>OX352289.1:71893871-72493871 GCA_947086415.1 Pammene aurita | reverse complement strand
TATTATAAGTGAACGAAGTCGCGGGCAGAAAGCTAGTCTATCTTTAAATGCTTTTGTCCTGACTGACTCATCAACGCAAACACCGAAACCACTGCAGCTAAAGAGTTGAAAATGTTAGACCAGGTTACATGTATAATTTGTATGTACTAAGCTTGGAAGAATAATAAGTAAGGAAGCGTAATCAACGCTCAAAATGTGCTCCACTTTCCTGGTGCCAAAGTGGGCGGAGCTTGTGACAGCGGTGCCCTAATGTCATGTCAAACATTTTGAAATTGTCATGTCGCCAAAATATTAGTTTTTTCGGACCATGAAATTTCGGTAATACATCGGTATTAAAATGACGGCTTGTGCCGTGAATTGGTGCAGGAGCCACACAGGCGCCATAGATGGTGATATTTCTTTTCATCGGTAGTAAATCACGCATAGATATTCTCATACATTACGGACTTGGTTGATTATGCAATATAAGTTTTGGAAAAGTAAACATAACTCATTTGAGGAAAAGTATAATGAATGTTCATTTATAAGTATTACCTAGTAGTAATAAATCGACAAAACAAAACCCTTCGAATTAGTACCTACTATACTTACTCTGGTAAAATCATACCATTCTGGCCGTGCCATTTCTAGTACAACTGGCTAATAGGTATGACTCTTATTTTTCATTAATAATGAATGCTATAACTTCATAGCATAATCTTTAATTATCAAATCTTGAGCAGAGCCCGACTGGGGAACTACCTCTACCTTACAGAAAACCACAGCCAATTAGCACGAAACCCTACTCATAGTGTTGTGTTCCTGCCGGTGAGTAAGGTTGCCAGAGAGCTCAGAGGATGCAGTGTGTTGACGACGGGGGATCCTCTTGTCCCTATAGCTGTCAACACAGTGAATCCTCTTTTATATGAAAGCGTCGGCAACGCACATGAGACACCTCTGGAGTTACAGGCGTCCATAGGCTACGGTAGCTGCCATCAGATGAGCCGTATGCCTGTTTGCTACCGTTGTAGTATAAAAAAAACCGGCCAAGTGCGAGTCGAACTCGCGCACCGAGGATTCCGTAGAAATCTATAGGTATATAGGGGTAGTAACTTTAAAATTATTAAAAATATTTTTATTATATGATGTAACAAAAATTTTATGGTTTTCGCAATTTTTCCTGTATCTGTGCTATAAGACGTTGCTTCGTACCAAATTTCAAGATCCTGAGTTCACGGGAAGTACCCTGTAGGTTTTGATTCCCCTGCAAGTTTCGAAAATTTGCGGAATTTTGCGGCATAAACGGCTGTATCTTTTGATTACGTTGGCATAGAAGTTTGATTTTTTCACAGCCCCAAGGAACAGTAGACTTGAGTATTTGATATAAATTTCAGCTTAATACCTCTACGCGTTCCTGAGAAAAAGGGTCTTAACAGACAGACAGACAGACAGATGGACAACAAAGTGATCCTATAAGGGTTCCGTTTTATCCTTTCGAGGTACGGAACCCTAAAAATGGATGCAAAATGTAAATTTATCTTTGTATTTCCCTAAGCCTGCTAAAATAAATAGTACACATAAACGAACACATCCGTTATTTATTTAGTTCTAAAAAACGAGGAAGCAAAGAGAATTTTAACTATTTATATTGAAGGTATGCTATTATTTTCTAGTCTGGTCATAAATAAAGTTAAAAAATAATCGTTTTTCTTTTGCCATATTCAAACTTAATTGTAAAAAAATTATGTTAATTTATGCTTATTTTGTAGTATGTAAGTCCCTATATTGTAATTAAGCACTTTAATTAAATAAATGAAAGATGAATAAGGCTTTCATATTCCTTATTCCAAGAACGATTAAATTTACGTATATTACATAAGTAATGAAAAATGCACTAAAAATAAATTGTGAATTGATTGCATTAAGTATTATTTATTACGTGAACCCATCCACGTCAAACTAAGGCGTATTTATTATACGTTAACTTGACATTTTCAGTCATTTGATTTGAGTGTCTCCTGTTCAATTAAACTTCATTGTCAAATTGATTTTGACCACTCACAACACGGCAACTTTTCTTATTGGTGAAATGGCATGAAACCTTTGCAGAATTAAGGTTAACACAAAAAAATATGCTTAAAGAATGAGTACTTGATTGGTTAACAAGACATAAGACATTTTAGTTTTGTAAACGTGAAAATGGGTCGTGTTTTTACATGAACTTTGCTTGCCTTTACTCGTCTTGATATTATATGTCGATGGTACTAAGAGGTGATTTCGAATAATCAATGGCTAAGGGGGTAAAAAGTGGGTTAAAAGTTTGTATGGTAGGATTTTTTTATATAGAGACTTAAAAATTCATACGGTCGCTGATGATTAAAATTAATAAAATAAATATTAGTTTTTTGAAATTCAACCCCTACAGTATTAAAAATGGGTTGAAAATCTGTAGTTTTTTTTCGTGACTGACTTAAATGTTCGTTTGTAGGCTAATCGCTTAAAAATAAAAAATTAAGTAATTTTAGTGTTATCCAAAATTCCACCCCAGAGGAGTTAAAACGGAGTTGAAAAGTTTGTATTAAAGCGAGGCCGTTACATCGGAAGCTACAAAGTTGTAATTTGCGGGTGGGGTACATTTATAATATGTACAAGTAATAGGAAGCAATTTTGCAAAATTCAAAAAGGGGGTTCAAAATTAGTATGGGTAGAATTAAAAATTTTAAGTTAGAATCTTAAAACTTCGTACGTTTGCTGATCATTAAAAAATAATAAAAATGATTTTAGCAGTTTTTGAAGTTCAAAAGAGGGTAAATGGGGTTAAAAAGAGGTTGAACCCCATTGAAGTTGAAAGTTTGCATGGAGATTACAAGTTTTGAAAGACAGACTTGAAACTTTGTTTGTAGGCTACTCTTTATAATCTGTACAAGTAATAAGAAGTGCGTTAAAAACTTGTTTGTGTGGTGTTTATAATTTTAAGTTCGAGACTGCGTAAGTTTACTGCTAATTTAAAATAATAAAAGTAATTTTAGCGTTTCTTTTAATTCAACTCCTAACGGGGTTAAAAAGGGGTTGCAAGTATGTATAGATATTTTGTGAAAGACTTAAAACGAAGTTTGTGGACTTAAAAGAAAAAAAAACTTTTAAGGGTGTTTTTTTAAGAACTAGCCATATTGTGCGAGGTGATTTGGTAGGCCATAATAAACAACTTTTACTATTGGGTCAACTCCGAAATCTAAATTTTTTTTGGCTGTTTCATACATTTCGGCCGATCCGACGTTGACGGTTTCTATGAGGACGCCAAAATTTTTTTTGGATTTCAGGGTCGGTCCTATAGAAAAAGTTGTTTAGTAAGCTTACTTAATCACCTCTCACAATATGGCTAGTTATTAAAAAAACATCCTTCTTTTATGTGGGTAGTACTACAAACTTTTCAACCCTAGGGGTTGAAACGGCGTTGAATACTTTTTATTAAAGCGAGGCCGAAACTACTGAAGCTAGAAAGTAGTAATTTGCAGATTGGACACTTCGTAGTTTGTCTGCTTATTTAATGCCAGTCATTAAAAGGTCTCTTGGATTCTCAGGAATCGATTTTCGACATGATCGGATTAAATTGTACAAAATTTAAAATGGTCGCCGTTTTATAATTTTGATGTTAGATTCGTATTAGCCGTGCGGATCCTCAGATATCGATTTTCCAAGTGATCAAAAATAAACAGAACAAAATAATATTGCAGCCTTTTGTATTGATAATAATCACATAATTTCAGGATGGCGCTACTTTTTCGAATTCAAACCCTGGACAAAATTATTCTATTAATTGTACTTATGTCAATTTCAAAACCAAATAAGAATAAGAATAAATAAAACAACTTGTCAAAATTTTTGACAACCCTGAACCTTCGGCAAAGACGAGAAACAAATAGGTTCTATGAAGTTAGATGACTGTATATGTTATATAATTGATATGTATACTATTCACATCCATTTTTATTAAGTGCTAGCTGTGATATTATACAGTCGACTACAAAGATATGCATCCACTTTTGAACCTTATTACAACGGATTAAGGTGAAAAAGTAGATACAGCCTAGCTCTTTGTAGTCGACTGTACAACCCATTTTTAGGGTTCCGTAGCCAGAATGGCAAAAACGGAACACATAGTTTTGTTCATGTCCGTCTGTCCGTCCGTCCGTATGTTACAGCCATTTTACTCGGAAACTATAGGATGTAACTTAATACAATTTAGACATACAAAATACACCTTGTATGCCGCTATTTAGTTATGTAGTGAAATTGCGGAAAAAATAATATTTCAGGGGGGGCACTCCATACATGTAACAAAATTAAAAAAAAAAACCTAATATCAACATGTT
The DNA here is from genome assembly GCA_947086415.1 of Pammene aurita. Classification (NCBI taxonomy): domain Eukaryota; kingdom Metazoa; phylum Arthropoda; class Insecta; order Lepidoptera; family Tortricidae; genus Pammene; species Pammene aurita. The sequence continues at coordinate 72,489,519 of OX352289.1, read as the reverse complement.
GCACATCAATCGATAGGTCTTTAAAAATAACATTCAGGTTTCTTTGAACATTTTGTGATTAAGTGAAAAGTTTCAGAAATAATCGCTTCGAAACTCGAAAAAATAGCGCCCCCCCTGTAACTTTTGAACCGTAAGTTCAAATATATGAAAAAAAATAAGAAGATGCGCGTTAGCATATACTTTCTAAGAAAATTATTTTGAACATTATCGGTTTAGCCATTTTTGAGTTATTTTCAAAAAAACTTCTTCCATAGGCATCAGATACGACCTTTTGGCATTAGTCTGGTTCTTATTCCATTAAAGCTACGGAACCCTCCATTATGCGTGGTCCGACACGCACTTGGCCGGTTTTATTATTAGTCTTTCAGCGCCGTAACCACCAAAAAAAACAAACGCAATAAACCGAAAACATCAAAACAAACGGTATTATCCGATGGGAATCCTAGCAAAGAAGCTATAAATAGCAGGTATAGCTCTCATATTCATTCATAGCTTACAAGCGAGTCACACAAGAAGAACAGATTACTGGTCACTAGACTACGCATTATGAAGCCTAAATCGACCTAGTATTAAGTTATTTTATATGTTTAATTTGAAGTTGGATTTACTGTAATGCTGTGTAACTGTATATAAATAAGTGTGTTTAATACGCATTATGAAGTTTCTCATGACGTGACCACTAAATACAGAGCTGAGAATGGCGTCACTCGCTTCTACATACAAAATTTACAACAATCCATCTGAATGATTTAAGTCATAAACTCGATATACAAAATTTACAACAATCCATCTGAATGATTTAACTCATAAACTCGATTTTTGTTGATATTTTATTTGAGTATAGCAAATAAATTCTCTTGGTGTATCGTCCTTTATATTGACCGACGTTTGCCCAATGCAAGGAGTGTGCTTCCCAGGTACGAAAACAGTTCGATTGCATCTATCTAACCATCGAACCTAAAACCACAATATGCTCTGTTCTGAAATGACTGATTGGGGCAAACATAATGACATTTCAATATCGGAAATCATAAATATAGAAAAAAGTTTAAATAATATCCCTTTACCAACCTGTAGCACTTGCGAGTCTTCTGATTTGCTCTATCTAATATAAGTAGGTATGTAATCTGTGCTACGTAGTAACCTTGCCGCGGAGGCGGGAGTTTTAAAACATGAACCTTAAATTATAAGTTGTTTATTTCGATTGCTCGTAAAGCACTTAGTATATTTACGATATTTTTTTGATTATGTATGTTAAATAAATATACAATTTAAAGAAAAAATATTCACAAGTGTAGGTTCGTATAAAGTGATCATATTCACCAAAAAAACTAAAAAAATGTCATAATAAATAGATGTAAACATGTCACCGTGGTGAAAAATTACTGTAACACTTAGATCTGTATTAGTACCATACTACCAAATTTTCGAATTGTGTTCGAATTCCTAAGTCACTTTTTTATAAATATAAAGAAAAAATGGCACTAAATGAAGCTTATAGACGAAAGCTCAGAGAAACAATTCGGGAAATCTTTAAGTTAGTCATCACTTATTTAAACAAATACAATAGTGCTAGATCTCCAGTGTAGGATTTAGTCAATGTAGTGTTCCAGACGTTGTCTATAATGTTTTCGATTTCCTGGAATGCACAATCACGTCACTGGGGAAAAATGTGTAGTGGGAATCTGACTACCCTACTTAATAACTAGAAAAAGCTTCCAAAAGTGTAGGATTTAATGCAAGGTAACATTTTTTGGCCCCCGTCTATATTCTAAACATGATTAATTAATCTAATTCGTCACTAAGCATCTATCTAAATAACCTAATCACTCCATTTAATCATAATTGAAAATATAAATCAGTATGATTTAACCATGTCGGTATCTACACGCTCAAATCGCATATGCTGCGATATGCGCTTTTTAGGGTTCCGTAGCCAAATGGCAAAAAACGGAACCCTTATGGATTCGTCATGTCTGTCTGTCTGTCTGTCCGTCCGTATGTCACAGGCATTTTACTCAGAAACTATACGACGTATCTGAATTAAATTTACACATACGGTGTATTTTGTTTGCAGCTACTTAGTTATGTAGTTAAATTTGAAAAAAAAAAATTTTAGGTGGTGCTCCATACAGGTAACTTAATAAAAAAATTAACCAAATATCAACATGTGACACATTAATCGATAGGTCTTTCAAAATAATATTGAGGTTTCTTTGACTATTTTGTGATTAAGTGAATATTTTCTGAAATAATCGCTTCGAAAGTCAGAAAAGTTGTGTAGCCCCCCCCCCCCCCCCCCGTAACTTTTGAACCGTAAGTTCAAAAAACATGAAAAAACTTGAAGAGATGCGCCTTATCATATACTTTCTACGAAAATTATTTTGAACATTATCGGTTCAGCCATTTTTGAGTTATCTCCAAAAAACTTCTTCCATAGGCATCAGATACGACCTTTTGGTATTAGTTTGGTTCTTATTCCATTGAAGGTACGGAACCCTCCTATGCGTGGTCCGCACGCACGCACTTGGCCGGTTTTTTACTACCTACTTCAAATTAGAGCGAGCATATTATGACAATACTTTCTAGCTAGTAGTTTTCCCTGTAAGGCTGTAACCAACCCCAAACTAGGTGATAATTTCAACTTTTATAAAATTATTGAAGGCGAGGTTACCGAGTTTTAGGAGTTTTAGGGTACCGTAAAAAACAAAGTAGCTAGCTATGCCATTGTCCGCAGCATCCGACGGAACAGCAGATTGTAGCAAAAACGGAGGCCAAACCGCATTCTGCGGCGCGCACGCGCAGTGTTCCGTGGGATGTGGTTGCATGGTGTGTTGACAAACGATGGCTTTGGAAACTTTATAATAATAAACCTCAAGTCGATTCCCATCGATCGTAATAATTTACTATTTACCCGCCGGCTTTACGCCTGGGGTCCACTTTGCCACCTAATCCCATGAATTGGCGTAGGCTCTAGTCTTTGCCATTCTGACCTTCCAATCCAGAGGGAAAACTAGGCCTTAATGTGATTAAGTCCGGTTACCTCACGATAGTTTTCCTTTACCGAATAAATAATTATCAAATGATATTTTGTACATAGGTTCCTAAAAACTCTGTGGTACGAGCTGGGGTTTGAACCTCCGGATTGAAGGTCGGAAGTGCTGGCACTGGCCTGGGCCAGGCTACCATGTAGCGATTCGTGCGAATAGTCCGTTTCATCCCCTTACAGCATTGAACACATATAATACCGAGAATCCCAGTCTGCACGCAAAAAGTTGCACAGAACCAGGAGTCCTATTGCGACCATTTTTGCCAAAGACAGCCAAGCGAAACTAATTTTTTGTGGATTAAATATATCAGTTTAAAGCAAATTTTAAAGGTAGCCTTGACATCAGCTTTAAAGCTAAATGGTAATACTAACAACTCACAACAACAACGCGATCCTAATTAATTTTACGACCCATACTTACTAACACACGCAAAAAACCAACGTAAACTTGTCCAGAAACCTCAATAACAAAACGTCATTCATCATAATAAACATAATTGAAAAACAAATGTTCCTAATCGGCCCAAAACGCCGTTTGTCCAAAAACATTTAGGCCACCCCGGGTCACCCATTAACTCAAAGTTGATCTATAACCATCAGGTAAACATTTAATTAATAAAAGGACCTATTTCAATGTAAATAGAGGTTTAATTACGCTTTTGTTAAAGAACGGCTCACAGATAACATCGAAAGGCAAATCAGCTGTCGTTTTTTAAACTAATTAGCGGACAAACGCCTCGACTGAGAAATTGAAAAATAAGGAAATGACTATCTTGATATGATTTGAAGAGGGTTTATAGTGTGTTAGAAATTAATATAAATAATATACAATTGTGCCAGGTGTGTGCGTATAGGCCCGTTGGCCGCTTGTAGTCGCTAGGTCATGGAATAGCATTTTAAAATTGACGAGTAGGGTTGCAGTAATTATTGTAACATTATTCGCGGAAATATAGCAACAGTCGTGTAAAATGTCGTTTATATTTACTGTGTAAGCGTTCACGCTTAAGAACCACACTTATTTAATAAATGCACTGCAGCACAGAAAACATTGACGAAACATAAAACGTAATTAAAAAAGAGAGGTTTTTTTTTAACATTACACAATTTTAAATATTTCGATCCACGCCGTATCTTTGGTGAGTGCCCCCTTCCCGGAGCCAGATTGAGCTTAACCCTAGAGTGATCGCGCCTTTCCGTGAAACGCGAGTGATCGCGTGGGGAGCATTTTGCCGCCCATACTTAATACGATTGGTTTTAGAAAATACGAGTTAAATTAATTTATATTTATGTTCCAAGGATAGAATAAAACATAAACTATAAGAATAATCAACATTTATTAAAGTTTTATGTTTAAAATTTAGAAATAAAGGCTTTGGGAAATATTAGGTAATTCTTTTTTGTTTTTTTGCAACCTCTTCACAATCATTTGAATAAAAAATATAAAAAATAAACTTAACAGCTGAATTACATGTTTTCGTCATCTACAGCATGTATTTCAGCAAAACAATATTGATACATGTACATACAATGTTTGTTGCACAGTAACTTTGCACATCTACTGCACCCTTTTTTCGTCTTTCTATTTTTCGTGGACGGGCATATACCTTCCCTATCTGATGGTACATTTTGCTGTTCCGATGGCACAAAGCGGGCGATTTGGTTTCGGAGTTGCTTTTTCAACGTGTTTACATTAGATCTTATAATTATATGTGGTCGAGTCATCGCCAGGGCAATTTCTTTTAGAAATATTCGTCGTAACAGTAACTGACCAGTATTTTCTTCGTATATTATCTGACTATTTATGCCTACAATGTTCAGAATTGACCAAAACCCATAATAATACGATATCTACATTAAAACAATACCATACGCAATACAAACATAAATATTTCAACTACAGTAAAAAACCATAACGACAAATTTTACTCACGTGAATAGTCGCGCAATGAGCAATTTGCCGCTAAACGCGACGCACCTGCAACAATCTTTATCTCCTGCGGTCCCCCGCGCACTGATTTTACTCTAATTTCTAAAACAAGTAGATGAGATACGGGGGGGGGGGGGGGGGCAGCTACTAGGACACTTGACCTTGACAGATGCATCGTGTAAAAAATAATACGAATATTGTGACGCGGGCAGCAAAATTCTCATAGCGCGAGCACTCTAGGGTTAAATTTGGTAAGTAGGTATACTCAGTGTCAATATAACAATAAAATAAGGTAAACAAAAAAGTATGGTTGCGTTTCTGGGCAAAGCATTTGGATTTGGCACATGACAAAATATTTTTACTTATAGAAATTCGTTTTCACTGATATATAAGTAATTAACGGATATTTTTACTAAAAAAATATATAAACAAAAATAATTTAACCAGTTCAAGCTGAGAACGAAGCCATCCATGATTGTTTTAAAAAAATGCGTGATTGCGAAGTTTGGAGGTAAATGCGTTTGTTTACCTGCATTACTTTACTTTTCTATTGAACCCGAATTTAGTTATACAGTCGCCAAGTTACTCAAAAATATATGAACATGCACTTTATCACCTTGGCAATAGAGGCGTTGTTCAGATGTTTATGACCACCTTGGCCGCTCCGATATATCTGATGGCGACTGCACCTACCTACTGCCGTAATTTACTTAAAAATGTAAATATAAAATACTAACTCTGGGGCCCAAATTGACAACTGAAACCTGACAGTCGCTAGTGAGACCACTTTGACACGTGTCACAATTTGTCCAGATCTGATCTGGTGATGATAACGCATACGGAAGGTGACCTGAGGAACTGCTTGAACGCGACCACATCAATTCTGTGCTCATTTGAAACTCGACCTATACTGATGAGCAGCTGCCAGATGCCTGGATCAAAGAGTAAACTAATTAGAGGGCTTTCATTGCTCTCGTTATTGTGTCACATTTCCTGGTGAGCTTTCCGTCTATTGCTCCATTCTCTTTGGCACTAAATAATTGTAAGAAACCAACAATAAAAAATAATTACAAACAGCCAACTTAAACCACTCTGGCTGTCCAATATATTTAATTAAAAACTTAATAATTAGGTCGATTCACTTCGTTGGTCAAAAAAAGCAGCGATGTATGAACGTTATTCAAAAGCCGAAACGACACAACTCCATTCTAAACCACCTACGATTACAATCTCTAATCCAACGCGTTCATATCCTAGAACCGTGTGATTCGTGTGACTACTTTGAATTATGTCAGTTTTGTAATAAAATATACAAAATAATTGTATAAATTTGTGTGGGGTCTGACGCTAGATATAGCTGGATCAAAGAATGTACAATTAGGAGTACATTTATCATGGTGCTATTTGTTATGAGTGGTAAGTGTCGCCACCTGTGGGGTGCGGTTAAAGGCCCTGAGTGATTTGTATCAAAACACACTATTTACTTGGAGAATCTAAGTACCTAGATTCTTATGATTATCTTTATTTGCCTACATTACACTCGTAATGTAGGCAAATAAAGTTATTTGCCTACATTACGAGTGTAATGTATTTGAACTTCATGTTTTACTGTGGTTTTACCTACGAAAACATAATTCGACTGTGGAAAGGGGAAACCCCTTAAGCGACATTTTGGGAAGAATTGAATTTTATATATCGTTTCATCGGCTGTTGTTCTGCGTCGTCTACAAAAACGTCATGTTGGGTTGCTGAATTTCTTGTACGGTATCTATTTCATAGAAACTTTGGAATGATATAGGCACTTCTGTTTAAATTTATTTTTCTGGCTCGGGCCAGAAACGGCACCGTCAATAGACTCACAGACAAAGACATACACTCACTTGCATTCATATTTTAAAAATAAATATCTCAACATAACCGTTTTTTGTAGAGCAACAGTGTGTCACATATTTTTGCAGCCATTTGGGTAAGATTTTTCTGCAGGTTATTGTACATTGCATTAGGGCATATTTGGTTATGTTATGAACCCCGTCTCTTATCACGGATAAATATGTATGAAATATATACTATGTCTTATTTTACCCGCTAATTTTTCACGAAGGAAAAAGATCGCGAAACGCGGTGGTAATTTAAAACAAGGGTTATTTTCCCTTTGATTTGGATTTGGAAGTTTGGCCGTTGTTTGGAGGTTACCAGAGAGCTCAAAGATGCAGTGCGTTGACGACGGAAGACCCTCTTGTCCCTTTAGCCGTCAACACAGAAAAATCATCCTTTATCAACGCGCATGTGACACATCTGGCGTTGGAAGCGTCCATGGGCTACGGTAGCTGCTTACAATCAGGTGGCCGTATGCATGCGTGGTATAAAAAAAATTGTTCAGATGGTAATTTTGAACAGCTCACCCGCTAAACGTGTGCTGCTGACTCTACCTTAGGTACTTATAAATTCTTCGCGTCATCATAGAAAGTCACAAAAAACGTGTCAAAACACAGTTTCCATCATCGATCTCCGAATCTATAAAACAACGTCCACTTTATTCGTGGCTTTCAAAAGACAAAGGCTCGAGCGCCCTTGTTGGCACAACACGCGTGCGCTAGCAAACGGCTCCACAACGTCGGACGCTCATACAAACTTAATGGAATTTACCACCTTTTGATTAAATTAAAAGTCGTGCCGTATCTCTCATCGTAACCAAAGCAGCAATGCTAATAAGGCGTTGGGAGAAAAATGTCGTAAGTCACAGTTTGTTGTGACTTTATTCGTCTTTTTGTTATTTACATCTTTTACCAGTCAAGTCCTCTTGAAAAATTCTAAACTCAGTCCTATTTTATCTCACGAGTTATGGTTTTAGAAAGACTTATAAGTATACAAATACGTCTAGGTATAGGCACCGAATTGTTTATAAGTTAGCCTTTGCTTGCATTGCACATTGATTGGCTCTTCGCATTTATAGGTATAAGTTAAGTTAGGTTACTGAATTTATTTCTTCAAAGAGAAGTCTACTTGAAGCGTATCGTATCATGTGCCTGTATGACCTACCCACAGTCATAAATATGCATAAGTAAGTTGTTATCATTATTTGTGTCAGTGCAGGGAATAGGACCCACTTTGTCGATATTGAGTTATTTATCATTTCCTAAAACTAGGTACCTACAAAATATATTATACGCTCTCTAATATTGGTGAAAGAAGAGAGTGTCCATGTTATATCGACAAAGTGGGCTATTTCACTAAACATTTGAGTGTATTAGTCAAAGTAGCAGAGCAAAGATCTGTCCGTTGATCTGTCTGGCGGATATGCCTGGCAGGCAGATCCGTCAATGTATGGCGCTATTCTGATTTGTCTGCGGACACATCCGTGCTCGATTATTGACGGATCTGGCCAGACAGATCAACGGACAGACCTTCGTATGTATCCTAGGTTAATTCCCTATTTATCTATACGTATATGTAATAAACTCTTTGTTTATTTGTATTTTATAATTTGTAAATAGGTATTTACACTGTGTCTGGGTAAGAACTTGGTTAGCTAGAAGAGATTCCTCAAAGGGACAAGTCTGTCCTGTTTTGTGCGATAAAGTGTCTATTACAGTCTTGGGTTTTATTCCCGACTAGTATCTACCTATCACTAAGTTTCTGGGACACTATTTATTTGATTTTATTTAATTTAATTACAAAACTAAGGTTCTGGCGGTAGTACTATTAGTTATTCTGTGGTTCTGGGACTTCATTTATTTTATTATGTACGAAATCTCATCTGATATGTATGTAGGTACCAGTTGATTTTTGATGACGGAAAACATCGTAAAAAACCGGACCTCATTCCAACAAGCGGGACTGACCTCTTTCAGGGTTGCAAGCTCAGTTGGTAGTTGCTTTTGTAAAAACTAAAGCCTTAGCCAATTCTTGTGATTAGGTTTCCGATCAGACCACATGCTCCATTGAGCCGTGTCCTAGGATAAATGCTAGGAGAATAATATAGGTATATTGACAAATGCTGCATTGAGGTTTATTTATTATTGAATAAATTGGAATGGAGTCGATAAAATCTGCATATTATCAAGTGTTTAAATGAATTCAAATCTGCACAATATTCATATCCAACCAACTATTAAAGACGAGTCTAGCTCCCGCTTAAAATTTAGCTGAAAACCTCAAAAAGGAAAATCGCGCCCCGCGTCCCCAATGTCAATTCATCCCGACTGTAATCTACTAATGAATAGACGACGGGCTGAGAAACCTATCACTGTCCTGTTCCTACTCTTGGGAGCGCCGTTTGCATGAGGGGGACGGCAGGGTTTTACAGAGTTGGGCCGGGCCAGGGGGTCCCGCAGGGTTATTTTTCATAGCGGAGGCCCATTGATGTACAAGCGGGAGTCGACCTGATTAAGCCTTGCGACAGTACGTTATTTAACGTTAAAACGTTTGATTCTAAAGCGTATTTTTGTTGAGTACAAAGATCATTGATTTAAAAAACTCTGTGACTCACTTCATACTAGGTAAACAATATTTAAAGCAGTTGGTTAACTCAGGTAATTTCGATCGAACTTCGCACGATATGTTCCGAACAATATTCAAGGTGATCATTTTCAATTCAAGAGTGGCGTTGGCGTGGCGTGATCCATGGTGACATAATTGTATGTCGTTTTTACAAGTCCACTTAGACTTTTGACTAAAGTGGGAACTTGAATAATTTTGAACCAAGTTTGGAAAACATTATGCACATACATAGTTATAATATACATTTTCTAAATATGGATTGTCATTATTTTAAAAGTTAGGATGGGTCTCGTAACATAAGTTACGCGTAGTATCACGGGATCTGTCACTAACCATACTCTGAACATAGAGGTCAATGGAGTCGCTTAGCTTATGATTTAATGTATCTATGTTTTTCTGAACACTCTCATACTTTTATTTGAATTTAAACGTTTGTAATGTTTTGTACCATGGTAATAAAATAAAAGAGTAGCCTAAGTGCAACACTGAAAAGCTTTAGGTACTGCGGTAGGTTATGATGGTGCTTCAGCCAGAAATGAAAGTAGCAATTGTTCACTACACAAAGAAAAGAAAATTAAATAAACATCCTATTTCGTAGAGATCTACAGAAGTTCCTACAGTAAATTAAATTATGCAAAGTTAAAGTTATAATATGTTATTTGTTAACCCAATGAACGCCGAGAATCTTGACCGTATAGCTTATTAGTGACGAGCATCTAGTGGAGCGTTAGGCGTGTTCATTCTAAGCAGCGTACACTGCAACCGCTTGCATACGTTTCATTTTGTTTGAAATGCACGATGGATGCTTCGCTGTTTGCTTCGCTCGGTACATTGTGTACAACCTTGTTTTTTATCCATACCAACTGCGCCAGTTTCTTCCACCCACGTACCACCGACTCGACTCGTCGGATCTCACGATACAAACGAGGCCGGGTACAGTGACATATCATCTCGAGTTCGCACACATTTTGGGTCGTTGCACCAAATAAGTTTTTTTTTTCTTAGAGGACACAGTTCAGATAGGAAAGCATATCAAACGTTTTGTGATGCAGTCAGATTTGTTTTTTTTTTAAATTAAACATTGTCCGTATCTCAAGCTGTTTAGATATGCCTTCTTATAGAAATATGCACTATTGTGTATATTTAAGACCTAATGTATTACTGTTTTGAAAAAATAAGTCCTGCCGAGTTTCTTGCCGGTCATAATACTTCTCGAGTCAGAGGTGTAGAGTTAGAACCGGTGGTAGTTTTCTTTTTCTCTTTCTGACGCTCATAAGTGCATTGTAATGTGTCTTAATTTTAGAATAAATTTCTTTTATCTTTTTATATTTTTCGATTTTGTATTGTAACCACGAGGCCTTCGCACTTTGGTCACAAGTGACCTATTGTGGCAGCCCTTTATGAATCATTACTAATTCTCGCTGAGTCTAGACTCAACCGATTTTAAGGATTGTATGGGCTGTAATGCGTTGTACCTAATAAAGTTGCAACATATGCCGCCCTAAATAAGAACTTCTTTTGGATATTAGGCTGCGTTTCCACCAGAGATGAGCGAGGATGCGTTGCGAGGAATGTGTTTGCTAAGAACCAATAGAATCACTTCATTGACCTATCCTCGCGCAGCGCAGCTCTAGGATTGGCTCTTAACAAGCACATTCCCCACAACGCCTCTTCGCTCATGTCTGGTGGAAACGCAGCATTAGTGATCCGCAGGAATACACGATATGCAATGCTGTTTCATCTGACTCCATGCAGGTTCCACATGCAGCGTCTTGTTATTTGCCTAACTGAAGCAGTGTTTGTACAACATGCAGTGTATTGTCAATATCCTAGTCACCGCGCAGAACGCCTATTAGAGATGCCAAACTGTGACACGTGGACATCCATGTGAGATCACTACTTCGTTGACACATGTACTTGTGATTCGAGGTGGTCTCATTACGACTGATATTTTCAGTTATCGCACGGTCCTCTGATTTTGTCATTTGAGCCCTAGTAGCTCTTTAACACTTTTGTTGGTGAACCCTTTGATTAGGCTACGTTTCTCCAGATGTGAGCGAAAATGCGTTGAGAGGAATGTGTTTGTTAAGAACCATTCCGAGGATTACAAATGAAGTGATTCTATTGGTTATTAAAAAAACACAATCCTCGCTCGTCTCTGTTGGAAACGCAGCCTTAGGGTTCAAGTAAATGAAGGTGGACTTACCGAGTGCTGTGCTGGCCATCCTCATGGTCTGCACCTGCATGTCGTCCGAGGACGCTAGCTTCCTCTTCCGAGGCCTTCCTTTCTGGCTCGGGCCTCCGAAAAACTGGGACGGGGAGCCTTCGCTGTCCATTTCTTGACACCTGTTAGCATAAAACAGATTTTAATTAGTAATTTAGCCATCGTTAATCTTTTTAACCCCCTTTTCTCTGTTGAATCTCAAAAATTCGCGCTGAGCTGGTAGATGCGAACAGCATTTCAATTGTAATATGGCAGCTCATCGCAACTGCCACTGCGCAGTCCGTAAGTATATGTAGTCCTGTCGACCGCACACCGTCTGAAAGTGCAAGCTGGCTGCAGTTGCAATGGAATCTCATGGCCCAATCTTCAGATACTCCGTACTATATAGCCTGTTGGAAATACCTGTGGCGTATAACTGACCTATACACATCATCGTCATAGTCGTCTTGTTCGTAGTGCGGCCTGCAGTACACCAGATTGTCCCTCATGCCGAACACGTCGCCCTTGCTCAGCAGCGTACCGCAGGCGGTACATGAGAAGCAGGTGAGGTGGTAGACGGCGTCGCGCGCGCGCATGACCAGTTCGTTCGCGGTGATGCCGGCACCGCAGCGCGCGCAGCGCTTCACGCAGAACAGCCTGCAACAATATTGTTGTTACCACTGTGTTGAATAAAGCATTGTATTGAAAAACTGTAGAGGAAAAAGGGAACGTTTGTATAGAAAAAAATACTACCGCGGTTTCATTTTAAACCTTCATCTTCGTTGATTTCAGTCAGCAGCAGAAGTAGCTAAGCGGGAAAGGTGTTCAAATTAAGGTTGACACGCTCTTATGTTATTATATATTATGTTATTGACAATAAAGTCGTGTCAAGCTCATTTTAAACATCTCACCTGCTTATATTACATCAAATTAATACATAGCATTTTCTTTCACTTTTTAACCGACGAAAAAAACGGAGGAGGTTCACAAGTCGACGCGTATATATTTTATTTTATTTATGTATGACCACGCATAACTTTTTACAGAGTAGTTCGATTTTGATAATTATTTTTTTATTGGAAAGGGTATACCCCGAAATTGGTCCCATATAAATTTGGAAAAAAAAATCCAACCTTAAGGGTAGGAAAATAGGGGATGATTGATTTTTCACTCACCGATTGTAACGTATGACCACGCATAACTTTTTACAGTAGTCCGATTTTTTGGGAAAAAATCCTACCCTAAGGGTGGGAAAACAGGGGTAATTTATTGTTCACTCACAGATTTTAAAGCAGAGTTTTTACAAAAAAAATGTAAATACTTAACCTACCTAATTAAAATTTGTGTTGCGTTCAACTCTTCACTAAGGTGCTCAAGTTTGTTTGAGGCTGGCACCGACTCCAAAAATAACTGATTGTAAATATATAAATACGCAGATTTGTGTGATTGATTTCAGAAGTATGTATGTAGTTCATACTTTCTAGATATATAGAAAGTGTATAGAAAGTGTATAGATATAGATTATAATTGTAATTGTAGGGTAGGTATTCACTTGCGTTATTGAAGACCAAATTATTATTTTTTTCTTTTCAGTGCGCTATTGTTTTTTGTTGGTCGATTCGTTTCGTGTTAGTGCCGGTTTTTATTGGCTTTTAGTTTTTTTTTGGCGGTTAAATTTTTTTGTTAAAAAGTTTTATTAGTTTTCTACCCGACGGCCGAAGGAGGGTTATTTCTCCAGAAATATAAGTATACGAGTATATTGAGATTTTTTCATATTTTATTAAAAAAATATTTTAATTTTACTACAACCATATTTTTACATTTGACCAAATTACATTTACTTATTTTTAATAGAAAAAAATGTGTGAGTGTCGTGAAGTGTCCTGTCGTGGAACACTCGGTTGGAACGAAGAAACCATACTCATTTCATTAGGTACATATTTCGCAATCGTATGGGATGTGACGGTCAAATCTGACACTTGTCCGACAAGGAACTTCATTCCAAAAATGTCAACCAACAATCAATTCAGACGAAAATAAAATATCTTACGAAGCTGTTTCGAATATTCAAATTTTTAAATCATTTTAATTTGCTTTGTTGGATCCTGGGATCCCCTCGATAGCTAAGATTTGGCGAAGACAGTGAAATCTTATAAAAAGAAATATATATATTAGAAGTGGGATTAAAAATATCACGCAAGCAGCAGACGATGCAACCTACCTAAAGGTAAACTATATATAAAATGACCAACGTAATATATTAAGCTACGACTAGTTTTCATAAAAACTATTGCCATCTGATGTTTCAAGCCAGAGGGAAAACAAGGCATTATTAGGATTAGATACTCCTCACGATGTTTTCCTTAACAGAAAACCGACAGCAATACGTAGCAGAGTTCTCTTTCACCCAAGATTAATTTGGTTTGATAAGAAACTAATCGCATAAGCTGGTATTAAACGAAAGCCTTTTATATATACAATTGCAATTTAAAGGTTGGAAAAGTTAAAAAACATTAATTCCGTTGTTTAAACGACTTTAAAAAGGCCACTTATTGAGCAACCGTGTTAAAGATGAGTTTCGTAGTAGCTAGCGCTCCACCCTGACTGCGGTACCCTCCCGGCAACCCCACCTGTCAGCTGTCACCTGTCACTGTCAGCCAGAGCTTGACACCGCGCCAAAAGATAACACTGTCGCAATTACACCACATGTTGTCGAGTCGCTGCTACACAAAATCGATTCACTAACACATCTACACTATCGATAACATGTAGCATATTCGTAATTGGAGGTGTGGTAGTAGGTAACCAATAATTTCGTCGTTATTTCCGAATAATAGGATCGGAATTATCCTGTTCCAGTCGCAGCATCTTGAGGGGACTGTAATGGGATTATATAAAACTTTACAGTCCTAGGCCTGCAAAGTAACTTTGGCGTCAAAGATGGCGGCAGATTTTACGAACAGCTGATTTTGATTTTCTCTCGTGACAGGATGGTTATAATTATTATCATATATGAATTGAGATTAATCATAGAAGTTAATCAGATACTTATACCCTTACGCTAGGAACTTTTTTTTTTTTAAGTTCCAGTCTTTAATTATTTATAAACGGTGGAAGTCCACGAGGGACCTTTGAGAAAATGGGAGAGCCTTAGCTCTATATTTCCCCCATAAAAACTATGTAAATATGTGTAACCGTCTCCAACTTATAGCTTTTTAAGCCATCACGCAAAAAACTACTTTGTGCTAACCCTTAAACAGGTAACTGGGTCAATGAACTTGTACACAGTATTTAGATGACAGGATATTATTGTCATTTGTTGTCGTACTCGTATATTCATTTTTAGATCCGCTTGCAACGGTGTAAGAATTAGTTGCAGCATTTTCGAACGCGATTCTTTTTGTGGTTCCACTCGTTCAATTTTGGGTGAAGTTTTTGTTATTTCTTATTAAATAAATATAACCACAACAAATATTGAGTCCAAATGGTAAAATTCACAACTGCTTAAAAGTAATCAGTCGTTACGTTCGTCATAAACAATTAAAGATGATATTTAAGTTTAAGTTTCATACCCGGCTCACAGACAAGTTCAAACCCAACCAGCTTGGTTTCGGTGTCTGTGTCGGACTTTATTGCCAGTCGAGTGCCGATGCCGGTCGACATTACAGGCGCACGACACTAAACTACCTTATTCGTAGAGCCTATATTTTTTTGGGTTGGAACTTCCTTGGGTTGGAAGTTGGAAGGCTCGTTTGATATTTAAACTTATAACCGTTCGAGTAAAGTTTAATCTTGCATACTATTCTTCTCTTACGCTTTTAATAAATAAATAAATATAATGGGACAATCTTATACAAATCAACCTAGTCGTGGGACTCTCAATAAAGCTTGTGTTGTGGGTACTAGGCGACGATATATACAATATATTAATCAAAGGAAATTACCACTTTACATAGACTGATGACATATTGATCCCTATTTTAACCTAAGTTCAGTCCGAGGTCTGAAAACTGTTAAAAATAGTTCTATCAAATAATTCTGCTGTCATCTTTATAGGGATCTGTTTAGTGGACTATCCATTTCTCAGTTTTCAGTTTGTTATAGTTTCTGAAAAAAGGCGGGGACAGAGCCGTAATTTTAGTATGAAAATCTGCATTTACAAAGGCGTTATTTATCGAAACTACTGGTAGTAAAATGAAGTCAAAATCAGTCAGCTGTCTTAATTTTTTGCAAGCTTTCTATAAGTACACCACACTTATCTTGAAAATGAAAAATAAAATTTACTTTCCCCCTTGGTTCCCCTAAACTTCCTCATAAAATTAAATATAAGCAGCTCTTTAGCTGGCTTTACTGAGACATTTCTCAGTACCTTGTCACAGCCGACCATTTCAATACCTACCTATTCCAAATTTCAGCTTTCTACGTCAAACTGTTTCCGAGAAAGTCGCGTTTTACCAACTTTTAATATAATATATTTTTTACAGATTTGTCCTGTAATCTATCGGCAAAGAACTACTACGTTTCGGAGTTATCCCGGGGGTAAGATAAATTTTAGCCTATTTTCTAAAATAACTTCAAAACTATTTATCTTAAAACTATAAAATTATTATTCGAAATGCTCACAATGAGTCCAGATATTTGCATTTGATATGTTGTAACACACAATAGTTAGAAAAACTTTTTATTTTTATTTTTTATTTTTATTGATTTACGTTATACGTCCCTCTTTGGGTCAACGACTTACATATGTGTACCAAATTTCAACTCAATCTAAATTGGCTGTGCCAGACGGACGGACAAACAAGGGAGTGATCCGATAAGGGTCGTTTTTTTTCCTTATGAGGTACGGAACCCTAAAATGTTGAAGAGTAGACTATCTCATGTGCACCGACATCGTGTCTCGTGCACGGGCTGCAGCGCGCATTCATATTTTCGCATATGATTTATTTAACATTTACGCGTCAATCATACATCAGTGCGATTACGTCAACGCTCGGTAACAAGCTTAAGCTCCGAGTTTTCCCGATGGCGATTTCGAATCTAACCGTGAGTGCAGATGCAATAGGGTCATCACAACAGTGAAAAAGTAGTGATTTGGTTTTATTATTTATTACTCTAACCAATCTACTGTATATCACTCAAACGATGCAATATTTCCGGGAAGATCTGTTGTCATTTGCCATCCTGTAAATCTGAGAAAAGCACTATAAGTACATACCTCGGCGGGAAAACGGATTCCCGGCCACGTGTTCCTATCCGAAGTTATACGAGTATATCCAACAAATCTACATCTACACTAACCATCTCCCTAAGTTACCTTTCCTACGTACTCATACTTTCTTGAACGATTAGTTACTTTCAAACGATCGTTTTTAATAGAAAACTCAATGTTTAAACGACTGTGAACCTAATAACAACGTGTTAGAGATGAATTTATTAGTGCTTGAATCAATTAAGGAGAAGCTTTGAGAGTTCTGAGCGCCGCTACAGCTGTACGTTGTTTGATTATTAGTTGTTGGGGATAAAATTATGAAATATATCATCTATTTCTATCCTATAAGGCAAATATATTCAGGTCAATCGGAGAAATTGGGTCAGTTGAAGTAAATCCCACCAAAAACATAAATGTAAAAAAGGAGAGCCAAGTTCAATACAAAAATTATGCTTGGCTGTGGGCTTCGCCGCAGAAAGAATGGAGATCTAAATGAGTGCCAAGTTCTATGCAAAATACAAATATGTATTTATAGGAACAAAATAACATTATAAACAAGTATTAAACTCTATTTCTTTGCTTTGTGAGAAAGAAAATGTGAGATCTTAAAGTAGGTTAGATTTGACTTGGCCAGTTTTCATTACATCAGTCATTTTATAAAGTTATTCAACATATATATATATATATATATATATACTAGCTTTTCCCCGCGGCTTCGCCCGCGTACTAAAAAAGGAGGTTCTCAGTTAGACTCGTATGTTTGTATGTAGGAATGTATGTTTGTCCGCGATCATCTTGCGTTTCGCTGAACTGATTTAGAAGTGGTTTTCGGAAAAGTATTCGTTACATTCTGGAGGTTTCGGTATACAACGTTTTGAAGACGGCGGTTCCCTCATTTTTTATTTTAAAGAAATTATTGCAATAATTGTTTAATTGTTACGTCATCAACTTACTACTGAGAGATTATGATTGATACAGATTTCTACTCTTGAAAAGAAGCTTTTCCCCGCGACTTCATGTGCGTGGAATTAGTAATCCACCCTCCTTTTTACCCGCTTACGGAATGACTTCTGGGATAACAACTATTATATATCCTTCCCCAGAACGCAAAATATCTCCATACCAAATCATCTAAATAGGTTCAACGGTTATTAATTTCCCATACAAACTTTCAACCCCCGTTTCACCCCCTAGAGGGTTTATTTTCGAGATAAAAACTATCCTATATTGTTAACCGCGACTCAATCTATATAATATGTACAAAGTTTCATTTCAATCGTCTGTTCAGCGGTTAATAATTTGCAATACAAACTACCAACATGTTTTTTACCTTAGAGGGGTTTGATTTTCGGCTTAAACAATATTCTATATTGTTTCCTGGGACTCAAACTATATCCACAACAAAATTATCTAAATCGATTCGTGGTAAAAAAATCTCCATACAAACCTCCAACCCCCATTTCACCCCCTTAAAGATTGATTTTCGAGATAAAAACTGTCCCATGTCGTATCCCGGTATAAAAACTATCTCTATACCAAGTTTCATCTAAATTGGTTCAACGTTTAAAAATTCCCCATACAACCTATCAACCCCCATTTCACCCCCTTAAGTGTTGATTTCGTAATCAGCGACCCGATAAACCATAGAAACAATACCCATGGTGATATTTAAATTTTGTCACCACATTTCCCCCTTAAGGGTTGAATTCTCAAAAAGCCGAAACACTTGTTTTCTCATTTATCGTTAGGAATACTCCTGTAAAGTTTCGAATAAAATAGTTGAACTAATCTCGTTTCCCATAAAAACTTTGAAATCCATTTCCCCCCTTAGGGGGTGAATTTTTAAAAATTATTTCTAAGTGCATCCTTATGCATTATAAGGAGCCTACGTACCACATTTGGAATCTCTAGAACCAGTGGTTTGGGCTGTGCGTTGATAGATCACTATGTCAGTCAGTCACCTTTGAGTTATATATATTTAGATATTAAATTTCAAAATCGATGCCATTTTCTTAATTAACGTCCCAAAAAATCACAAAAACGACACCCATATGGATATTTAGACATTTCAACCCCATTGTACCTTAACAGAGGAGATGGTATTTCACGTCCGCCACGTCGGATTTTAAAATCGTTGTTGTTTTCGTAATCAACGACCCGATAAACCATACAAACAATACCCATGTTGATTTTCAGACTTTTTGACCACATTTCCCCCTTTTAGGGGTTGAATTCTCAAAAAACCTGCAACACGTATTTACTCATTTATTGTTAGGAATACTTCTGTGAAGTTTCGAATAAAATAGACTAACTAATCTTGTTTCCCCATACAAACTTTGGACCCCCATTTCACCCCCTTAAGGGATGAATTTTGAAAAATCCTTTCTTAGTGCACCCTTAGACCTTATAAGGAATCTACGTGCCAAATTTGGAATCTCTAGAACCAGCGGTTTGGGCTGTGCGTTGATAGATCACTATGTCAGTCAGTCAGTCACCTTTGAGTTATATATATTTAGATATACACCGTGGGCTGGAATAACCCGACATATCTTAATAACCACGAATTTCTAAGACCAAAAGAAGGAAAAAATATTATGTAACTTTCGGTCAATTTCGCCAAAAAAAAATTTTTTTTTCGTCTTTTTTTTCCATTTTTAGGGTTCCGTAGTCAACTAGGAACCCTTATAGTTTCGCCATGTCCGTCCGTCCGTCCGTCCGTCCGTCCGCGGATAATCTCAATGACCGTTAGCACTAGAAAGCTGAAATTTGGTACTAATGTGTATATCAATCACGCCGACAAAGTGCTAAAATAAAAAGTGGAGTTTTATTTATTTATTAGGGTACCTCCCCTATACGTAAAGTGGGGAGTGATTTTTTTTCATTTCAACCCTAACGTGTGATATATTGTTGGATAGGTATTTAAAAATGAATAGGGGTTTAGTAATATCATTTTTTGATAATGTAAATATTTTCGGAAATAATCGCTTCGAAAGTCGGAAAAATACCGTCCCCCCCCTGTAACTTTGGAACCGAGTCCAAAAAATATGAAAAAATTTGAGAAGATGGGCGTTATGATAAACTTTTTAGGAAAATTATTTTGAACATTATAGGTCCAGCCATTTTAAAGTTATTTCCAGAAAACTTCTTCCATAGGCATCAGATACGACGTACTGATTTAAACTTACACGATGTTCACTCATTATTATGACAAAAACGGGACTTAATCGCGTACACTTACTTTTATTATTTTCCTGACGTTTCGAGCGTGCCGTAACGCTCGTGCTCGCAGGCAGACTGGCGAGGAATTGTATCAGCATCTCCTAGCTGCGCGGGTTTTTCGAACTACCCGCACTTGGTCTCGATTATGCACATTCACGCTAGGGTTGTCACTTTGCCTACACACAACACTCACGACATCTGGTGGTTTGGAAATGCAAGTATTTTCACGCTTACATTTGCTGATCACTGGATTCCACGAAGACGAGATCCCCTTTCCCTCGTTCTGGTTGAAATTCTTATGCTTCCTAATTTCAATAGCCTCTCGTAGTTTCCTGCTATAACGAAGACGTTCTGTAGAGAGGACTTTTGGATTATGGAGCTCAATCCAGTGGTTTGGTCCAGATTCTAACAAATGTTCGGCTACAGCAGACTTGTTTATTTGCCGATTTTTGACTGCTGTGATATGTTCCCTGACCCTTTCCGCTATTTTGCGTTTGGTTTCCCCAGTATAGGAACTACCACAGCAGCTACAATCAATCTTATAAACACCCGGTGTTTGATAAGGGATAACATCCTTAGCCAACCTTAAATGCCCCGACACCCTGGATAACGGCATGTATACGGTTTGTAAAGAGTACTTCCTTAGTACTGTACCTACTTTGTTCGTCACTCCTTTGACATAAGGCAAAAATGCCGGTCGTCTTGCAACATCCGGATGCTTCCTTCCCGGTTTCCGTCTGGGTTGCCTACTGTCCACCCTGTATTATAAAGGGTGGCAAACAGGAAGTTGAACAGTTGCTCCAGTATCTTAATTCCATAAATTTAGTTACTGCAAAGTTTTCCTTGTCACTTTGATATCTGTCAATAAGGACGTGTAAACTATGTCCAATAGTGGCAACAACGCCGTTAGAAAGGCGTTTTGTGATGAGTTATAATAAGAAGTGTATTTTTTTAAAATTGGTATTAACTCTGAAACTAGGCATATTCCAGAAAATTTTATAGGACATTTTAGTATCTAAATATGATCAGGAATACACTGTTAAAATCTGTCTAGTTATATGGGCCCACGGTGTATATATATTTTAATTCTGATAAAAACCTAATCTAACCTACTTTAAGATCTCACATTTTTAAGGCGACGATATATGCAAACACGTCAAATCGAGGTGTTTTCGTGCAAGGTTTTTGAAGAAAACAAACCACGTTGGAGCATGTATGTTACATTTTCTGTAGGGGCATATAGTTGGGTTCGGTCTACCGATACGTGCTTGGTCTTGTATAACATAATTAGGTATATATATCATCGTTATGAAACTGTTTTGGAGAAAACTTGTCGCAAGTTTTATTTCGGTCAGAAATAATTCTATGTTGCGAAATTAAACATAATTACTTCTTAGCACATTACTAATGTTCTACCGATAACTATAGTCGTATTAAGCGCTTAATAAAGGTTTTAGACGCAAAACCTTGTAGAGCCTGTAATAATCAGAACTATGCAATTGCTGCAATAAAACTTATAGGCGTTTATTCTATTGCAGCCAGAGACATGTTTCATGTGTCAAATTTGAGTAATATGATTAGTAATTTTGAGTGCGGAAATTCGTTCCACATAGCTTAGGTTATAGTACGCTTGCTTACTAAGTAGATATGTCCGAGTTCAAATCTAGGCTGATGTTAACTTTTTTGTTTATTTTTTTATCTCATTTCTCATTTATATTTTCAATCCTGATCCTAAGCGATTTATAGGTATTTTTGGACAAAAAAAAGTCAAATCATACTATAGTCAAGTTAGTAGTTAGTTTAATCTTTTTATTTTGACTTTTTTACCCAATATATTTAAACTACCAACTTATTAAAGAGACTAATTCATTATTCAATTTTTACAGTGGGTATGGGTACTTTTTACCATAGACGGCTTCGTCCATGTTTTTACCATAATTTATATTACAAGAGTGCGTTTGTTCGAGCAGTATCCATCCGAGGCGACGTTGCCAGCTTACTCTCATTTGCTCATTTCGCTTCTTGCTTTGCGCTGTTGCAAGCTAGATCTATATTATGATATGAATGACGGATACATTGAATACAATCAAATGCGCTTGAAGTTGAAACACATTCGTGCATTTGTCAGTGATTTGTCCACATCATCGTGTTAGGTTGTATATCTCTCTCTTTACTATGGAATAAGAAAGAAACAATCGGCTCGGCTGTCCCGGCACTCTGCGATGTCTGGTCGCGCCATTAGGTTTATATGGTTTATTGCATGTTCGTTTTCGTACGATTTAAAAGATATGGTGAACTATTAATATTATTATTAGGTAGGTAAGTAGATATGGAATTAATTTAATCGTATAAGTATATATACCAATATAATTTCTCACAATCCCTAAAATGAAAAAAACAATAAGTAAGGTACGATGGGGTAAGACCGGACCATTTTTGAACTAGTTGGTCAGCTTTCAGGGCTGACTTTTATGCTTTACCTTTGTAAAAATTTCTCGAAATATTAATCCTTGTTTCAAATCAGTATGAAGTGTACCTAAGCTGTTTTTCCTGTATAAATTTTCAAAATCTACTCCTTCTACTTAAGATTGGACTATTGAATAAAATGTACTCTTAGTAAGTTTTTAGGTGCTAGTTTTCTACCACTTATCGATTTTGCCAGCTTTGTAATGCAATAATAAATTTTGAAGTGCCCTTACTTATCGTTCTAGAGCTTATATGGTCTTGTTTGGTTGGACTGAAGCAAAGGGTCGGTTTCTGGACTTAGAATATTTTTCATCAGTGTGATGTCATATTAAGGCTATGTTTTTATTATCTTATCGTATAGAACACATCAAAATAAGCAACTTTTATTCGACACATTTTTTTATAAATTCAATATTTTTTAAGTTATGGGCCCCTGAAGGTTAAATACAATTTGGACTTAGAATAATTTTTGTTGAAACGGTATCATTATGACACATACTTTTTTTTGTCTTATTGTGTAGAATGTGGTAAAATAAGCAAGTTTTATTTGAAACATTTTTTTTTAAACTCAAAAATTTCGAAGTTACCGGACTTAGAAGATTGACTACATGGAGTAAAATTTGGACTTAGAAAATAAAATGGCGATGGGATATCATTATAACGTATACTTTTGATAATTTTTCTTTATAGAATACGCTAAAATAAGCGTGTTTTATTTGAAAAACTTTTCTCTTAAATCAAAAATGGCCGAGATAATGGACTCTGCATTTGTACATAATTTGGACATTGAAAAAAAAAACAGCGATGTGATGTCATTATAACGTATACTTTTTATGATTTTGCCGAATACAATACGCTAAAATAAGCGTGTTTTATTTGAAAAACTTTTCTCTAAAATCAAAAATGGCCGAGATAATGGACTCTGCATTTGTACATAATTTGGACATTGAAAAAAAAAACAGCGATGTGATGTCATTATAACGTATACTTTTTATGATTTTGCCGAATACAATACGCTAAAATAAGCGTGTTTTATTTGAAAAACTTTTCTCTAAAATCAAAAATGGCCGAGATAATGGACTCTGAATTTGTACATAATTTGGACTTAAAAAAAAAACAGCGATGTGATGTCATTATAACGTATACTTTTTATGATTTTGACGAATAGAATACGCTATAGTAAGCGTGTTTTATTTGAAAAACTTTTCTCTAAAATCAAAAATGGCCGAGATAATGGACTCTGAATTTGTATATAATTTGGACATTGAAAAAAAAACAGCGATGTGATGTCATTATAACGTATACTTTTTATGATTTTGTCGCATAGAATACGCTAAAATAAGCGTGTTTTATTTCAAAAACTTTTCTCTAAAATCAAAAGTGGCCGAGATAATGGACTCTGAATTTGTACATAATTTGGACTGAAAAAAAAACAGCGATGTGATGTCATTATAACGTATACTTTTTATGATTTTGCCGAATAGAATACGCTAAAATAAGCGTGTTTTATTTGATTTTTTTTTCTCTAAAATCAAAAATGACCGAGATAATGGACTCTGAATTTGTACATAATTTGGACATTGAAAAAAAAAACCAGCAATGTGATGTCATTATAACGTATACTTTTTATGATTTTGCCGTATAGAATACGCTAAAATAAGCGTGTTCTATTTGAAAAACTTTTCTCTAAAATCAAAAATGGCCGATCCTATAAGAGCATCTATGAACAGACTGGACTTGTAAAAATGACAGTATTACCTATGTAGTATGAAATTAAATTAATTACATTTTCATTGATAAAACGATAACCGATCTAGTGTTTTTTTAAGAAGAAAGAGAAGTTGTTACCGGCGTCCGCTTTGTCCTTTCGATGGCTTGACCGAAGTTTTAAGAATTTATTGTTATTAAGTGCCGAAATTGTAATAGGGAATAGCTGTAAGATTCTAGTTCTCGGAAATTAAAAAAAAACTCAAAAACGAATCGGAGCACCCCACTATCCACGTGGTCTTGTCTGTCCTACCCCTAGAGTGTTTATAAAAGAGAGCGCAGGCGCGGAGGGAGAGCAGCCCTAGCCCGCCGTGACGGAGCCGAGTGAAGTGACCATGCTCCGTCACGCAAGGGCGGAAGGGCTGCTTTTCCCGCAGCGCCGGAGTCACGCAGAAGCTATACTAAGGCACAAGCTGAGTTGCTAGAAAAATGGGTTAGGTTAGGTTAGAGTTGCGATCCCCGCGGAAACGACTGTCGCCAGAAAAGTGGGTTAGGTTAGGTTAGAACTGCGACCCCCGCGGAAACAAACTGTTGCCAGAAAACTTGACTTATGTTTGACAGAGAAAACCACTATAATTGACATTCGGGAATGCCGGGATAGTAAATTTCCAGAAACCCCGTGTACTAAGCCTTAAAATCACAGTTTTTAACCTTTAACTGACGATGTGCACGTCTCACAGACGTACTGAATTTTCTTTCGAGAATATTTTTTTAAATGTATATTGTGAAAAGCTCTCGTTTCTTGTACCTTCCTCTTTTGTTATTATCTAGCATCCCTTTCGATGCCGGCCGTCAAACTTGTGCACATTATGCCCTAAACCGAGTCATTGCCGTCTCACGGACGTCACTACGGTGTTCGTGTACTAAAAATTTGTTAAACACATACAAATATTTCGGTCGAATGTTTCTGTTAAAACGCATCCCGCAGTATCATTATTTCTGTCATCATCCTCTAATTGAACCGATCTAGCATCCCCGAGATGCTGGGAGTGAAACTAACGCACATACATTCGTAACAATCATCGACGTCTTACAGACGCCACCACGGTGTTAACGTATTTCACGTCTCTTGGTGACGAGCTAAAAAGTAGAAAATTCTTTCCAATAACAGTCTTAACGGCTTTTGTTTTACTAATTAGCCTCACAGCTCGTCTCCACGTGCCGACTTTGTAACTTTGGGCCCTTAACCTCCCAATATCACTTATAGTATCTTCTGACAATTTCCTCTCAGTAGTGCACAAAAAACACGATATATATTTAGCGTGTAACAGTTTATTTTATTTTATTTTGATAATTAATTATTGCACTTGAGCGCTCTAATGATCATTTCTTAACATATAAGATTTTGTGTTCCTTAATCATTGAGTAATTAAAGAAAAAAAGTCACTGGAAAAAAATTGGGTATAATGACCCAATTTTTTTTTGGTGTTTTTTCTTAAGTGTCGAATGGACTCTAAAATTTGTATGTTTTTTTTATGAATATCTATTATTCAAATACATAATATGATAAATTATTTGATATAAAACTTGTGTATCTGAAGAATGCAAATGAATTTTTTTATGATATATTTTACTTTTGACGTCTGTTAGACACCACCTCAGCGTGAGTGTTACTCTGAACCCACGTCGTTAGTTAAAGGTTAACCCTCTAATGGCTAAAATCCGGAAAATCCGGTTTACAAGATATTGACATTCCGGAATGCCGGGATAGTAAATTTCCAGAAACCCCGTGTACTAAGCCTTAAAATCACAGTTTTTAACCCTCTAATGGCTAAAATCCGGTTTACAGGATATTGATATTCTGGAATGCGGGGATAGTAAATTTCCGGAAACCCCGTGAACTAAGCCCTAAAATCACAGTTTTTAACCCTCTAATGACTAAAACCCGGAAAATCCGGTTTAAAAGATATTGACATTCCGGAATGCCGGGATAGTAAATTTCCAGAAACCCCGTGTACTAAGCCTTAAAATCACAGTTTTTAACCCTCTAATGGCTAAAATCCGGAAAATCCGGTTTACAGGATATTGATATTCTGGAATGCGGGGATAGTAAATTTCCGGAAACCCCGTGAACTAAGCCCTAAAATCACAGTTTTTAACCCTCTAATGACTAAAACCCGGAAAATCCGGTTTAAAAGATATTGACATTCCGGAATGCCGGGATAGTAAATTTCCAGAAACCCCGTGTACTAAGCCTTAAAATCACAGTTTTTAACCCTCTAATGGCTAAAATCCGGAAAATCCGGTTTACAGGATATTGACATTTCGGAATGCGGGGATAGTAAATTTCCGGAAACCCCGTGAACTAAGCCCTAAAATCACAGTTTTTAACCCTCTAATGACTAAAACCCGGAAAATCCGGTTTAAAAGATATTGACATTCCGGAATGCCGGGATAGTAAATTTCCAGAAACCCCGTGTACTAAGCCTTAAAATCACAGTTTTTAACCCTCTAATGGCTAAAATCCGGAAAATCCGGTTTACAGGATATTGACATTTCGGAATGCGGGGATAGTAAATTTCCGGAAACCCCGTGAACTAAGCCCTAAAATCACAGTTTTTAACCCTCTAATGACTAAAACCCGGAAAATCCGGTTTACAAGATTTTGACATTCCGGAATGCCGGGATAGTAAATTTCCGTAAAACCCCTGTGAACTAAGCCTTAAAATCACAGTTTTTAACCCTCTAATGAATGGATCGTAAAACTAGAAATTCCGGATTAATAACTTTAAAATTTTCCAGGACTTAGAAAATTCTCACCTCTCTCTCTCCCCAGCTGGGGACTTAGCAAATTCACAAAACAACCGTACGGCAAAATTGAGAATTTTTTAAGTCCTAGAAAATTACTTTTGAGCCTTATAACTCATAAATTATTAATTTTACAAAAAAGTTGTCCATACTAAACGTGCTTATTTTGATGTGTTCTGTAAGATGAGATGATAAAAATATAGCCTTAATGTGGCATCACAATGAAAAAAAAATTTCTAAGTCCAAAACCGACCTGAGAATTTTCTAAGTCCTAGAAAATTACTTCTGAGCCTTATAACTTATAAATTATTAATTTTACAAAAAAGTTGTCCGTACTAAACGTGCTTATTTTGATGTGTTCTGTAAGATGAGATGATAAAAATATAGCCTTAATATGACATCACAATGAAAAAAATTTTTCTAAGTCCAAAACCGACCCTTTGCTTTATGCCGACCTCTTGTTTAGATTATTATTATACGAGAATAAATCATACTCGAAAGGTTTTTTTATAATAAAACATTTTTTGTAAAAGTGGAGTATGTGTCAGTTTTCCGTCCATACTTATTGATATATTGATATTCAAGTTTTTGAAATAAAAGCTTATAATTAAAATATCAATTAAAGAATAAATAATTATTATCAATGGCAAATTTGACCTCAAAAAGTTTTTTCATGTAGACGGAGAGCTGGCCACGTCAGATATGACACAATAGTCAGGTTTCATTGCTCTCATTATTGTGTCATATCTGACGTGGCCAGCTCTTAGTCCAATAAATTTGTAGCAGTTTAATCAGGTGGACGGCAACCCGGACGGGAAACTAGCATAACCACCCTATGCACGGTTTCAAATAATAGATATAATTATAAACCGCCTTTATTATGTTAATGTCAACCTTTCAGCATTTTCTCAAACTTTTCAAAAACGAGTGAGTTAAAAATATTGAGAGTGGAAAGACAAGATGTTTCAAACCTTTGAAGCAAGATATTTCAAAATTTAAAAATTTAAAAAAACGCTTTTGGCTATAATTCTTTTTTTTTCCCCAGCCTACTTGAAGAGATATAATACGTATCCATACTAATATTATAGTGTGTCTGTCTGTTAACTCTTCACGCTTAAACCGCTAAACTGATTTAGATGAAATTTGGTATGTATAAGGGGATGAAAACGGAATGGAAGTTTATACGGAATTGTTGCTCCCTGTTGACTTGAAATAGCATACGTGCTAGTTTTATATTTGCTCTTAGATTTTACTAACTAGTAACTTTTATTTTGCGTTTTATTATGTAATTCCATATGGCTCATGTTAATTTCGCGCAGACGAAGTCGCGGGTAAAAGCTAGTATTTTAATATTATAATGGATTTTGATATGATAAAACTTTTGAAATAGATGGCAATTAACCAAAACTAACCCAAAAATGTACCCAAAAAACCGTGACGACCCTATACACGACACGATACAACTAATCTATACTAATATTATAAATGGGAAAGTGTATGCGTGTGTTTGTTTCTTTGTTTGTCCGTCTTTCACGGAAAAACGGGGCGACGAATTGAAGTGATTTTTTAAATGGAGATAGTTGAAGGGATGGAGAGTGACATAGGCTACTTTTTGTCTCTTTCTAACCCCCCACTTTCCTAAAATGGGGGGTGAAAGTTTGTATGGTTTGTTACCCCGAATTTAACGCGAGCGAAGCCGCGGGCAAAAGCTATTATATGTTATTAACTTACTCGTGCTGACTTTTCGTGTTTTTAATTCTTTTGTGTAATTTCAATTTATAATTCTTATGTGAGACGACAAACGCTTTTATATTTGTCATTTTTTTTAGTAAAAAACACTTATGGCATATAAATTAAAATGGTTAAAACATGTTAAAATTAATCTTAAACTTTAGGTTGAATTAAGTTATTTGCTTTTTAGCTATGGTTTTCTGTAAGGTACTTCCCCAGTCGAGCTCTGAGCCAGGTCCAGATTTGAGCGTGATAACATTCGCTGAACTGTGCCTTACCACAGTTAGCGAGATAACATTCGGAGTGCCCATACCTCCCTTTTGGACATAACATACCCGTGTCTAAACCTGTTCCTAGTAACCAACTAGGTACCAATTTAAAAAATGTTCACAGCAACAATTAACTGGATCCAGTCTTAAATGCCACGCAAAAACAAATCAAACCATTTTTTGTGACAAACAATTGAATTTATAGAACGAAACTTTTTTGTCTATAAAGATCACATTTATGCGCGACTTCGGCAGCAGATAGCATACATCCTCCATACTACCCTCTTGAACCTGATGTTTATTCAGTGTTGGGCGTAATTTATTAGATGGTACCTACTTTTGTAATGAATTAAATTGCTAATTAAATTACATGAAAATCAATTATATTAAGTGATTGAAATTGCTTGTAATTGATATTACATGTCAGTAGTATTCCCGATTACATATAATTTGTAATTGCAATTACTTTTATCTTAACTACTTTTACTTGTAACTTCGATAATTTGAAATAATATACAAGTTCAATTTCTTTTTGGGTCAGTGGGGGCAGCTACCAGATCCCTCGCTGCAACGCGAAAATGGTCTTAGAAGACCTTCCCTCAATTTCAAATTAATCAATCTTCATTAATTTAAAATTGAGGGAAGGTCTTCTACGGATTTTGGAAAAAAACATACAGGATGCGAGATGAGGTCACATTTGGTAAACTTCTTTTTGATGCCAATCGATCCCATTCTTGTATGGGATCAAAAATAATTTGCGGCTAGAAAAGCCACAAATTGAGAAAAACTTTTCCCATACCTTATGAAAATTGTTTTTTTTATTTTTCACATGCTGCTTTTTTATGCCAATCGATTCCATTCCTATCGTTTCTAATAGTTTCCTATTTAATAATAGGAAACTATTAGAAACGATAGGAATGGAATGTACTAAAAAGCCACAAATTAAATATTTTCCATACATTTACTATAAATAATAAATAAATATTATACGACAATCTTACACAAATCGACCTAGGCCCACAGTAAGCTCAATAAGGCTTGTGTTATGGGTACTAGACGACGATATATATAATAGATAAATATGGATAAATACTTAAATACAAAGAAAACATCCATAACTCAGGAACAAATATCTGCGATCAACACACAAATAAATGCCCTGACCAGGATTCGAACCCGGGACCTCCTGCTTCGTAGGCAGGGTCACTACCGACAGGGCTAGGAGATCGTCAAATAAGTGATTTTTAGGGTTCCGTAGCCAAATGGCAAAAAACGGAACCCTTATGGATTCGTCACGTCTGTCTGTATGTCTGCCCGTCCGTATGTCACAGCCATTTTACTCGGAAACTATACGACGTATCTGAATAAAATTTACACATAAGGTGTATTCTGTATGCCGCTACTTTAGTTATGTATTTAAATTTGAAAAAAAAAAAAAAAAATTTAAGGAGGGCGCTCCATACATGTATCTAAATTTCAAAAAAATTGTTTTTACCTAATATCAACATGTGATACATCAATCGATAGGTCTTTAAAAATAATATTGAAGTTTGTTTGATCATTTTGTGATCAGTAAATATTTTTTGATATAATCGCTTCGAAAGTCAGAAAAATTTTGTAGCCCCCCCTGTAACTTTTGAACCGTAAGTCCAAAAAATATGAAAAAATTTGAGGAGATGCGCCTTATTATATACTTGCTACGAAAATGTTTTTGTTTGTTTTGAACATTATCGGTTTAGCCATTTTTGAGTTATTTCCAAAAAACTTCCTCCATAGGCATCAGATACGACCTTTTGCTATTAGTTTGGTTCTTATTCCATTGAAGGTACGGAACCCTCCTGTGCGTGGTCCGACACGCACTTGGCCGGTTTTTTAAACTTTTCACTTAACCAACAGTCGTTTTTATTAAGCATACCTACCGGAAGAAACATTTAAGTAAAATGTGAATGTACCTGAAAAAAGCGGCATCGCCATTATATCAAAATGCAACTAGGTACAGGTACATAATAGTGTTGGAGGATGTGTGGTTTGTATTTGCAACTAAAGGATAATTTTCCAGATAGGTAATTGAATTATCCGATGTTCTCCCGATGCGGTCTTATCCCAACGCACTTTACCGTCCTTATTGAAAGCGATTTTGACCATCTCTAATTTCGTTATAGATACTAAAAACCTGGATTTTTCAGAGCAGAAGAGGACATAAAACAAATTAGTTACAAATAATATTATCTTCAGTTAAGTACATTTTATTTGAACTTTTATTTTGAAAGACTTGACACGTACTTGACACATAGAAATATAACCGCCATGATGAATGCTTATTTTGGATATTTAGAATAAAACATTATAATTGTGCGATTATGATACTGTAGGTAATGACGTGCGTTGGTCAAGTAGTTTTATATTATAGGTAACTTTAATTATTTCGTCATTGATTACCTACATACAATAGTAACTTTAATTAAGTAAGTACACATAAAATGGAATCATTATCAAAGCGCCATCTTACTGTAAAATACCGCGATTGCTTGACTATTTAAACATGTCAACATTGAATTGTCATAGTTCATCTCAAGTATACTAGATGGCAGAAGCGGAAGCTGCGATTATAAAAACGCAAAATGCAGTCGTCAACCGCGATACCCGTCACCTTAAATAACAGCAATTGTTATAGGTAGGTATCCAATAAAGCAAAGAAATAGAGTTTAATACTTGTTTATAATGTTATTTTGTTCCTATAAATACATATTTGG
The DNA here is from genome assembly GCA_947086415.1 of Pammene aurita. Classification (NCBI taxonomy): domain Eukaryota; kingdom Metazoa; phylum Arthropoda; class Insecta; order Lepidoptera; family Tortricidae; genus Pammene; species Pammene aurita. The sequence continues at coordinate 72,457,675 of OX352289.1, read as the reverse complement.
ATTTTGCATAGAACTTGGCACTCATTTAGATCTCCATTTTTTTTGCGGCGAAGCCCACAGCCAAGCATAATTTTTGTATTGAAGTTGGCTCTCCTTTTTTACATTTATGTTTTTGGTGGGATATCATTACTTTTTGTAAAGAAAACTGGGCAGGTATTGAGATTTAATGTTTTTTCTTGCGTTTCCGCTGCTAGATTCACTTCTGTTCTGTGTATAATTATGTGGTGCTGTGCGCCGCCGACGACACACTGTTGGCCGGTCGTTTAGCGCGTATTACAAGTTTTTTGTATGGGGACACCACTTGTTTTTTGACTTAACTTTATTTTTATATTTCTGTTATATAGCAAATATAATAATACATATATTGGGATAGTTTCAAATATCTGCTTGTAACGGTTCCAACAATACAATTTAAAAAAAAAATTGTATGGGGACCCTCCCCATTTTTTCCCTTTTTTTATTTTTAGATTTTTTCCTACGCTTGCACATAACTACCGAGCTGGATTCCAAATTTCATCCTTCTAGGTCATCTGGAAGTAGGTTAGGTTTAGGTACTATATGTCAGTCAGTCAGTGCTAAAATTTACGGCTTTTTGACCTTCATATCTTTATAACCGTTTGAGCTAGCTTCATGAAATTTGGGCTTCTAGATGTCCTTATGGATATAATTAAACACACGTAGTTTTATGTGTTTACGTTAAAGAGGTTTTGAGTTATAGAAGGGTCAAAAGTGGCACCAAGTGGTTCGTGTAATATACACTTGGCGCTGGCTAGCCAGTTCCTTTACTTGAACTTGGCTTGACACGCTGCAGCGTGTCTAGATGCGCTTTTGCTAGAATCCAGACACACGTGTGTCAGCCAAGTTCGCAGAGCAAAGAGGCAACACTCCAGCTGTGGGTTCATTTATTTACACGAAACATTTGGGGCCACTTATAACACCTGCATAATTTGAAATCTATTTTACCTCCAGACTTCCAATTGTGTGTGTCTTCTAAAGCTATCCTTTAATTACTGAATCATTTACATTTTAGTGTATTTAAAATTTCGCGCCATACAAATTTAGCTTTTCTAAAGACCAATGTTGGAGACGTCACTTTAACAGTTGCCTTCCCCATTAAATGGAAATAAACAAGAAAATTTAAATGTCACATCGGTCTGATCTAATTATTTGGAATAAACAAATGAACTACTTTTTGAAAATCTTTTACCGAGTCATACTTATGCTTTGCTGGTGCTAAGTGTTGTTAATCACTTAATCCACGTGTAAGACGGCGGCGCTCTGCTCATTCATATGATAACAAGAGTTAATAATAAACCACCGCATAATTTAAAACTCGGCCGTACAGCGGCATCTAGTCCAACAGCAAAATTCGAAGCATTTGCTTATAAACTGTACACGTCCATTGAAATCAAAATTCTTTATTTTAAAGTAAAAGAGCTAAAAACACACTAATAAAATATTTAACAGATTTTACTGCTTAGTAGATACTAAGCCGTAAAAGCTAAAGAAGAGAATATGTGAGAATTTGAGAATAAAAATATCATTATGAACTTACGCTTACATCAAGTCAAATATCAACATTAAGACAGTTGAGGCACGCAGCTGCATCAGACAAGAGGTGCAGCAGATCTTCAGGAGGTCCTCAGTGTGAGTGCACTCCTTCACCGCACTCACACATGGCCAAGTCATTTCAACCCCACTTATTTAATAAGTATTTGCAGCGGCCATGGCTTTGACTTGACGTACATAGTATTCTAATATATAATCTAATGCCTATTATGTAAATATGGTATACGATTAAATAACTAAATACGCTTACATAACACTCCGAGAACGACACTTTTCAATTCGGTACGTAAGTAGGTTCATTGCCTAACAGTTGTCTTGAAAGCTAAAAAACAAATTACGACGTCTGAAAGTCTGAAGGGCAAGCTTTTTGTTTTCGTAAGTGTTCTTCATAAACAAAAATACCTACCTACAAAAACATGATTTAACAAGGCCCAAAATAACGTCTGAAATTCTGGAAAGTTTCATCAAGAATACCTACAAAAACAAATTAAAGCAAGCAATGTCAACAACATTTTATTTCAGTTAATTAGTTTGGACTAGGTATAAATCGCAACGCTTTTTCGCAATAGCTTTTTTCGCGTGTTACCTAATATAAAAATTCGCTTTGCAAAAGCATAATATGGTAACATAATAGTGTTAAAGCTGGGTAGACGTCGAGCGGGGCGAGAGCGGAGCGTCTGGCGTGGCGTTCTAACAAGTGCAAGTGTATGCGGACGGCCGCATCACGCGCTGCTCAGAATACTTGGACGGTTGAAACGATGTTGCTCACACCGTCAGACTGACTGCGACGCTCGTTACTTGGCTACAATAAAATAAGGCTTAAAAAGGCTTACATGTTTTAAATGATTATCTATCACAGGGCCTACTGTAATCCTCGATAATCGAAATTTCATTATCTTCCATTCTATCGCACATAATTCTAGCGAAAGGATGCAGAATAGAGACTCCGATATTCGGTATTTGCGGTAGTCCCTCAAGACCTTAGGCGATATTATAACTTTACAAATTGATCTCATTTTGATGTCCCTCGCAGAGCATCTCGATTACACCAATTAATTCAAATCAATTGAACCCGAGATACAATATCGTAATTAGTGTAATGAAAAGTAGCAAAGCAAACACTGCTCGCTATATTATTAAGCTGAAATATATGTGACACTTTTTTGGGAAAGGTACCATTTGGTAGAAGGCGCTTACGTCGTACGTTGTCAAAAAAAAGCATAAGCGCCGGCCGCCAAACGGTACCTTTCATCTGGGCTATAACATTGTCTTACCCGAAGACCACGGAAAAGCAAACCGAGCTCCGTCCGCCTTCATATGTTTGATTTGGAACGAATGTATGGTGGTTAGCGGGAGGGTCGAGCGATAATTATCGCTTTTAGTGTTGTAGTTGACGCCCGAACTTCTAGCTAAGGCCGCTTGGGTCACCTTTAACCATCTCTAAGGTAACTCAGTACGTTATACGTTTATACGTTACCTATAGTAGTCCTCCTTGCAGTAGATGTTGCCGTCGCGAGAGAAGCAGGTCAGCTCCGAGTCGAGCGGCAGACGGCACTCGCAGCAGCGGAGGCAGGAGCCGTGCCACTGCCGGTCCACTGCCAGCAGGTAGTATCTAATAAAGGATCATTATTAAATAAGAGCCTATTGTATCTTTCTTCCATTCGCCGCAATTTGTGCTAAATCTCTCAAAAAGGAGTTCAAGTTGTCCGGCCTTGGCTGGAAAGGTCTGCCGGATCCTCGGTTTGATTCGTGAGGCACCCACTCTTTTCTGCACTGTTATCTTAGCTTATAAGTCATTCAGCATATACGGCAGACGGGACTAGGCTGGTCCCGTATATGACGAATTTCCGTGTTTTTTTCATCAATTATTTGAGTTTTAGAGCGCAGCGTGGTGTTTCTGATAAGCTCCTTAAACTCACACCTAAATATGCTGCGCTCCACAGCTCTCTGTCAAACCCCGAGTTTAGACTACTGAGACTACTAATTCAAAAGTAAAATACTAAGCCACCATAATTATAACAGCGTCATCCAGTGAACTGGTTCTTAATGAAGTTCAAACAGAAGAAGAAAGGACAAGGTTTTATTTAAAAATCTGTACCAAAATCAACATCAATGTACATGAAAAAGATGATCAAAAGAAACCACATATCACTTCCACTTTGACTGACAGATCCAGACAGAAATTTAAATGAAATTAGCATATACATAGAGTTTACACAGACAGAGTTGTGTGGTGGTTTATATGGGAACTAGTAGATACGTCATTTCTCTTTCTGTACAGACTAATATTCTTAGAATAGACCTCTACATATAGGACGTAAGCGCCACATCGCACTATGTCGCTTACGCCCCTTTAACCAACCTGTCCTGTATCCGCCCCCCGCACCCCGCGCACTCGTCAGGCACCCCCGGGGACTCTTCCCGCTCCTTCAGCATGTCTTCGTCCTTGGCCGGCAGTTGGAGTTTGGTCTCTATGTCTCAAATAACAAGGTTCAAGCCTTGCGGGGATGCGGTTGAGTCGGCCATCTTAAAGTGGGTTCTGAAGCAAAATAGTTTGTTGTTATGATTTTATGTCTTGTACGGCCTCAGCGGTAAACATTCGGCTGCGTATTCAACGCTGCGTTGTTGCGTCGAGCTTCCAAGGGATTGGAGCACGCTTTTTATGGGGGCCCATCTTGCGGAGAGCAAGTCACCGTACGCCGGAGATACAATACAATGATATCTTTTCCGGCGTCCAATTTCTTATCCAAAAGCCCAATTGTTCTTCAATCTTTTTCACCCAATAGTCTACATTTTAGATTCTATATTAACTCCCAATAGTCCTTACACCATGGTGGGTGCTGTCTCTGCCTGCGTCCCATGACACAGGCAGGGGCAGAATCCACTTAGTGTATCCTTTACATTTCAGTAAAGTTGTCTAAAGTGCGTTTGGCTTCGGCTCCGCATACGCCAACTGTCCGGAATTCCATTGCTTTGTGTACGGGAAAGACATACATATAACTACTGAAATACAAACATTATATTATAACCCAGACGATATACCTATACTAGTATACTATAATGTGTATCTTCACATAAATGGCCCTGGTATTACCTTAGGCCCGCTTCGAAGATAAAAAAAAAACATTCCATTGTCTTAGTCCACGGGATATTCTCCATAGATCTACAATGGACATAAAATCTATATATGTAATTCATCACGAAAAGGGACCCTAAAGATAATGGCGCTTACGTCATTTGACAAAGAATTTCCTCTGATACCTTGATAAAAAACGACATAAGCGCCAACAGCATTGAATATCTTTGTTTACGATATAACAGGTTTTGTTATATGCAGTGTTTTTAGTTTTATTTTATGAATTTAGTTTTATATTATTCCCATTGTATACAGAAAGGAGGAATAACGATATGCTAAATAGGTTATTGTGTATGGAAAAATAAATATTATATGTACATACCTATTTATAAAACCGGAATGTTCTATACATATAGTAAGGCACCTTGCGTAAAAACACAGACTGCCTCAGATCCATATTTCATTTTATAACCAGCTGACATTGCCTCTATTTCATTAATTGACTATTGGCACAATTCGTGTATAGGCGACAGTAACAGCGTACTTCTAGCAGACATAGAAGCTTCAAATTTTGAACACAATGAGTGTTTAGTGTATACATCAAGGATAAACTAAAATATTTTGCAATTTCAGTCCAGTTTTCTAGATACACCAACTGCATAAATAACTTTGTACTTAATCCCATATGATATGATATATATAAATGACTAGCTTGATTTTATTTATTCAGTCCCTAATTAAGGGACCTTCTGTCTTTCATGTTTAAATAAAATAGATTGACTTGGCCATCGCATGAAAATACAATGCCATCAAAAACAAAACTTGTAAAAAAACCAAGTCTCGCAACTCAGTCAATGCGATTTTGCAGTCGCACTAAATAATCTTATTTACTATAATATGTATTACTTGTGAGTTACATTGTGTTTTCATGCGATGGCCAAGTCAATCTAGTTTATTTAAACATAAAAGAGTTTTAATATTAATGTGGTCACTATAAGATGTTGTTAGATTAGCTAATTACGTAATAACTTAAGACAGAAGGTCCCTTAAGTAGAGACTGAATAAATCAACCGACTTGGTATTACGTGGATTTCACAACTTTTTACGGTAGAAGAACTGAGTTGCGAGACTTGGTCTTTTTTACAAGTTTTGTTTTTGATGGCATTAAACTTTATCGCACAATACAAATATAAAGTACAATTGACGGCAAGGGCATTTTCTACCAGTCAACCATCGGGATAACCAGAAATGGTTGTACATAGATGCAGTCAATCAACAAAAACAGAAAGAGGTTCACTTAAACAAACACTACACTAATGGTGGCCGAAACGTAATAATACATTTACATATACTTACATAAAATTATAATATAATAAACATACATAAAATTTACTTTATGTACCCAGTGATAAATATACTATACTTACCTATGATAGACAATTATACCGTGAGCTTGTCAGAACAATGCTTGCGCAACATGCGCTTAAACAAGAATTTACTTTGTGCCTGTGTCATACTGAGCGGATGATCATTCCAAAGCCGGATCGCCTGAACAGTGAAGGAACTAGAGACAAAAACAGTATGATTAAAGTGAACGGAGAGTTTAAGACTAGGCTCACCAAGAGTGCAACCCGGTCGGGCGGTAATAAGATGAAATTTGGATCTGAGGTAGTCCGGGCAGTCGGATCAAATAAGACGGTATACAATGTGCTCAGGATTCGGATTGACCTACGTTCGCGGATTGGAAGTCAGTAAAGTCGTCGGCGATAAGCAGATATTATGTGATCATATTTACGGAGTCCGAAAATGAATCTGGCGCTGTTATTAAAAAGACTATCTAGCTTGCCGAGTAAAACCTGAGTGATATTTGAGTATCACTCAGGTCTTGAGTAACACACATCACATAATCAATGACGGGGAAAATGAGAGCTGGAACTAAGATAATCTTAGTGTTGACAGGAAGGAAGTGTTTTAAACGACAAAGGGCTCTAAGTGTGTTGGTCAGTGTGCGACATACATCAGACACCTGTTGTTCACACGTCATGCCGCTATCAAAAATCACACCCAGGTTATTTGCTTAATAATGTTTTTAATAATGATGTTTACTTGATAATGATGTTTTTTTAATATCACGCTGGTGGCAAACCAACATGCAGCCCGCCCAATGATAAGCGGTGTCCGTAGCCTGTTGACACAACGTTGCTGAGATATGTCGCATATGTCAGTGTGGTGAATAGGAGCATGGGGGGAAATTTTGATTAAAGCGCTCGACTCTGATTTAAAACTGTTAAAAACGCTGAAATAGTATTTTGTAAAAAAAGGTGGTTATTTTACTATTAACTTCATGCGACATTAATTGAGACAAACCTTTTTATGCGACTCAGACCTTAATTTCTCTGATTTCAAGTGCTCGAAAGTAAAAAATCGGCGCCCTGGTATCTTACTTTGTTTCCGTGGTCTTCAATTATTTCCTTTCATCGTACTGGTTTCGACTCTAGCTTCTTTACTGTTCAGGCGATCGGACCGGGTATAATTAAAAAAAAAGAGAAGCTAAGATTGCATGGTCGAAAATAACATAAAAACTTCTCACATACGTCATTGTTTTCCCGCACTTAAAAAACCCTAATTATAAATAATCAGGTTTCGAGTCGACCCCACGCATAACGCATAATTATCTACAAAGTCGTAAGCGCCATTAACAGTTTAATGTGTATGTATACGTCCTGGTGTTACTGGAGATACGCCTGTTTTGATTATATAGTAATGAATGAACAATGCTCAGAACATTAATAGAAAAATAATTAATTATATCACAAGTCCGTTGGACACGCTTCTTGGGTCTGATGAAAAAATAACAGAAAAAATGCATCGTCTATAATTGGACATCTGACACGAAATTTAATTTACTGTAACTGGGAACCACAAGGGTGGAAACTCGGTAGCCGCTCGAGCGGCGGCGACCGGCGGTGCGTTCGGCTACGCGTCCGTGCCAAACATATACAAATGTATGGGAGCGACCTTACTGAGCTGAACGCTGCTCAAATCCCTTGGAAGCTCGAGGCGAGGTCGCGGTCGCTTCTAACAAGTTGCGAATCTGACATTTATAAACATCACGAATTGACAGAAAATACCTGTAACGCGAGAAATAAATTAAAACATAGGTTCTACTCGTACTTCTACACATCACAACTTATGTTCAACAACTTTAAAAAAATATGGTGTCTTTAGATTATCTCTTTTTCAAACAAATTAAATAGTATTTAAATGTACGTTAAAATCCTTCTAATTGATATTGCTTGTCAGTCTTGTCACCCTACACTACGGACATAATCAATTTCGCAATACATTGCGTGTTCGAATAAATTTTAAAGTGATCAATAACAGCTTTTAAGTACTATTGTATTGTATTGTATTGTATTGTATTGTATTGTATTGTATTGTATTGTCGTATTATTGTACTTGAAATTTTAAAGTGTACTAAAATTAAACCACAAGTTATTTTTTTAAAGTCGCTTAACAAACGTTGTATACTTTTTGCAACACCCGGTATATGATTATTAATTGATCAATAAAACAAGTGTTCTAGCGTCCCGGCTTTTTACCGCGACTTCAATGAGCCTGGGGTCCGTTCGGCAACCTAATCCCAGGAATTGAAGTATTCACGAAAGCGATTGCCATCAGTCCTTCCAATTTAGAGGGGAAACTTGGCCTTGCAAGGAGTTGAAATATTGAATATCAAAATAAAACAAACCAGTAATAGACCGTCAAGGACTCTTACCGTTTGATTTAAATTCAAAGTTGTGTATTTTTACAACGGGATTTTTAATTATTTTAACATGTTTTCTTTTCATTATTGACACGCGTATTTTGAAGTAGCTTTTTAAACGCGAATAAAAATCACCCACAACACGTATGTCGTTAATAGTTTCACAATATCGAATGCCAATCAAAAAGCCGTTAAAAAAAGGAAAAAACTTTTACCAAACCGCTATCGGTCTCTAATTGTATAAATATTTGATAACGATTTACGACGTTTAGCGCAATCGGTGTTTTTATGATCTGCCGGGAAAAGTTACAAACAAACGAACAGTTATAATTAATTGATACTATTAGTCCATTCTATCAAATTAAAAAAACAATGCAAACTAAAAAAACCTGTGACTCAGTCGTTAAGCCAACAATACATTCAAATCTGTAGTGAGCAGGTACAGTCGCCATCAAATATATCGGAGCGGCCAAGGTACTCAAAATATCTGAACATTCACTTTATCGCCTTGACAATAGAGGCGTTGTTCAGATATTTGTAACCACCTTGGCCGTTCCAATATATCTAATGGCGACTGTATGTGGTACTGGTACGTCATTCGTTAAATGAGGTACAATGTATATTCACAACGTACTACCTCATTTAGGGAACAAGTAAGCAAATATATAGAGACTTACACAGCTCAACCTATTTAGTCCCACAGTAAGCTAGTGTGATATGGAGCTTTTTAAGATTATTTTATAAACAAAACTGTGGAAACTCCGAAAAAAACCGTTGAAGAAAATGTCACAACTCATGAGACCTGTCAAATGAGCACCCCTCTACAAAATGCAGGAGTTTACAAACTTGAATGTGAATGTGGCTTCTCATATATTGCACAGACAAAATGCAGCATCTCCACGCGAGTGAACACATATCTGACGTCAAGCACCGTCGACAAAAGTCTGCAGTCTCGAACATGTCACTACCAATCCCAAACACTCCATCAAATTTGACAAAGCTCGAGTCCTCGCCAGGGAACAAGATACATCCCCAGAATGCTACGCGAAGCTATTGTGATAATAAAACACCCAAATTTCAATAGAGAAGATGGATTTACTCTACCACCAACCTGGGCTCCAGTAGCTCACCTCATAGAGGGGTCAAATCATTACAGAACTGCAAAACCATAACCCACCTCATCAACCCATCTGACTTGCACAACCTCGATCTAGTAATCCTAAACCTTCACAGGCAAGTAGCTGGTTTATGAGTAATGTAATCTTGACAATGACATATTACGAGTATTTATCTGTCTATCCCGTGACCACGAGCGCTGTGAAGAGCTCGAAACGTCGGAAGATTTAAATTAGTGTTCAACACGCGGTTAATCCGTTTTAATTTTAATATAATAATGAATTATTATAATATAAGTTTTTTAATATTTCGTAAGTTTGTTTATACCGCGACGGTGGCAAACAACCATACGGCCCGCCTGAGTGTAAGCAGCTACCGTAACCTATGGACGCCTGCAACTCCAAAGGAGTCACATGCGCGTTGCCGACCCTTTACAAAAAGGAGGATTCACTGTGTTGATGGCTAAAGGAACAAGAAGGTCCCTCATCGTCAACACACTGGGTCCTCTTTGAGCTGTTTGGCAACCTTACTCACCAGCATGAACACAACACTATGAGTAGGGTGTAGTGCTATTTGGCTGTAGTTTTCTGTAAGGTCTCTGCTCCAGATTTGAGCGAGATGACATTCGCTGAACGTGCCCTACCACACTTAGCGAGATGCCATTCGCAGTGCCCATACCTCTCTTTTCGGCATAGTTTAAGGACATACCCAAGTCCGGACGTAGTTTAAGGACATACCCAAGTCCGGACGTAGTTTAAGGACATACCCAAGTCCGGACGTAGTTTAAGGACATACCCCGGATCCAACCCCGATGCGGGTCCGGGTCCGGGGTTGTTAATTTTCGGCACAATATTTATGTTTTAGAACGAATAAATGAATGAATGTATTTCTCAGCCTATAACACTTGAATTGAGACTTTGTAGACAGAACTACTAGCACAGAATAACTAAATAATAGTACTACCGTACTACTAGAGCATACCTTTTGATGGAGCTTGTATGGTTGCATAATTTAGCATCGTCGACTGTGCTGAAATCGATTTTCATAGAATATTATAGTACGGTTGGCGAGACGGACAACACTCCGTTTCAGCTTGGGCCAAATAGTATTTTATACAACCGTGACATAATAAAGAGCTTTTCAGTCGAGCACCGCGTTTACGTTAACGAACGAGATTGAAAAGTTTAATTATGTCACTATTGTATACAATACTTTTTCTACGAGTGCTCAAAATAGATAAGCCGACAAGAATTAAGTTCGACGAATGCCTTACCATTCAACCTGTTATATCGTAGATTTTTACTGTGATTCGTTTTTTTGAAAAATATTCCAAATGGTGGATATTGGCACAAAGGACTTAAGACCATTGGCGCCTAAGACCAGTGTAGGTACGCTAAGATATTGTATATCTATCAAAATGGCTGAGCCATACTTCTATTCAGTTTAACTTTGAAGTCATGCGTGCGAGGTCTACAGCTCAAAGCCTGTATATTAGGTAGGTACTTATCATTTGAAAATAAAATGTTCTAGATATAGTGGTCAGATTGGTACCTATCTATACCGACTTCTATAATACAATAAACATTATAAAGCACTTATGAACGTCAGAGAAAAAAAAAACCGGCCAAGTGCGAGTCGGACTCGCGCACCGAGGGTTCCGTACAAACCTATAACAAGCAAAACTTGTAGTATGTTTATTACTAAATTCAATTTAATACCTCTACGCGTTTACGAGGAAAAAGGTAGTAGGTTTAAAATTAAAAAAAAAATTTTTGTATGATTTTACTGAAAATGTCTACTTTTCGTAATTTTTCCTTTGTCTGTGCTATATGAAGTTTCTTCGTGCCAAGTTTCAAGTTTCTGAGTTTACGAGAAGTACCCTTTAGGTTTTGAGTTTCTTGCGAGTACTCAGTTTCAAAATATGCGACTTAAATTGCTATTTCTTTTGATTGCGTTGACATAAAAGTTTGGTTTTGCTACATCTAAAAGGTCCTATAGCCCTGAGTATTTGACATGAATTTCAATTTAATACCTCTACGTGTTTACGAGGAAAAAGGTAGTAAGTTAATAATTTTAAAAATATTTTTTTTGTATGATTTTACAAAAAATTTCTACTTTTTGTAATTTTTCCATTGTCTATGCTATATGACGTTGCTTCGTGCCAAATTTCAAGTTTCTGAGTTCACGGGAAGTACCCCGTAGGTTTTGCGAGTGCCGAAAAACTCTAAAATTTGCAGCATAAACGACTGTATCTTTTGATTGCGTTGGCTTTTAAGTTTGATTTTTTCACAGCTCCAAGGGACAATAGACTTGAGTATTTGATATAAATTTCAGCTTGATACCTCCACGCGTTCCTGAGAAAAATGGTCTTGACAGACAGACAGACAGACAGACAGACAGACAGACAGACAGACAGACAGACAGACAGACAGACAGACAGACAGACAGACAGACAGACAGACAGACAGACAGACAGACAGACAGACAGACAGACAGACAGACAGACAGACAGACAGACAGACAGACAGACAGACAGACAGACAGACAGACAGACAGACAGACAGACAGACAGACAGACAGACAGACAGACAGACAGACAGACAGACAGACAGACAGACAGACAGACAGACAGACAGACAGACAGACAGACAGACAGACAGACAGACAGACAGACAGACAGACAGACAGACAGACAGACAGACAGACAGACAGACAGACAGACAGACAGACAGACAGACAGACAGACAGACAGACAGACAGACAGACAGACAGACAGACAGACAGACAGACAGACAGACAGACAGACAGACAGACAGACAGACAGACAGACAGACAGACAGACAGACAGACAGACAGACAGACAGACAGACAGACAGACAGACAGACAGACAGACAGACAGACAGACAGACAGACAGACAGACAGACAGACAGACAGACAGACAGACAGACAGACAGACAGACAGACAGACAGACAGACAGACAGACAGACAGACAGACAGACAGACAGACAGACAGACAGACAGACAGACAGACAGACAGACAGACAGACAGACAGACAGACAGACAGACAGACAGACAGACAGACAGACAGACAGACAGACAGACAGACAGACAGACAGACAGACAGACAGACAGACAGACAGACAGACAGACAGACAGACAGACAGACAGACAGACAGACAGACAGACAGACAGACAGACAGACAGACAGACAGACAGACAGACAGACAGACAGACAGACAGACAGACAGACAGACAGACAGACAGACAGACAGACAGACAGACAGACAGACAGACAGACAGACAGACAGACAGACAGACAGACAGACAGACAGACAGACAGACAGACAGACAGACAGACAGACAGACAGACAGACAGACAGACAGACAGACAGACAGACAGACAGACAGACAGACAGACAGACAGACAGACAGACAGACAGACAGACAGACAGACAGACAGACAGACAGACAGACAGACAGACAGACAGACAGACAGACAGACAGACAGACAGACAGACAGACAGACAGACAGACAGACAGACAGACAGACAGACAGACAGACAGACAGACAGACAGACAGACAGACAGACAGACAGACAGACAGACAGACAGACAGACAGACAGACAGACAGACAGACAGACAGACAGACAGACAGACAGACAGACAGACAGACAGACAGACAGACAGACAGACAGACAGACAGACAGACAGACAGACAGACAGACAGACAGACAGACAGACAGACAGACAGACAGACAGACAGACAGACAGACAGACAGACAGACAGACAGACAGACAGACAGACAGACAGACAGACAGACAGACAGACAGACAGACAGACAGACAGACAGACAGACAGACAGACAGACAGACAGACAGACAGACAGACAGACAGACAGACAGACAGACAGACAGACAGACAGACAGACAGACAGACAGACAGACAGACAGACAGACAGACAGACAGACAGACAGACAGACAGACAGACAGACAGACAGACAGACAGACAGACAGACAGACAGACAGACAGACAGACAGACAGACAGACAGACAGACAGACAGACAGACAGACAGACAGACAGACAGACAGACAGACAGACAGACAGACAGACAGACAGACAGACAGACAGACAGACAGACAGACAGACAGACAGACAGACAGACAGACAGACAGACAGACAGACAGACAGACAGACAGACAGACAGACAGACAGACAGACAGACAGACAGACAGACAGACAGACAGACAGACAGACAGACAGACAGACAGACAGACAGACAGACAGACAGACAGACAGACAGACAGACAGACAGACAGACAGACAGACAGACAGACAGACAGACAGACAGACAGACAGACAGACAGACAGACAGACAGACAGACAGACAGACAGACAGACAGACAGACAGACAGACAGACAGACAGACAGACAGACAGACAGACAGACAGACAGACAGACAGACAGACAGACAGACAGACAGACAGACAGACAGACAGACAGACAGACAGACAGACAGACAGACAGACAGACAGACAGACAGACAGACAGACAGACAGACAGACAGACAGACAGACAGACAGACAGACAGACAGACAGACAGACAGACAGACAGACAGACAGACAGACAGACAGACAGACAGACAGACAGACAGACAGACAGACAGACAGACAGACAGACAGACAGACAGACAGACAGACAGACAGACAGACAGACAGACAGACAGACAGACAGACAGACAGACAGACAGACAGACAGACAGACAGACAGACAGACAGACAGACAGACAGACAGACAGACAGACAGACAGACAGACAGACAGACAGACAGACAGACAGACAGACAGACAGACAGACAGAGTACTTTTTAATGATGTAACTTGGCAAGTTTTAATAGAAAATTATATACTTGACACATTGCAGTCCAAAGGTGTCAATTCATTGCATTGAAAAGGTGTGTGGTGTGTGAAAACTTGCCAAGTAACATCATTAAAAAGTAAAGAAAATAATAAATGTTATCAGGAAACTACTAAAAAAACCGGTGTGCGTTTCTCTGACTATTATAATTTTAGGTATTTCTATGTAACGTGATACTTATTCAAAATGTACCTTAAAAACTGCTGGAAATCAAGTGTGCATTCCTATAACTATTTATGATTTGAGGTATTTTTATGGAACTTGGTACTTATTCAGATCTCACTTCTTTTATAGGCGAAGCATTCCCATAGTATCGAACTTGGCAGCCTTTCACATTTATGTTTTTGATGGGTAAATTTAAAGCATCAACGGGTAACTTGTTATAAATGTGAATACCTTGATCAAAAAATGACTTTTATGCTTTGCGGATACGACTACTTCTGATAGCAAGCTTGTTTTAGGGTTCCGTAGTCAACTAGGAACCCTTATAGTTTCGCCATGTCTGTCCGTCCGTCCGTCTGTCCGCGGATAATCTCAGTGACCGTTAGCACTAGAAAGCTGAAATTTGGTACTAATACGTATATCAATCACGCCGACAAAGTGGTAAAATAAAAAGTGGAAAAAATGTTTTATTAGGGTACCTCCCCCATACGTAAAGTAGGAAGTGATTTTTTTTTTCATTTCAACCCTAACGTGTGATATATTGTTGGATAGGTATTTAAAAATGAATACGGGTTTACTAAAAACATTTTTTGATAAAGTCAATAAACCCCCCCTCTAACTTTTGAACCATAAGTTTTAAAAATATGAAAAAATCTCAAAAGTAGAACTTTATAAAAACTTATTATTATGACAAAAACGGGACTTAATCGCGTACACTTACTTTTATTATTTTCCTGACGGAAACCGGGAAGGAAGCATCCGGATGTTGCAAGACGACCGGCATTTTTGCCTTATGTCAAAGGAGTGACGGACAAAGTAGGTACAGTACTAAGGAAGTACTCTATACAAACCGTATACATGCCGTTATCCAGGATGTCGGGGCATTTAAGGTCGGCTAAGGATGTTATCCCTTCTCGAACACCGGGCGTTTATAAGATTGATTGTAGCTGTGGTAGTTCCTATATTGGGGAAACCAAACGCAAAATAGCGGAAAGGGTCAGGGAACATATCACAGCAGTCAAAAATCGGCAAATAAACAAGTCTGCTGTGGCCGAACATTTGTTAGAATCTGGACCAAACCACTGGATTGAGCTCCATAATCCAAAAGTCCTCTCTACAGAACGTCTTCGTTATAGCAGGAAACTACGAGAGGCTATTGAAATTAGAAAGCATAAGAATTTCAACCAGAACGAGGGACAGGGGATCTCGTCTTCGTGGAATCCAGTGATCAGCAAATGTAAGCGTGAAAATACTTGCATTTCCAAACCACCAGATGTCGTGAGTGTTGTGTGTAGGCAAAGTGACAACCCTACCGTGAATGTGCATAATCGAGACCAAGTGCGGGTAGTTCGAAAAACCCGCGCAGCTAGGAGATGCTGATACAATTCCTCGCCAGTCTGCCTGCGACCACGAGCGTTACGGCACGCTCGAAACGTCAGGAAAATAATAAAAGTAAGTGTACGCGATTAAGTCCCGTTTTTGTCATAATAATGAGTGAACATCGTGTAAGTGTAAATCAGTACTTTATAAAAACTTTCTAGGAAAATTATTTTGATCTTGATAAGTTGAATAGTTTTTGAAAAAAAATTACAAAATAATTTCTTAACTAAGTTTGTAATTTAACCAGGTGTTTATTGTATCTGTAATTTCAAATAAAGTAAAAACGGTGAAAATCGGTTCACGCAATAAAGAATTATCCCATAAAAATCATCTTACTTTCCATACTTTAAGCTCGCGTGCAATAGTTTACTTAATTTGCCGATAGATGTCGCTGTACGTGGAACGCTCATATCCTTCATGGCGGTGTTAATTTAACTCTTACGTGGGGACACTTACGGCCTGTTTCACAATCTCCAGTTAAAGCATATCTGTCAGATAAATGTTTGCTGTCCTTTTCTTTTATATGACTGGAGAAAAGGATAGCAATAATTTTAACTGGCAGATAAGTTTATCTGGAGATTGTGAAACAGGCCCTTACCGACACGCTCTTGACCGGTTTTTTTATTTCTAGTGTTATAGCTGTTTTTTTAAATAATATTGTCATAGATATATTGGGAAGCAACAGTTAATTTTTTTTTTAAATAGTTCTCTAACTGATGCACCTCGAACCAATGAACACTGCTTTGTCTACTATCTCTAAACAAACACAATTTGTTTACATTTAGTCTAACTATACTCCACATTGACTTTTTCATCGGCAGTTTTTTTATTACAATTACCAATGTTTTAAAACGCGTACTAGGAAACTCTGGCTATTAAATTTAAGTTCAGTCTGATAAGCTTTATTATCCTGCTGCTCGAGGCAAAGAGACGTATTCCATTTGAAAATTATCGGCACTTACGTCCTTTCAACTCACAGTCGTAACTGTTTTGTTACTGCTCTTATCGCATACACAGAAAAAAACTCTTTAAACTTTATTTTTATTGTTTGATACAGTGTTTAATGTCAACAGAATATGAGAATGTTGTTAGGAGTATTTTTATTTGAATTAAAGGTATATTACGCCGTAAATATACGATTTACCATATATACGTACAATGAAGCGTTTTGCGCATCCAACCTTACAGCCAACGGGAATCAAGTTCTTTAAAGGCCACCCTGTATAACAGTTCACACTCGTATTGCCTAGTAGGTACAGTCACCATCAGATCTATCGGCGCGGCCAAGGTGGTCACAAGTATCTGAGCAACCCTTCTATTGCCAAGGCGATAAAGTGCATGTTCAGATATTTTATATTTGAGAGTCGCCGATATATTTGATGGCGACTGTACTTAAGGCCAATATTTCAAATTATATTATTAGAATTGTTATTTTTAAACGTAACATTACGGTTTATATTTAGTTCAACGGTAAAATTATATTTAAATAGTACTTTTTAAATAGTAGTTTATGCAACTGATACATAATGAGTGTTTTAAGGCCTAATTATGTACAGTATAAGCATACATTACTTTATCTACACACATATTGCAAGTACTCAAAGATGGGTTCAGAAGCCGAAGGCAATTGACCTGCATTACTAGGTAGATAGATACAAGTGCTGAAACATACCCACAGGTGTAAACTTAATAAAAATAAATAAATTAGAACTGATAAGGAAAGTATATTTATTTATTATAATATAGTTAATAGTAAACATTAACATTTACGCAATTAAAAATGTTTCGACAAACAATAACTGACAAGTTGATAAACCATAGAGAAATATATATATATGTACAAACTTCTGTCGCGAGTTTTTTTTAAATATTAGCCAACGAACGAAGTCCTTATTCTCATGTCATCCGAGATCAAAATGTCGTGCGGTTTATGTCAAAAAATATATCGTACTGACGTTTCGTATCGACAACATTTTAAAATCTATGGATACTAGAATAGAAACCCATTGAAATTGTGTTGGTTTTGACCGCTGTTCCAAATTTGAAACTCATAACTTAACAATATTTGAGCATGTAAAGTTAAAATTACATTACTGCCACAGATAAGAAACTTATCATATTGAAATCGTTTGTTGTAATGCTGGTCATTGCCTACGGTTTTTGAACGCATTTTAGAGGACTTACAATATGAGTGTAGATAAAATATATTTTACTAAACTTCCAATTTTCCCGGAAGATTTTCCTCTCCCTAAATCTCATAAAGTTTATTTACATTCATCTAAAATCACGAAACGAAATAAAAACTGGAATTTAATGCTGAAAACATTTTATTATACGAATTAATCGAGAAGAAAAACATTTGAAACATTATTACCTACACCTACGTACTTCTGATTATTTTCAATGGTTTCCGCTTTCCAAAGGTTGTCTGGAAGAGATCACTTTTTAGCGATAAGACCGCCAATTGTTTTACCTCTGATTATTCTGTTTGTAACTTGGATTTTATGTGTTTCTTTATTTTGAGGTGTGCAATAAATAGTATTTAATATTTATGTTATGTTTATATTATGTTACCCGGCTTATGATCGATATCAGATATGAAAACTAATTTCTATGTAAGTAATGACAAAATGTTCCTTACTACATTATTTCCAATATAGTAAGGGACATTTTTTCATTACATAGAAATTCGTTATTTTTTTTATATCGATCACTTTTGTTTCTAATACCTCAAACAATTAAGTAAGGGGATGGTTGGTTTGGTTTTGACATGTTTCCTTAATAATAAGATATTTTCTTAATGTGAAGAATATAGTGGAAATTAAACCGAAAACGCATGTGGTATCATATGAAATGGATTTTGAAGAGGATTCAAAAACTATACCACATCATTACAGTTTAGCCATTTTTTGAATTAAAAACAAAAATAATTTTCAAAACATACCATGTTTGGCTTCCTCCAGATACGATTTGGCTGATTTTTTGTACAATATACCACAAATGAACGTAATATCCTCATATAAAATAATAATATCATTTAGTTTTTTTTTTTAATTTTCTGTAGTACTGTTCCATAAGGGCCTGTTTCACAATGTCCAAGTAAAGTCCTGAATAAGCTACTTGCTACTTATCTGACGAATAAAGTCATCGTTGGCGTTTCATAATCTTCGAATAAGCTTAACTGGTATGATAAAGTGCTTAATTTTGTAGGTAGTTTTATCTGGCAGACTATTTATTTGTTAATTAGCTATCCAATACTTTACTTGGACATTGTGAAACAGGCCCTGAGTCTCGTAAAATATGTACCATCGAGTTCAAAATTGCATGGTCAATTTATCAATGAATTCATTCATAATTTGGCCATGCAATTCTGAACCCGATAGTACCTACTGAAGTAGAAATGTTATGTGTCACTTTGTAATATCGAAAAATTGTATTCTTGGGACTAGATATGAGGATATAAAGTATCATTTGTGGTATATTGTAAAAAAAAACAGCCAAATCGTATCTGAAGAAGCCCAAACTTAGTCTGTTTTGAAAATTATTTTTGATTTAATTAAAAAAAAATTGTCTTAAAAATCTCTTTCATATGATACCCCACGCGATAGGTTTGGTGTATGTATGGTATACAAAAAAACCGGCCAAGAGCGTGTCGGGCCACGCTCAGTGTAGGGTTCCGTAGTTTTCCGTCCGTCACAGGGGTGCGTAACATAATGAATACGCACTTTTGGTATAATTTCAGTTTACAAACGTTCAAAAAGTATACTGACGTTAGGTATAATGTATTAAATGTCTATTTTCAATTAGTATAATTAAAAAACCGGCCAAGTGCGAGTCGGACTCGCGCACCGAGGGTTCCGTACAAACCTATAACAAGCAAAAGTTGTAGTATGTTTATTACTTATTTCAATTTAATACCCTTACGCGTTTACGAGGAAAAAGGTAGTAAGTTTAAAATTTCAAAAAATATTTTTTGTATGATTTTACTAAAAATGTCTACTTTTCGTAATTTTTCCTTCGTCTGTGCTATATGAAGTCTCTTCGTGCCAAGTTTCAAGTTTCTAAGTTTACGGGAAGTACCCTTTAGGTTTTGAGTTTCTTGCGAGTACTCAGTTTCAAAATATGCGGCTTAAATTGCTATTTCTTTTGATTGCGTTCACATAAAAGTTTGGTTTTGCTACATCGGAAAGGTCCTATAGCCCTGAGTATTTAACATGAATTTCAATTTAATACCTCCACGCGTTTACGAGGAAAAAGGTAGTAAGTTTAAAATTTCCAAAAATATTTTTTGTATGATTTTACTAAAAATGTCTACTTTTCGTAATTTTTCCTTTGTTTGTGATATATGAAATTTTTTCGTGCCAAGTTTCAAGTTTCTGAGTTTACGGGAAGTACCCTTTAGGTTTTGAGTTTCTTGCGAGTACTCAGTTTCAAAATAAGCGACTTAAATTGCAATTTCTTTTGATTGCGTTGACATAAAAGTTTGGTTTTGCTACATTTGAAAGGTCTTATAGCGCTGAGTATTTGACATGAATTTCAATTTAATACCTCCACGCATTTACGAGGAAAAAGGTAGTAAGTTTAAAATTAAAAAAAATATTTTTTTGTATGATTTTACTAAAAATTTCTACTTTTTGTAATTTTTACATTGTCTATGCTATATGACGTTGCTTCGTGCCAAATTTCAAGTTTCTGAGTTCACGGGAAGTACCCCGTAGGTTTTGCAAGTGCCGAAAAACTCTAAAATTTGCAGCATAAACGACTGTATCTTTTGATTGAGTTGGCTTTTAAGTTTGATTTTTTCACAGCTTCAAGGGACAATAGACCTGAGTATTTGATATAAATTTCAGCTTGATACCTCCACGCGTTCCTGAGAAAAATGGTCTTGACAGACAGACAGACAGACAGACAGACAGACAGACAGACAGACAGACAGACAGACAGACAGACAGATAGACAGACAGACAGACAGACAGACGGACAACAAAGTGATCCTATAAGGGTTCCGTTTTTTCCTTTCGAGGTACGGAACCCTAAAAATAATATAACGTACATTATACATACCGTTGTTTAGTCTAACGTACATATAGACGAATACCGTTTTGCGTTACGTATAATAGTTTAAATATCGACTAACATCTGAAATAATAATCTAGGTTAGGTTAGGTTAGAACTGCGACCCCCACAAAAAGAAAACTGCAACCAGAAAAGTGGGTTAGGTTAGGTTAGAACTGTGACCCCCACAAAAAGGAAACTGCTACCAGGAAAGTAGGTTAGGTTAGGTTAGAACTGCGACCCCCACAAAAAGAAAACAGCTACCAGGAAAGTAGGTTAGGTTAGGTTAGAACTGCGACCCCCACAAAAAGAAAACTGCTACCAGGAAAGTGGGTTAGGTTAGGTTGGAACTGTGACCCACCCACAAAAAAAAAACTACCCAGAAAGTAGGTTAGGTTAGGTTAGAACTATGATATCTGTTTTGAACATTAGATTATTTCAACATTATACTACATTATCATTATCGTAAACGATATTATTTGTGAAGTTCATTATACATTAGTCAATTATATATTTTGTTATTATTCAATTTTTACATTATACTTCATGCACGTTTTACAAATTGAAATTATATAAATTGAATTTATATGTTACTATCAATATAGCATAAATTCGTATACGTTCTATTACTTACCCGTCACAGTAAGTGTTCCCACTTAAGAGTTAAAATAACACCGCCATGTAGGATATGATATGAGCGTTCCATGTACAGCGACATCTATCGGCAAATTAAGTAAACCATTACGCGCGAGCTTAAAGTATGGAAGATGATTTTTATGGGATAATTCTTTATTGCGTGAACCGATTTTCACCGTTTTTACTTTATTTGAGAGCACGTCATTTCCTTGTGATTTTGTAGAAATTACAGGTACAATAAACACCTTCGGTTAAATTACAAACTTAATTCAGAAATTATTTTGTATTTTTTTTTCAAAAACTATTCAACCTATCAAGTTCAAAATAATTTTCCTAGAAAGTTTTTATAAAGTTCTACTTTTCAGATTTTTTTCATATTTTTAAAACTTATGGTTCAAAAGTTGGAGGGGGGGGGGGAGACACTTTTTTTTTACTTCTGGAGCGATTATTTCCGAAAATATTTACATTAACAAAAAATGATTTTAGTAAACCCCTATTCATTTTTATATACCTATCCAACAATATATCACACGTTAGGGTTGAAATGAAAAAAAAATCACTCCCCACTTTACGTATAGGGGAGGTACCCTAATAAAACATTTTTTTCCACTTTTTATTTTACCACTTTGTCGGCGTGATTGATATACATATTAGTACTAAATTTCAGCTTTCTAATGCTAACGGTCATTGAGATTATCCGCGGACGGACGGACGGACGGGCAGACATGGCGAAACTATAAGGGTTCCTAGTTGACTACGGAACCCTAAAAATGACTCAGCCAGCACTCATAAGGGATTTTTTTTAAAGAACTTCTTCAAACTTTTTGTTTTGTTTCCTGTGCCAAACGGCTAAACTGCACATCGATTTGCGGTTTTTTTTCCATATACCTTCCACTAGATGGGCACTTACCTAGGTCGTAGAGATTCAATATATTGTATTTGAGAAATAAAATTTACCTTTACCAATGCTGACACAAAAACCACACTACTAAGTAGAATCATTAGTTGAGTTGTAGAGATTCAAGTATATCTTTGACTTTACGCCTCTATTATCTTTGTTAAAACAAATAAACTGTCAAAACTATTTAGTATTTTTTTCTATAAACACTTACTGGACGTAATTGGCTTAATTTGGTACTAACGTTCAAGTGTAAACTTATTGTCATAGTTCTAAACAACAAAGTGTCATTAGTTCTAAATGACTGTTTACAAAATCGACCATGATCAATTAATAACTAAACAATATAATGTACTTTGAGGTGTTGTGTTTTTTTAACTATTTATGATAGGTACCTACGAGCTACAAAATTAACGTCAACTTTCGGATCACTTAATTTTAGTACGTGTGGTATAAATTAACTAACCTTTTATATGCCGATTTTTTCCTGTAGTCTCGCATACTTTTATTATTTGTTGTGCACTTGTCTACCAGTATTCACACATTTTTTTTTTAACTTAGCAAAGCACAGTAATAACTTTCTTCCTTGCGTTTTCTTACCTACTTAAAAAGGTTGTATATACACTTTAACATGAAAATCGCCGGCTGTAACGGTCAACATTAGAATACACTTTAAACATAGTTTTTTTTTCTCTTTCGTATCTCCTCAGAAACCACCAAATTCTTTACACTTTATGAAACTCGCTAGATTTTTTAACTGTCATCATTGTATTACACTTTTTAATGAACTTTATTTGCGCCTTCGTTGTCAACTAATCCCTGCACGTCTACGGGTTAGTCGGCTCGGGAACCGCGTGCCCAGCCTCCCGGCCTCCAGGCGCCCCGGGGGCCACTCCCTCCGGCGCCCTCCGTTGTTAGGGAGGGCCCTCGAAATGACGCGTGACTTTATAAACGTGGGTCCAAAACTGCGTCTTGTCTATAATCTGTATATAAATAGGTACCTATGTAGGTAAGTCGCAGTAGCAAAGTTCTATCTAATCATGTGTATAGATGATTGGTAGAATTTAGACATTTTGGAACTTTTTTTAAATATTCTTTTATTCGGTCCAGTCCCCGCGAAGCTTACGGGCGGCTGGATCCGTAGCACCTGTGTTTTTTTTACTGTGATGAAATCTGTTATAATTATGTTTGTATGATGAATATGGTGATATTGATGATTATGAGTGTGATGTGCTGGAGAGTGAATGAAGCTATGATGAATGAAAATACATACATATTATGTGTTGTTGAACTTTTATAAACGGTTTTTTTATTTTATTTGGATAAACAATAGTTTTATTTTATAAATAAATTTGGAACCAACAATCTTGAATGGTACCTACTTTAAAAAAAACGTGAAGTGAACCCACGGCAAATAAAGTCGACTCGTTTCAATTTCAATATTTTTTTGATGCATGTCAAGTTTCATACTTTATTCCGAACCGGACTATACATTTTCGCGCTCTTTCTCGCTTTTCTAATTCCCTTCTGGCTAAGAATGCCGCTTTGGTTTCTACGAAAACGAACGTTTTAACGAAAGCCGCTTTAGTAAAAACTAGTGCCTACGCCAATTCATGATTAGGTTGCATAGCAGCCCCAGGCTCCATGACACACGCCAATAAACGCACTCGATCGGGTTTAGTGCAATAAGTAAGGCAATTAGCAGAGATGCAGACAATTAGTCGGCGCACGCGCCGGCAAACAGTCGTATGTTACATTGTCATCTAGGACCATGCAATACTTTGACTGAATGTCTATACAAAATCACGTATTTCTAAATACCACGACGGTGGCAAGCAAGCATACGGCCTGCCTGATGGTAAGCAGTTACCGTAGCCTATGCACGCCTGCAACTCTAGAGGTGTCACATGCGCGATGGCGACCCTTAATATAACGGAGGCTCCCCCCGCACACTGTATCCTCTTTGAGCTCTCTGGTACCTTACCAGCAGGATCACAACACTATCAGTACTGAGAAGGTTATTCTTCCGCCGCCATTTGGTGGGGGTCGCTTTGATCTTTTTTGCTACTAATTTACAATTATTGTTGTTGATTTTCTCTACCTCTAACTGAAGTCTGGTAGAAGCCCAAGAGGCTGCCATTTCTCTTAAAAATAATAAATAAATAGAGATGTCCAACATTTGTGACTCGATAGATGGCACTAGAAGTTTGCCTGTATTTCGGGAAAAAGATTATGTATAGAAAATTTCGTTTTCAAACTCACAAAAAATTTGCATCTAGTATAGGTGAGCATTTAGTAGAAGTTCCAAATTACTTCAACTCTAGAGATGCTAGATTTAGGATTTTATACGTATATTCTAGTAAAATAACAAGCTAGCCTCTTATACACCGTGGGCTGGAATAACCCGACAGATCTTAACCACGAATTTCTAAGACCAAAAGAAGGAAAAAATATTATGTGACTTTAGGTCAATTTCGCCAAAAAAAAATTTTTTTTTCGTTTTTTTTCCATTTTTTGAATGTTTATTGCACATGAAAAGCAAATGTTATTAATAAAATTATCGCCTAAAACAAATCGGTACATTTTTTTTGAAAAAATTTAGTTACTGCAAAGTTTTCCTTGTCACTGTGATATCTGTCAATAAGGACGTGTAAACTATGTCCAATAGTGGCAACAACGCCATTAGAAAGGCATTTTGTGATGAGTTATAATAAAAAGTGTATTTTTTTTAAATTGGTATTAACTCTGAAACTAGGCGTATTCCAAAAAAGTTTATAGGATATTTTAGTATCTAAATATGATCAGGCAGGAATACACTGTTAAAATCTGTCTAGTTTTATGGGCCCACGGTGTATACATGCCCCAACTAACCTTCGACGTGTCAATTTGACAGAGTTAAAATTAAGCTAGCAAATTTTTAGTCCCAATCGTTATATTATTATATTATTAATATAACCATAAATAAAGTTAACTGGAAGAAATCCCTTAAAGTGATAAGTTCGCCTTTGTACGTATATGTTGTGTTATAGGTATGTCCTTCTCTGCGTTTTCTTGTACAATAAAGTGTTTTACTACTACTACTACAACTACCATAACCATTTGCTGCAACCTAGAACACGCGTTAAATTGATTTCATAAACGGATTGTACGGAAATTGTCTAAAATCAAACAGAAACAGAGTGCATTTGGGAATCGAGTGAAGTCCCGCTAAATCGTGCGCTTGCCGGAATGGATTGCCCCTATTATTCCGATACCTGAATGGAATTTGGCATTCGAGAGGCAAAAGGCTGGCTTGATTGGGCATTGGCTAAAATGGCTATTAGAGCTGGTTGTATTTGTACCACTGCATAAGGAAGGTGCCCAAGTAACACAGGAAGCATTATAACATATGAATAGTTAACTTATTTCGAACTTAAGGACCGTATAATCTCTTATATACGTTCACCGAGCAACTTGTTGCATTATATGATGCTTTGAGCTGTATAACGGTTATATAATGGCATATCTAAATGCTTTTGTAAAGCCTTTAGCTTTAGTGCAGCAAACCACAACGCAACTGTACAGCTTTCAGCTGTTTAAAAGCATTTAATTGCTTTAGGTTCTACAATAGAATTATATAATGCTTTAAGCTGTATAACGGTTGTATAATGGCATATGTAAATGCTTTTTTAAAGCCTTTAGTTTTAGTGCAGCGAACCAAAATGCAACTGTACAGCTGAATGCTGTACATTTGAGGTTTGGTTTGCTACACTAATGTTCGGTGTGGTTTAGTGCCTTAGGTTCTACAATAGCATAAATAAATGCTTAATGCTGTTTATGAGCATGAATATTAGCCATTATAATGCCACGTAAATCCGGTATACAGCTTTCAGCTGTTTTAAGTGCTTTAGGTTCTACAATAGCATTATATGATGCTTTACGCTGTATAACGGTTGTATAATGGCATATGTAAATGCTTTTGTTTAGCCATTAGTTTTAGTGCAGCAAACCAAAATGCAACTGTACAGCATTCAGCTGTACAGTTGCGTTTTGGTTTGCTACACTAATGCTTCGGTGTGGTTTAGTGCCTTAGGTTCTGCAATAGCATAATTAAATGCTTAATGCTGTTTAAGAGCATGAATATTAACCATTATAATGCCACGTAAATTCGCTATACAGCTTTTAGCTATTTTGAATGCCTTAGGGTGTACAATAGCATTTATAAGTAGGTAATACATTCCTAATGCTGTACAATAGCAATAATATAAACCATTATAAAGCCAAGTAATTCAATATAAGGGGCTGTTCATAAATTACGTCATTTCAAATGGGGGGGGGGGGGGTCTGGACATCGGATGATGGTAGCATGACGTAGGAGGGGGGGCGGTCATTCCGAAGATCACATCATCTCTCGCATCTTTAAAAAGTGCTTCAATGTGTAAAAAAAGGAATGAAATTCGTGTTTCTATAAACTTTTAATGCTATAAAATATTATCTACTAAATAGTTTTTTATTTTACAATTAAGCTACAAACGCATTTTTTTTTAAATGACGTCACTTTATTGTGCAGGGGAGGGTTGGATAGTTTTAGAGGGGGGTAAAAATCATCAAAAATTTATGACGTAATTTATGAACAGCCCCTATACCTGTTTTAGTGCCTTAGGGTCTACAATAGCAATTTTAAGTAGTATATAATTCTTAATGTTGCTTAATAGCCTAATTATTCACGTGTAATGCTGTAGGCATTAATAATATTTTTTTAAGGGTCACTGAGCTGCTATTGGACTAAGAGCTAGCCACGTCAGATATGACACAATAATGAGAGCAACAAAACCCGTCTGGTTAGATTGCTATACTATTCTCATTGTATCTCTCTCTATCTATTTAATGGGTGGAGGTCACAGTCACAGTGACTAGCAAAATGTTATAATTGGAAAATAGTAATACCAAACTTGGTAAAAACTGCCGAAGTTGTCTCAGTTATAAAGGACAGGGCCTATATTTTAAGGGACTCCCTGGCGCCAACGACCTTAGATCTGATTCCCTTAGTTTTCTAATGATTTATATAGCTTATCATATTATCAGTAACGGCTTTAAACAAGTAAATATAGTATCCTATATTTACTTCAATATTCATTGTCTTCGAGGTATTTGACATCAAGGTTTAACCTAAAAAAGTGGTTTTATGGTCATAAATTTTGTGTTAATTAGTTAAAAATTCAAATCTCTCTACAGTCTTTAGAGACATGAAAGAGGAACCCTAATATGTAGATTACGTATATGTAAGATTCTTTACACCATTCGAATATCGATAAAAGTGTTTTTAGACCATATTTTAAAAATATCATAAAAAAATAACAGCTCATTTATTTCAAGATCCGGCTCTACAGAATAGAGATTATTCAAGAACCGATAGTCGTTTGCCTTATAATTCTATCTGTAGTGAATATGTTGGAATATCGACTCAAAACTGGTCAAAAATCGATAAAAAACGTTAGACCAAAAAATATTGTGTATTATTACGGAAACAAAAACAGTAGGCGACAAACTATGAACTTTATATCTAGTAACCATAACAAAAACCTTATTGAGCTTACCGTGGGCCTAGGTCGATTTGTGTAAGATTGTCCTATAATATTTATTTATTTTATTATTTATATTATACATTGTTTGTCACTACTTTCCCCCAACATAAACTTTTGTATAATTTCTCTTAATATTGTATAGTATTTGTATAGTTTCTCATAATATTGCATCAAACTCAGATCTCTAGCATTTGTTTCCTCCTAGCCTAGTTGGTAGAGACCCTGCCTACGAAGCAGGAGGTCGCGGGTTAGAATCCTGGTCAGGGCATTTATTTGTGTGTTTATTACAGATATTTGTTCCTGAGTTATGGATGTTTTCTATGTATTTATAATAATAATAATAATAATAAATACTCTTTATTGCACACCTCATACAGTTACAAGCACAAATTTTATAAAGGTTATTTAAGCATCAATATTATTAGGTTTAATTGTCCAAAAAGTGATTATAAATATTTTTTAACAATAAATTTAGTGCACAAGATGTGACTTGTTTTTCTCCACCTACCCGAAAAAGTATTTATGTATATCTATATATTATATATATCGTCGTCTAGTACCCAAAACACAAGCCTTATTGAGCTTACTGCGAGCCTAGGTCGATTTGTGTAAGATTGTCCTTATAATATTTATTTATTTATTTATTTATGTTTTCTTGAAATGGTTTGCATTCTTTGACCTCCACCACTTTAAAGCCGCCAGATGTCCAGATCTAGAAATAAGCATAGTATATCAAACTGACTAGAGGGGTTTGGTTGCTCTCATTATTGTGTCATATCTGACGTGGCTAGCTCTCCGTCTATATAGACCAACGCCATTTTGTAAATAATTTATAACCTAAAAATAAAATCATGCGGACCTATTTATACAAGGAAAATACCTATATAATAATGAAATAACTTAATTTAAGACTGCTCAACCAACACTATTATGTTAATAATGCCAAATCGTTCAATACGAGGATTACACAATTGTTTTGTTTATTTGACGCATATCTTTTTATAATATTTTATAGCAAAACCACAATAAATTAAAGGCGCGTGAAAAATTTCAATGAAACTTATATACACATTTACAGTAAACTACATTGCGCAGTAATATTTGAAGGATATAATAACGTAAAAGAGTCAAAAACTTTTATAAATTTTGTTACGATGCAAACAAATATGACGTGTCACTCATTCAGTTGTTTGTACCGTCTTCGTCCATTTTATACTGCGAGACAAAGTAGTTAAATCACAACGTTCATTGTATTATAACATTTGTTCCGTCGGTATTAGAGACGTTTTTGCATTGACGTAAGGTTTATTTTACTACACTCTTATGCTAGTATAATGCTTTTGTATTGCGATTGGCAAGTTAATCGAGAGTACTAATGCTTCTTTACTGCG
The DNA here is from genome assembly GCA_947086415.1 of Pammene aurita. Classification (NCBI taxonomy): domain Eukaryota; kingdom Metazoa; phylum Arthropoda; class Insecta; order Lepidoptera; family Tortricidae; genus Pammene; species Pammene aurita. The sequence continues at coordinate 72,428,140 of OX352289.1, read as the reverse complement.
ATTAGCAAGTTTTTTGGCCGTATTAATGCTTCTTTAATGCGGTTGGCAACTTAATAGAGCGTACTAATGCTTCTTTAATGTGATTGGCACTTTCCATGACAACGATAATGCTAATAGCGCAGGCATAATGCGCCTGTAATGCTATTAAATGACCTGTATAGGATCTCAAGCTGGGTAATTTGTGCCCATTTAAGACCTATATCAGCACTATAAACGTTTATAATGCTACTATAAAACGAACTAAAAATGCTAAAAGCATACAGATATGCTGTAAGACGGCCGTTATACTGCTTTGATGTGTTACTTGGGTGGTCTCAAGAAGGTACAAGCACAATATGTATTTTTCCAACAATAGCTATCTGATTTTTCTCACTTAGCGGTCCCCCGAAGCGACTATTTGAACTTACATAATATATGTGACGATAATAATTATAATAGGTTTAAAATATTATTTGTTAGTTTTTAGAGTTAATTTTTTGTGTCGGATGGTTTTTTTTTAAATTTTAATTTTACTTTTATTTTGTCCTTTTTAAAGTAGGTATTACCTACATCTTGATAGACAGAGTTGACCTTACCATATTTTTAACTTTCAATATCATTGAAGTAACACGGTACCAAATTTCGAATCGATCGGACATAAGGAAGTTGGTCAGATCCCCTCATCAACTCTAGTTGAGCTGAGGAGAGCTGATGATCTTCAAACGGCTGAACAGATTTTCATGAAACATGGCATGAGAACACTCGGGATAAAATTATCTGTGACACAAAAAACTAAACGAAAATCGGTTCATCCGTTTGGGAGCTACGATACCACAGACAGATACACACTTGTGTTATAAGTTCAACGTGTCTGTGTATTACACAGACACGTTGAACTTATAACACCCCTCTCTTTTTGTGTCGGGGGTTAAAAACCCTAAGGTCCTTTGTGACAATTTCCACCAAGTTCGATATTTTCCAAAAAACAAAACAAAAAAAAATGCAACTAAAGACCCCACTCACAAAATGTTCACGGGAATCGGTTGAGAAATGCGAGCTGTAGAGAAGAACTGAAGCCGGGCATTAGACAGACGCGGGACGGCCATAACTGCCATAAGAAAGCATTTCAACCCGAGCTGAAATCGATACCTTCGCTGTCGCTCGGTGAACAAAATGGCCCGTTTTCATGCTCCCAGAGTGCAATAAGGAAGCTTACGCTAAGTTTCCATCTCCGTTTCTGTGACGACACCGAGATGTAGGCGTTGTCTGATGCCAGTCCAGATTAAAAAATAAGTCCAAGACATATGACGTGGGCCGTCACTATTGATAGTAATTTCATCCTTGACCTAGCGTATCTATACCTACTATCAATGTCAATGTTCGGAGAGATTGTCCTACTACGGAAGAGGCAATGACTTCCTTTCCATGCTTATAGATCCCGAGCCAGGCGCAAATTCCGTCTGGTCTAAGAGCTGGCCATGTCAGATATGACACAATAATGAGAGCAATGAAACCCATCTAGTATTATTGCATTACTATTCTTATTGCTAGATCTGGGCATCTGGCAGCTTTTAATGGGTGGATGTCAGAGTGACAGACTAGCAAAGTTTTTGAATTGGAAAAAAATAATATACAAATAAGTAAAAACGGCCGATTTTATAGGACGAAGTTATAGGAGTTAGAGGACGGGGCCTATATTTTAACATTAGAACAAAAAGCATTGCATAATATTTCGGAAACAGAAACAGTAGGCTACAAACTATGAATTATATTATACGTCGTTTTGGACTACTTTCCCCCATCAGAAATTATTGGCAATGATATGATCTAATTATTTATATTTTTTTTCATAATACTGCTTCAAACCCAGAACTCTACGATTAGTTATCTTGAAGTAGTTTCAATTCTTTGACTTCCACCACTTTACAGCTGCCAGATCTCCAGATCTAGAAATAAGTATAGTATAGAAAACTGAATAGAGGGGTTGCTTGCATTGCGTTGCTTTCATTATTGTGTCATATCTGACGTGGCTAGCTCTCCGTCTAGCCCGTCACGTGTCCCAGGCGATAACTTGTGAAGTGGCCAAGGGCGATGTATAATGACGACTTGTGAAGGTTAGCTGCCGTTCCGTTGGTGGGTTGAGGAACGGCAGCCATTTATCACTTTAAATTAAAGCAATGCTACGCACGTCCCAGTTGAAGAATATGAATATAAAAAATCATCAGCCGGCTGTATCGCAGTGAAAAAACCGTCGGCTAGTCCCGTGAAGATCCGGTCTTAAGGCATCAGCTGATGGTCTTTCCGCCTCGATAAAGCTGGCTGAGTTTCTCATGTTCATAAGAGCATATTAAATACGCAAAAAAATTCTTTCGGGAGGCAGTTACAATTTTAGTAAGTAACAAAATAGCTACCGTTCTTCAACCCACCAACGCAACGGCAGCTGACGTTCACGAGGCGTCATTGTACATCGCTCTCAACCCCTTCGCAAGTTATCGCCCCTGACGCGCTGGTATTTGTTCCTCGCTTACGGTCCATTATGTTTTGTAGGTGTTGGCTGCAACCAGTCTAGATTTAAAAATAGATCCCAGAGACGTCCGTGGGCCGTCGGTAGCGTAGTAATTTCATCCTTGACCCTTTCCTAGCGTATTTAAACCTATCTTTAGTCTGTTCTACTTTCTGTCTTATAAATATATATCAACATTGTGAGTGTCAATGTCCTTGAGATTCTCCTAGTACGGACGAGCTGACGCGTTACTTCCTTCCGATGCTTATTGCTTAGTTTGTCAATATTATAAGTTTTATATAATAATGTGGCAGGATTTCAAATACGAGTAAATGATCAATAATAAATAACAAACGTACGGACGTTGAGCTAGCCACGTCAGATATGACACAATAATAAAAGCAACGGAACCCCTCTATTCAGTTTGCTATACTATGCTTATATTTATGGATCTGGAGATCTGGCAGCTGTAAAGTGGTAGAGGTCAAAGAATGCAAACCACTTCAAGATAACCAATCGTAGAGTTCTGAGTTTGATACAATATTATGAGAAATTATATAAATAATTAGATTATATCATTGCCAATAGTTTCTGTTGGGATAAAGTAGTGCCAAACGACGTAATATAGTTTGTCAACTACTGTTTTTGTTTCCGTAATAATATGCAATGTTTTTTGTTCTAGTATTAAAATGTAGGCATTGTACTTTACAAATGAGACAACTTCGTCAGTCTTTACCTATTTTGGTTTTACTATTTTCCAATTCAAAAAATTTGCCAGTCCGTCACTCTCTGATCTAGCAAAAACGATAATATAGCAAATCTAACCAGACGCATTTTGTTGCTCTCATTATTGTGTTATGTCTGACGTGGCCAGCTCTTAGTCCAGTATACCTATAGTTGCCGGATTAAACCTATTTTCAATATATTCTATTTTCTATCTGTCACTTTAATGTAAATGTTTGCTTAGTTGTAATTAAATACGAGTATACAGGGTCTCCTCGGTATTGGACAAAGTTGACACTTACTTATGTATGCATTTGGGTATTTAAGGTAGATGTATGTATGTCACAGTTACCACTTTTTCTCAAAATTTAAATTTTGTGGTAACTTTAACCTAATTAGTACCTAGATGTGGTTTAGTGGATTCTGCATATTATGCAACTCTGGTGAACCTGAACCTGGCCCAGCTCTCCGCAAGGTGGCTCCGTCCGTTAAGTTAGTTAACATTAATTACCTCAAAATTTAAACTTTGAGAATCAAATTGGTGTCCGTGAGGTGGCGAGTGCGATATCACGTTTTGTTCTACCATCAATATCAACAGCTGTTTTTTAAACCAGCTATGTACACTCGAGTTCATATATGTGTCAATTTTTTCACCTTATTGCAATGGATTAAGGTGAAGAAATGTATACATATTTATGAACTCGACTGTATAATAATTATAGTCAAAGGCTAAGTTGTTATAAACTTTATATGTCGAACTAGATTACAGCTGTATTGAGTCATGTTTAAAAAAAAAGGATTCATAAGAATGTAATAACTTAGACAGTGGGAAGTGTGCTGTTGTGGCACTGCGTTGCCTGAGTTGCCATAGTAGGCTGTCTGCTATTCTTAATTTCTATGATTACAGAAAAGCACTCCCAAAAAGATTTATTTGATAAATACATTTTTATTGCTGAATGTACGTAGGTACCTAGTCGATAGCATTGTCATGTAAATTACGGAAGTTTACCGAATTTCAACTCAATTAGACACGGAAGTGGTTGAAATTTTACTTACCTACAAGATTTGAAGCGCATAACATAAATATACAGGGTCAGGTTAAATAAAAGTCTGTTAAAAGTGTCAAAAATTGGCTTGGCTCTTGTCGGTTATTGGCACCCCTACGTCAACTAGATTTTAAACGCAAAACGAACCGTAATAGATTCGAGTCTCACCAATACTGGGTCATACTCATGTGTCAGTACCTACAGGATTTCTAACCATCGACTCATGTTTTGGGAATGCGATACCAGGATTTTTATATGGGCAATCCCGACATACCTACTGCATTCTCTAGTCATGTCTATTACCACATTACTTAATTAGTTACTTCTTCTGCAGACTGTACCTTGGTACTGTTTCAGCTGTTTTATCCAATTGTCACCTTTAAGGTACCCATGTCTATATGGTAGAAAACTATACACCGCTAAATTTATTACTATTGATTGTTACAAAATAGTAAAAGACTAAATACTAAGGTAAGGTCCACAAAAAAAATTTAAGGTGAAAAATAAAATAAAAAAGTAAGTTTTTCAGATATATAGGTGTGTTTCTTGCCTATGATACGGACTGATAAGATAAATATCAAATAAGATTCCAATAGGAAAATTTTATCCCAAATATTCTGCGAAGAATCTACCACTTACCTAATGTCATACCTTCAAGCCACGCAAAAGTCAACTTCACAAATTTAAATTTACCTGCACGCAGAACTGGCAACGTCGCGCGGTACAATACGTATTCAGCTGTTAGGAACACGGCACTGTTCGAATTTTGAAACTGAAGGGGCCAAGACCAGACGTTGGCCCCGCCCACGCTTTACGCCAGCCAATGCGGAGCCCCGGCGCGGCGCTTCGAAATCGAACCCACAGCAGCGGGAACTCGGACGTCTCTTTCGATACCAAAAAAATTGTGGCGCGAAGCGAGATGAAACCGGTATTCGAATACGGCTGCGTTCGAAATTCAAACAGCAATTCGATCAATAACCACGTATCTACAAGTCTTTGATAATTTATTTTCGACTTCAATAACCTAAATTTAAAGGTGTAATTTGCCTGTAAGTTACAGTAATTGATTTAAATATAATTCGTAGGGATTTTCAATACAAACTTAACTGAATACATTGCAGTTTTGACGGGCAAATCGATGGGCTCCTACAAATTGGGAGCGTTCCTCGCTAGGTCTGTTTATTTTATTTCAGTGTTCGTCTGCTGTTACCAATATCGAGGGTTTTTCACTATGCTTTCACTCCATTATATCTACTTACCCACTGATGTGCTAGCCAAAACTCCAAGAATTACAAATTTTCCCATCAGTTTACTTTGTGAAATTCAAGAAATATTTCCAATGACTTGAGTAGGTATTCCCAACTTGTACCTACACTTGTATTACCCGTACATCATACAATAAAGTAAATGCATGCCCATACTAATTTGGAAGAGTTGGCGTTGACACGCCATTAACAGTTCTAAATTATAATATCTCACACAAAGTTATCTTATTCAGAGTAAGTATACTTTAAGAGAATAATGACTAAACTTGATTGAAATGTGATATAATATGTCGTATAATATAAAAGTCGTTTATATTCGTGAAACGAGCACGTACGTGACCGTAGGTTGGCAACCCTAGTTTTTGCACATGACAAGAGAGCGTCCGTTCCTGCGGGTCTACCGCGAATTTCGATAATAGAAGTTTCGTTATCTCCGTCTCTATCGCTCATGCATATTCGACAGAGAGTGATGCAAATAGACGATTCGACGAACGCACTGGTTCGCGGTCATAGGGCTGGTTTAACCACTCCGTTCATTCGATGAATCTGCTATGTGCATGACTGTATTTCGATAGAGACGGAGCCAATGAAATTTCGATTTTCGGAGTATGCGGTAGACCCGCCGTAGCGAAATGTCTAAGTCAGGCACTAGGCAGGCAAGAAAACAAGAATATATCCGTTTAAACCAGAGGTGAATAGAAAAGGGCTACTACTAGTATTTATAGGCACAACCAAAAATAATCATAACCTAACAATGGGGAAGATGCAGCTATAATATTTACCATTATTTTGTGATCAAAATGTTGGAAAAACACAAAATAATAGCTATTGAAGCGTTTTTACTTTAGTTTATACTAATTTCAAATAATAATTACGATTTGAAGTCATGTGAAACGGAACGTGTTTTTTTTAATCCACCAATCAGCGTCTGGTGACGTCACTCCTTTTATGATAACTATAATGGGGTTGGCTTACTATGGGATTTGGCTTAAAAGGCTAGCAACCAGGTCAAAAAATTAAAAAAATAACAACAACAATTTGACACTGAACGAACAAATATGGCGAGTGACACACATGAGTGACGTCACAGAAACTGTAGATCCGTTTAGGCGCGAAAATTTAAAGTGTCAGTTTGTAACAGCAATTTTTGACTATAAATTATAGTATTTTCATTTTTTTATACACTCGTGGTTTATTCTACGTGCAATTCTTTCAAATGAAAGCATAAATGAAAATATTGCATCTTGCCTAGTACACAAAATGTCCCCAAAACCAACGTCTAGACTTACCTAAAGAGCTGATAGGCTAGCAGATTAAGCAAAGACCCTAATTAAAATAACTAGTAGTCCCCCTCGAACTGAGAACTCGCGTTTTACTTGCAAACGAACGACCAATATAACAAGACCCTTCTGAAGATTTTTTTCGCCGTCTAGCTCCACAACCCGTTGATCGATCCTGCTCATATACGAACTCACAAATTATATGTATCTCTGTTATAACCCCAACAAATTTCATGAAGATCAGAAAAACTTTACTAAACTTATCGCGGAACAAACTCTCAAAATCAAAAAGCCATCGAAATGCCGAGACGTCCCAGTAGCCAGAAGTTGGTTGTAAGAACTCACTTCACTCGTTTGACATGTACCTAATTTTTTTTGTAAAAATATCCATTTATTACTTAATTTCAGTGAAAACTAATTTTCCTAATAACATTGTGTCATGTGTGAAATGATATTTTTGCCTACAAATGCAGTTGTCAGTACCCCATGTGTACATTATTTACTTCTGTATTGACCTCCGGTTTACAGAGTAGTCCAGCTTCGAACAAAAAAGTGAGTAGGCCAGGCCTCATTCAAATTCTTGAAATAGTTATTGCGAAACCAATTAAATGTCTAATTAATGGATAGGTATTAATAATTACTGGACAAAAGACCTATTGTGGTTGCGGTTTGCGTTCACGTTAACCGCAAATCTCTCTCAGTTTAGGAACTATGTACATACAACGCAACTGTACAACCTACTGGATATATTGGCTCTAAATGACTTACAAATCTTACAATTATGATACATTAAATAAACATTAAATAATATATATTTGGGAATTAATAGATTAGCTGTATTAAATACATTAGCCAAAGACTAAGTAAAGCTTACTCGCCGACAGGAAACATAGGTATTATGTAGATAAATACACTTATATAAGTAACATACATGCAAATACTGGCGGGTGTTTCCTGTAATACAATAAATTGATAAATTAAAACGTAGAATCTACGTACTCCTCAAATTAGACAATGTTTGTTCAGCGACTTTGAAAAAATACTATCCGTCACTTTCTAACTGTATTAATGTAAAGGCACCGTTTCACTCGCTCACGTCACACGGTCGCGGCACAGTCGTGCTAGCCGCGCTGACAACGTAAACTTGTAAACTCTGACGATATCAATAATGGACACAACACTAATTTAAATCGCGCGATTCCAAAAGCCGTTGTTATGCGATCGCTGATAACGTTAACTAAGAGTATAAAAACATTATGTTTAACTTATTAAAGGTACCGCCATTGAGCAGGTGGACCCCCCGCAGAGACACACAAAAATTTACGACAAATTCTTCCTTTTTAGTTTTACTGTTTAGTGTTTTTATTGCAATAGCCAAAAGCGATGAAAAGAATTTCCCAACAATTTGTAATTTTCCATTTTATTACTCGTTGATTATGTTACACACGACACATCGTGTTAATTTAACGATTTTGAATCGTAGTTTACTTTTTATTACAGTTATGATATGATTTTAATTTTTTGAATGTACGGTCACGTCTGAATATATGGAGTCATTTAATGTGACAAAAATATGACTTAACTCCTTAGTAATAGAGTCGTAGTGGCTACATATTTTTGTAATTTACAAGAATTCATTAAACACTAGAATGAGGATAAACGCGCAAAACTACGACTAGATGGAGCTCCAATTGTGATCGTAATCGAGAATGTGGATACGAATATCAAAAAAAATTAGATTTTTCGCATTATACGAATTGGAGTACGAATACTCGTGACATCGTGCCAACATTTGGAACTTATTTAATCGCATTTTAAGAGCAGAAAAAAGTTTAAGTACAGTAAAGTTAGTGCGTTTCAGCATTCAGCAATTGTTACAACACAAAGATTAATAAGATTAAAAGAAAGAGAGAATAACAAAGTCGTGTCAAAAGTAGCTAGACGGTTGAGGTGTTCAAAATGTTGTTGGCAAGAGAATAAAGCGTGGAGATTATTTTGAGCATCTCACGCGCTTAGCCACTTCTGCAGTACAAACAAGTATATAAAATGTTAGGGGGACAGGACAGGTACCTAAACACCCAAAAATGACTATTTCTCCTTTTCGCACAACGATCCATTTACAGAAATGTAACGATGTGATTTCCACGCTGCGGTTGTTGAACTGGTATTTTATTTTTCCATATATTTTTATTGTCTACTAGCTTTTGCCCGCGGCTTCGCTCGCATTAAATTCGGGGTAACATGGTTCCCCTTTCCTGATTTAAAACACAGAAGAGAACTCGGAACAGTATATTATTAAAATTTCACCCACTCTTTTAAGGGGTTGGGTGCAGATTTCCAAAAAAAAATGATGCACGGTTTTTTTGTTAGTCACAAATAGTCCGCATGCCAATTTTTAGCTTTCTACCTTGAAAATTGCGGAATGCTCCATACAAACTTCCACCCCCCATTTTAGGGAAGTAGGGGGTTAGAAAGAGACAAAAAGTAGCCTATGTCACTCTCCATCCCTTCAACTATCTCCATTTAAAAAATCACGTCAATTTGTCGCCCCGTTTTGTCGTGAAAGACGGACAAACAAACAAACACACACATACACTTTCCCATTTTGTTATCGTATTTTTCCATTTTTTGCAAACCGAAGCTTACGTCAATATTTCTGTTTTTATTTAGTACTTACTCATATTTTGATATCTAATGTCTTTCCTGGGGTAAATAGGTTTCCTTTTTCCCACATTTTCCCAATCAGCTGTCGACCCCTTTATAGCGGTATGAACAACTCTATGTAATTCCGACGGTCAGAGAGTTGACACCGTCCTTGCGGCATGTTACGCCTAACGGCGTCCTTTGTGCAGCCGACTATTATTAGGGATGGCAACGCGCATGTAACACCTACAGATGCGCAACTTGCAGAAATTTTCCATATAATTGATAGTGGGTGGGAAAGGATCATTCGGCCCGCCTAGTGGTAAGCAGCTACCGTAGCTTATGGACGCCTGAAACTCCAGAGGTGACTTGCGCATTGCTGCCACTTTAATATAAAGCATTTGGCCGGTCTACCAGTAAAAGCATCTAAGCCAGGGGCAGCTGGCTTAAATGCTACTTTTCTTATGGTTTAGAAAAAAAAATCGTTGTGTCAAACGAATGGTTAGAGTTTCTTGAAATTTGGAATAAAGATGTGGCTAATAGATATCTATTTAAAAAAATCAAGGTTTTTTTGTTCCTTTAAGATTTTTGTTTAATATTAAAAAAATAAGGAATACCATTTTTTTTTGTTTTTCTATGTAAAACATATCTAACATTGAACAATATATATTTATATCAAAAAAATCCATTTGGAAGCAGGGTAAAAAAGTTTTACAAATGAATTTCGCAAAGGGTAGTGGTTAACTGCATGTAGGTACCTAATAAAGAAATTACCAACTACATATGTATATGTAATACTGTATGTGTTACAATAAATGCCCAATAGTATATCTTACTTAGCTTTTGCTGCACAATTATATTTTTTTTTGTCAACCGATTTAAATATTTCAAATCCGCAGGTTTTTATTTTTCAGGGTATTCCAAGCTTAATTTTTTTGTAAAATGATATCTAATTATATCTATAAGACAAATACACGCACATAAGAAACGTACAATAGGGAGCAGCAGGGCAGTTTTACTATAGTAGACCGGCCAGACCCTTTATCTTAGATTTCTTTAATGTGGGTATACCTATTATCAGTAGGTACGGCTCTCTACAAGTAAATACGGGGTAGAAATTATCAACGACTCGAACGGAGACGCGGGCAAGGCTTGTTTATATCGGGCGCAAGATTAACGACAGGGAAAAACAATAAACAAATACAAATTATTTTATCCGATACGTTATCGGCATCCTGTGATAAAAAACGACCTATTTCATAAAATAAACACGTTATTGCTACTTTAATTATATTCTCTATGGTCCACTGGCGCTCGCTTAGCCTACTTCAGTCCTGGGAGTGGCTCTATATGAAACAAAACATAATATAGTGGTTAATTACAACTATGACACCTTTGATTAATATATCAAAGGGTGACACAAGTCAGTAGCGACATCTATACTTGATGTTCTGAACATAACCGTATATTTTTATTTATGTTTTGGCATACATCTCCAATATTACGATGCTGCTGCCACAGATAAGGCCAAGCTCTTGGGCTTGCAGCACTGCATTATCGTGTAGCCCTACCCCTCCCCTGCTTCGAGGAACAAAGGAAATCTAGGAGACATACTACACTACATACATCATACTAGAAATAGGATTTTTATTCTTTAAAAAAATATATTTAAATACGCCACCATTGTTTTGCATTGCAGCACCGCCATTTTGTGTTCCACTAGTGAAGACGTAACTAATTATACATATATAATTTAGGAGACTTATCGAACTAGGTTCAGTGTCGTGGGCTCTTATACTATTTCTTTATACTCTGTACTTTATATTATATTATGGGTTTATTGCCTGAAATAAATAATTATTCATTAATTAATTCATTCATAACTTTGAACCAACTGTAAGGCTCACCCCACACTTAGCGTCTTTCGAGCGTTGCTTTTGAGCGGCGTCGGCGCGACGTTTTACCAGCGCGACGCGGCGACGACGCGACGTCCCTTATTTATAAGGCTAAAAGATGTGCATGTTCCAGTAAGTTTTACTCGCAGCATCTACTTACAATTATTAAGTCTAGTCTGTGTGGAATTAGTATTCCACCTCCCTTTTTATATCCTTGACGGATTATTTCGGAAGTAAAAAATATGCTATATCCAGTCCTACAACTTAAAATGTATTTACATAAAATTTCACCCCCCTTTTACACCCCCTTCAGGAATGATTTTATATTCTTCCCCAAAACTTTATATATCTGCATACCAATTTTCATCTTAATTGGTTCAGCGGTTTAAGCGTGAAGAGGTAACGGACAGACATTTACTTATCCTCGCACAGCGTAGCTCCAGGATTGGTTCTTAACCAACATATTCCTCGCAACGCATCCTCGCTCATGTCTGGCAGAAACGCAGCGTTTGAGCCGTATAGCTGTAGCTGCGTACCTTAGATTGGCCTACGTTACGTTAGCCTGATGTGTGGATCAGGCATAACGCTCTCCTCACTCCACTGTAATAATGGAGTCTCTTTGAAGTTTATTTATAATCCGCAACGCGATTCTCGGCCCTAAGTCGAAGCGCTGAAGGTTGCGGGTGGCGGTGTCAATCAGCAAACGTATAATTGTGAGGTATAATGAGACGAAAGCTGGAGTATTATGGGATCACGCGACACACGGCCTCGGAGGTCGGCTGATCAAATCAACGGGGTTCGCTGGTCGATGACTTCACGGACCAATTCATATCCCTATCAGAGTACTTCAGAGTAAAGTAAAATAGGACTCGGAAATGTCAATTTCGGTTCTCGATAACTTCCAAAAAAAGTGTATTTTTTTAAATAATTTAAGCCAAGATAAATCTAGTATTTTCCCCATTGATAGTTGACAAAATAGCACTTGTGACATCTTAATCAACTATTCATGACGCCGCAAACACAAAAAAATTACTTCCAGGTGAATACTGCCACTGAAAATGTTATAAAATGGTGAAATAAAGGAAAAAAATGTCATTAACTCGAAAACTACTTTCACAGAGGCCATTTTAAGCTGTTTGGGATCCTTTAGGGTAGCCTACCTCCGCTGTCAGTTTGACGTGGTATTTATTTGACACCCTCGAGATAACGCCTGATTCAGAATTTCTTTGGAAATGAATACAATCTTGATACAACTCCAATTGGAGTTTGCCCACATTTTAAGGTTGGAATACAAGCTTGGTCGGTGTTGCCGTCCATGTGTCATACTCTAATTATTATAAATCCGTCGGCGCGCGCGCACCTCACTCGACACGTGTAGTACGTGTCAGTAACGTGACGCCAGCCTGTTACGGTCTATTTGTTTTGGTTTAGTACCTACTATAAACTTTAAATTACAGTTTCTGTGAAAAATTACAGACAATTGCGATGCAGTTGGTATAGTAGGTACTACATCTAAAGTAGTATTTCTAATTGAAGGCAGTAATCTGACAGCTCTTGCCTCTTGCCATACAAAGTGGCTTACGATGTATAGTGGGAGCTGTCAGATATACTACTTTACAGTTACGATTTTTGCCTCGAACTAAATCCGCGAATTTAGTACATTTGCAATCTAGAGGACCGGGAGTGCCCCCGCCAAGTCGAGTTAAATATTCCGGTAAATTTTCATCTAATCCTATCTCAAAAAAACTTCATGATATGTGAAGAATAGGTATGTAAGATGTGTAGCATGACGCTACGTTTATCGTACGACATCTGTCGACTTTCTTCAGAACTTCCGTGTCTAAGGAAGGTCTAAGGCTAAGTCGCGGTTGATATATAAAAAAGCGTACATTGTGATTCACGGCATTACGGGTAGATGGCGCCTATATCAGTCGGCATTTTGTAACACGACTGGCAGTTATAAATTGAGATAATACTCGCGCTAATTTTGAATGTGAATTTTTGAGGTATTCCAGATTGTCAAAAAAAAAAAAGGTTGATTTTTGATGGAGTGTGTCAGATCGACGGGGAGATTTTTAAAGAAAAAGAGATATTCTGGTTTAGTCTGGGGGTTTTGCTATAATTTGCTTAGTTGCATCGTGTTGACGTGCGATTTATTCTTTCGATTTAATATTTGCGTTCAAACATTATATAGCAAGTGCTAATATATTATTGAAGTAAATACAAATCCTTTTTAAACCAAATACGCTACCGGACAAAAAGGTTCCAACAACACTGCATGCAAGCCGTTGCTGCTCTTTGGTTGTAGCCTACATAAAGGCCACCAGTGGGAGCGCCTAGGCCGGAGGAACTCTGGAAGGCGCTTGTGAGTGCCGGACCGGCGAGACGGTCTGCAGCCGCCGCGTGTTCCGCGGGTTTCTTCACCATCGTCGGAGAATTAGAGTCCGCATCCAGCGGGCTCTCCAAGTGAGAAAAGGAGTTCAGCGAGCTATTGGGTCCGCCTAAATCAAAGCGGACACTTGCCCACGAACTCTTTTCAATTTAAAACTACAGCTTTAGCCATCCGCTTTCGAGAATATCATATTATTTACATTTTTTTAAAAACGTTATAAATCCGATTCCTTTTCTTTGTATCCAGTATTTTTGTGCCATAATAGTCTTTTTTGTTGTTTTGCTAAATTTCCCAAAATTCCAATTGCCTTGTTTGACGGGCGTATAAAGACCTGGCTCTTTAATTTAGGCTACGTTCAGCCAGCGAATCATCTGTCACCGTCCATATCACCCGCCTCATTAACCCATTATTTTCCTGCAGCCAAATTATTACCAGCCGAGTCTTTATTTTTACTTACCAGTTTCGCTATTGAATGTGAAATATCCTTATATAGGTATAGTTTTCTTCATTTTTAAGTGAAGTGCTAATATTAAATATTTTTATTATTGTAATTTAATTACATTCTGACCACTAGGGAAGTTATTGAATGTGAAATATCTTTATATAGATACCGTTATTGTAATTTTTACGTGAAATGCTAAATTTTAAATAATCTGACTATTGTTGCTAATTTTAAATAATTTACTTTGTCTTCAAAATTAAACGTGTTAATGCAAATATAGAAGTGTTTTACTGCAGATGCCTTCAAAACGTGATCTTTGAGTATCTACACTAGGTGTCCCTAAAACCGACGTCAAAACTTCGAAGGTTGATGATACAATAGCTGATAGTCCCAGATTAGGAAAATTTGGCCGTAATGGGAATGGCACTAGTTTTTTAAAGTAGTCACAGAAAAAAGCTATTTTCATTAGAGTCCAATTTGTTTAATCTGATCCCACCAGCCCTTTAATTCTTGACGTTGGTTTTAGGGAGACTCTGTATGAAGCAAGAATTTTATTTTTTATATGTAATTACATTATACTAGCTTTAGCCCGCGATTTCGTACCGGCCGGAATGAAATGTAATAGCCCACATTCAATAAAATTAGGAGGACCCATAAAATTCCTCTCGCTTTTTCCATGATATAAACTACAGTAGATCCCGCTTAATATGATCACGTTTACTACGATTTTTCGCTTAATGCGCCATTTTATATCAGTCCCTACAACTTGAGGGTCCGCAGGACAGTACCCGTAATACGCTTTACCGTTTAACACGCGTTTTGGCCGAGTCCCTTCAAAATCGTCTTAAGGTATATAATTTCATCTAAATCGGTATTTAACAAATTTAAGACCATTGTGAACTAATCTTTACTTTGTCCGTTGAGTAACACTAACATACCTGTCCATTTGGTGACTGTCCCCTTGATTTTTGAACTAATTTTGTTAATTTATCAGAGTTTTGAAGCTATATTATTACTCATTATTTTGGATGATATTTATATGTTTTGTTTATACATATTGTTTTATGTCCATAAAATAGCAACAATGTCATTGACTACCGAAATATTCCGAAAATTGGTTAAGGTTTGGACTCAAATTTTTTCCTTGATTCCTTGTTGTTTGGATTTTTTCCTTTTTTTTTGCTGAATTTAGAGGATTTTTTTTGTTACTAGTTTATTTGAATGTAAATCTTGTCATAGCATTTACATTAATCACGTCTTTTATTTCCTACACGCAAAACAGTTCGTTACCAACCGGACCATCAAAAACCTCCCTCATCCTATTACTTAAATATTTACTTTAACCTGTTTATCGCAAAAATAGCAAATCACTTCAGCTTTTAGTGAACTAGAATATATTTTCTCTTACAATTAATTATAACAATAACAAAAAACTAACATAATTTTGGACACACCTAAATTCGAGAAGGGTACAACGGTAGAAAGAAATGCCCATAGCCATTTTATTGTAAAAGGGTATTAGTAGAGGTACATATACTAGGGATTTCAGCTTTCCAGCCATATAAATGCTTGCTGTACTATTTGACGCAAACAATCAGAATAACACCCTGTAGGGTAGGCGATCTCACCGGAGATGGTCAATATTGAATTACACGTCATCGGTCGGTTACATAATGATCATTAAATTTAATGACGGATTATCAATAATGACCAGTGGTATGCGTGTGTATTTTGATCGAATTACCTAGTCTGAATAACTATGTAGAGGTATTTGTAGATGTAAAGTAAACTCAAGGTTAGTCAAAATAGGTTACCTTACATGGTATATGAAAATATATACCACATCATATATAGTTTATTAAGAAAAAGTATTTTATACAAAAAAACCGGCCAAGTGCGAGTCGGACTCGCGCACCGAGGGTTCCGTACAAACCTGTAGGTATGTAGGGGTAGTAACTTTAAAATTATCAAATTTTTTTTTATGATGTACCTAAAAATCTACGGTTTTCGCAATTTTTCCTTTATCTGTGCTATAAGACGTGGCTTCGTACCAAATTTCAACACGGGAAGTACCCGGTAGGTTTTGATTCCCTTGCGAGTTTCGAAAATTTGCGGATATTTGCGTCATAAGCAGCTGTATCTTTTGATTGCGTTAGCTAAGAAGTTTGATTTTTTCACAGCTCCAAGGGACAGTAGACCTGAGTATTTGATATAAATTTCAGCCTGATACCTCCACGCGTTCCTGAGAAAAAGGGTCTTGACAGACGGACGGATGGACGGACGGACGGAAGGACGGACGGACAACAAAGTCATCCTATAAGGGTTCCGTTTTTCCTTTCGAGGTACGGAACCCTAAAAAACGTATATTTTTTTTAGTATAGGTATACAAATTCTGAATCAGTAATAAAGGCAATTCCGAACATGTATACAACTCAGTTAAGAAAAAAATGTTAGATGCGTCTTTTTTCCGTATGACGGCAGTAGCACTCCTCCCCGCCCCGAATGTATTACCCACCCCGCGACGGCTTGGCAGAAAATTGACAGAATTTTAGCTCGATTGCCAATGAGGCTTTTAAATGCCCGCATATCGGCTGTTACCTACACAAATTGTTCAAGATTTGATTTTGAACTCCCGACCCAAAAGAGGGATGTATAAGTTTTACCGCTATGTGTGTCTGCTGTCTGTGGCACCATAGCTCTTAAACGAGTGAATCGATTCGAATGCGGTTATTATTATCTGTAAACAGTTTTTTTCTAGTACTGTTCTTAGACCTGTTTTATCAAAAATTTAATTTATAATACAGGCTTTCAGCTGTTGGGACATATGCATCAACAAGATGAAAACAAAACGCAACGTTGTATAGTTTACAATATTATGTATTCCCCCCCCCCCTCCTCCCTCCCCCGTGGCCCGTAGCCCGTGGTCCCGGTTTCATCCTGTTACTTTATCTTCCGCATACATTTATTTGTTCTCCGCGCCAGAGAGAACAATACTTGACGAAGGAAATAAAAACGCGACTTGAATCAAAGATCAAGACCGATAAGAGCTGGCCGAATACAGACAAAGCTAACCAAAGGTTTGCGAGGACGCGATCGCTTTTCAGCGTTGTGCTATTAGTACTGTTTAGTTTTATGTTATATAAGTGGGTGATGTGATCAAAATGATTTTGGCACAACTTTATTGCGCAGAGTGTGAATGAAATTTTGGACAGCATTTATATTTGTTATAAAAGTTCTGTATTATTACTCTGTTAAATAATAATCGTCATCGAAAGTCGTCATGGCTGGTAAAGTCGAGGGCCATCGTCGCGGTAGATCGCCCGCCCGTTGGTACGATCAAATTAAAGCTGGCACGGGCCTATCCATCTCCACTGCTCTACGTGCAGCTGAGGACAGAACCGCATGGAAGTCCATAATCAAGAACGTAGCGGAAACCTCTCATAATGGACACGACCTTCAGCAATGAAGAATAACGACTAAGCAGAAGAAATAATAATCATTAAATTTTGGTGTTTGTCTTTTTAAATTATAGTTCAATTGGACACCGGCAGGACGTTGTTCAAATATACTATTTCTAATTAAACGCTCGTATGAGTAGAATCGTGTAAAATATTCCGGTTATAAGAGCAATTAAAATAGTAGCATCCTAATCTACTTCTTAAAAAAAACTAAACAATAAGATAGTGCTGCAATTATGAACCACATTTCGTGCCATCCTTGAACTCATTAGATTAGCATTAGGAAAATAAGCAAAGTCAAGACATACTATTTTAACAAGATGATCATCGCGTCTTAAAAAACGCCGCGTTTTTCCCCACTCACCTGTCTACAATACCCGTTTATCTCTTAACCAATCCAACCACGTCCTATATGTGTACAGAATAATATATTATATGAAACAGGATTGCCGCAAAAACCCGCAGTCTCTTATATGGGCCGGGCCGTTTTTGCAGCAGTAGGCATTACCACATCATGAAATTAATATCAATTGCGAGCGCGCCTTGTATGGGCCAGTAAAACGCATGTGTCATTGGGTATGCACGGGCTGTGCATAGCTGGCGGTTTTTAATGAATTCTGTTTTTATGTCATACTTACTTGTATATACCCATTGAAATGAAAGTTGCATTAATTTGTAAAGTGTGTTTATTTTTATTTAAATAAATACGAGACATAATGGCGTACACTTAGGTACGTGATCGCAGATAGATAGGTACACGATATTGAGTCTCGTTTTATACATCGTTTTAACTCTATTATTAATACTAGACAGGCCCGCGGCTCCGCTCGAGTAAGTAAAATAAAGAGTTTATCTTATGTTTACTCAAATATCGACACCTTATTATGAAAATGAAAAATGTTTCTTTGGTATAAATTCAGTTTAACAAACAGTAAAGGTTGGAGTCTCCTATTAAGTAATAATATGCTTGTGTCAGGAGACACCGCTCTTCCAAATACAAAAGTGGTTGGTCACCAAAATAAACATAACTCGCAAACTAGGTGAGTATGTTTGTTAAAATACTTATATATTTTTTTGTTTTATTTAAATTAAAGCTAACTACAGCAATTTTAGATATTACATTTAGGAGAGTGTGTTAAGCGTGTGTGTGTGTGTGTGTGTGTGTGTCTGTGTTTGTGTTTGTGTTATTTATCATTAGGTAACCTTCAGCATTCAACCCTGTCAGGCTTCATGACTGTCATACTTCTTATTTATAACAGTTGTATTTATATGTATCTTAGTTCGCTTATTTCTCAATAAAAAAAGCAAGATTGTATTTTTTCATTCACATATTTATTGAACACTTTTTTTCAACATAAATTTATTATTTATAGAAGCCGCTCCAATTTAATTTTACCTCTGCTGTGTCAGCAATATGTACCAGCATTGTCACTGCCTAATCAGACTTAAAATTAAGTGAATTATACAATTTACATTAGATCCATTGATCCTAAATAAAACTCGTGTACCCGAAAGTTTGTTTTTCTAGGTATTCAACCTTTAAATTTGCTCACGATACAAACGTGCATAAATTTATATATGTACATTATTTTTTCCTATTTCAATTACAATAAGGTATAAATGTTAATGCTTTGAGACCAATCTCCTAGCATCACGGAGGATTCACATATCTCCACGGTATTGACGTTAGAGGATACCGCGGCGGTAGGCGCCGGCATGCCACGGTATCCACCAATATGTGCCGGAGTCTCCCGACCCGAGCGTGCTGGTGAGGTGAAGCCTCGGGAAGGAAAGGCTTAGCGTAACGGGCGTGTACACGCGCAAGATCTATTGGATCCCTGTAGTTTTGACCAGCCGTGCCGACAGGGCACTTCATGTCGGTCGATCAGGGCCCAGTGTCTCTAATGATAAATTAATACTTACAATTCTTGATATTTCCTGTATAATCACTTATCATTATTTCAGGCGGCCGGGAATAAAGACATATTAAAAATCATCATAAGTCATAACAAACAATAATTATGATACGACATAAACATACATTTATGTTCATTTTGACATTTGTCGCACAGAGTACCTTTATAAGTCACTTGTATGGGCAATAGACTGAGGTTGACAATGGGTTGCAATCACTTTTAATTTCATTTCGAGTAAAAAAATACCGATATAACTGGATACCAACATGAAAAACATAATTTATGCTACTTTAACTTACGTCAAATACACTTCAAGTTTAGCGAAACCAACCGAGAGTTGCCAAAATAAACCGATGGGCGTGAAATGAAGAAATATAAAAATTTCTTTAGCTAATTGTAAATAAATACGCAGCACATTTATGCTCTTGTTCTATTCTGATACTTAGACAATATATTTGGAAAGTTTTTTCTCATGATACGTGCGTTGTACTCGAGAATCCTGTTAAGAAATTTCTTGATGACGCTACTTCCCCCGTTTTTTATCCCGTTCTGTATTTTCAATTGTATTACATATGTAGATTATTATCATATTTTAATTAAGAATCGTTTGATTTAAGACTGCTTACGATACGAGTACAGGCATACAATAAAAGAGACAGAACGCGTCGTCGGCGCCATATGTTAGAGAGGGACAACGATATTAATAATAATAATAATAAATACTCTTTATTGCACACCTCATACAGTTACAAGCACAAATTTTACAATTAGATAAATTTAGGTAGAGGTAACAACAGGCGGTCTTATCGCTATTGAGCGATTTCTTCCAGACAACCTTTGGGTAGTGGAGACTAGAGAAAAACAATAAGCAGTAGGTGGTGCATAGAAACAGAAGAGACGAAATAGATAACACAGCACATTCATATGAATATACATACTTAAATAAATACAAAATAAACATACATATACGTACATATATACATATATAATACACACAGTAAGAAACAACAGTGTCAACTTAAAAACCTAAGGAAGAGATAAAAAGTATTCCTTAAGTTGCGATTTAAAGCTATATATATATTGTGTATATATATTGGTATTGTGTATAGATATTGTGCTTATATTACTGGTATTTTTATTATACACATAATACCTAGATTTTGTGTAGAAAAATACTGACTTGCACAGCAAAGAAAACTGAATGCACATCGAAGTGTTTTGATATGCAATTAGATTCGTTTGTTGTGCAAGTCAGTATAATATGTTATGGTTATTTTTTGTTGAGCCTTTGAATATTAGCCTATATAACTATATAATATAAACCACTGGACTTCTCTTTCAGCACAATTTCTTTTTCTTCAAGTACTAGTTGAAAAATTAGCTACAAATAAAACAAAACTCATGAAACAAGTATCCTGTAATATCCTGTATAAATGAGGAAATTTGTAACGAGTTAAATAATTAAAAGTTACCAAATTTGCGGTTTCGACTATTTCCATATATGTAGTTTTAGACTGTACTGGGACTGTCTGGAACTATACACTTTTAGTGTTCGTTTTAAACCCGAAATTTTAGCTAACATTAATTCTAAAACCACAATTAAATAAGCCTAATCACTTGTAAGTATCCAAGCAATTGTACTACATTGGGCCTGGAAATAGGGACTAAATTTGCGTATAAAATAAAAAGGAAAGGTCTTTTTGATGCAGAGCACGGGTTTTGGTAGCCAAAAGTTTCAGCGGTTTAGAACCGTATGCCATTTTTGTAAAAAACTTTATTAATGTGTACCTACTATTTTTCCTTTATTTTCTGTTCTAATTAGTAATAAGTAAAAGTATATCCTAGAAAATAGACATATTTTAGACAGTCTCTCGGCGTGCGAGTCTGACTTGCACTTGGCCGGTGTTTTTATTTAAAAATGCGACATACATATTTTGTCAGCATAATTTATTAAAAGTAATTTCGATGCCGAACATAATTGTATCGTAAAAGTCAAGCGTCTTTTTATGGAAAACTTGAAACATATGTACATTGAGTTTTTTGTCTATTTTATCTATTTTAGCTTTACGTTTAATGAATGAGGCATAATTAAATTAACTTTCCTATACATAAATTATTGAAGGTTTCTCCATGAATAAAATCACCGTCTACTTATAAATCATACTGAACGAAATTCAAGACGCCAAGTTACTAAGCAAAATATAGTATTTTCATCAAAATACACCAAACATTGCTCTTTAACGTCATAGAAATAAGAGTCTCCCTATAATGAGTAACAACATAACATGTATCCAATCCTCCCTCCGGTCAGATTACAAAGCGCGGTGGATCAAAGGCCGCGCGCCGAGCTGCCGGGTTCGATTCCGGACGAGGCGCATTTGGTGTCCTATTTTTGTAGAAGGGTGGTTGCTAATAATGGGGAGACGCACTATTAATACTATGACAAGGGTTTATGTTTCATCAAATACTGGAACTTTAAGATCTTTATGATAGACTTCGGTGGTGCTCATTTTTAGGGTTCCGTAGTCAACTAGGAACCCTTATAGTTTCGCCATGTCTGCCCGTCCGTCCGTCCGTCCGTCCGCGGATAATCTCAGTGACCGTTAGCACTAGAAAGCTGAATTTTGATACTAATATGTATATCAATCACGCCGACAAAGTGGTAAAATAAAAAGTGGATTATTTATTTTTATTAGGGTACCTCCCCTATACGTAAAGTGGGGAGTGATTTTTTTTTTCATTTCAACCCTAACGTGTGATATATTGTTGGATAGGTATTTAAAAATGAATAGGGGTTTACTAAAATCATTTTTCGATAATGCAAATATTTTCGGAAATAATCGCTCCAGAAGTAAAAAAATATGCGTCCCCCCCCCCCCTCTAACTTTTGAACCATAAGTTTTAAAAATATGAAAAAAATCTCAAAAGTAGAACTTTATAAAAACTTTCTAGGAAAATTATTTTAAACTTGATAGGATGAATAGTTTTTGAAAAAAAATTACAAAATAATTTCTGAACTAAGTTTGTAATTTAACCGTATAAGCAGGTGTTTATTGTACCTGTAATTTGTACAAATTACAATGAAATGACGTGCTTTCAAATAAAGTAAAAACGGTGAAAATCGGTTCACGCAATAAATAATTATTCCATAAAAATCATCTTCCATACTTTAAGCTCGCGCGCAATAGTTTACTTAATTGGCCGATAGATGTCGCTGTACGTGGAACTCTCATATCATATCCTACATGGCGGTGTTATTAACTCTTAAGTGGGGACACTTACTGTGACGGACGGAAAACTACGGAACCCTACACTGAGCGTGGCCCGACACGCTCTTGGCCGGGTTTTATTTAAGCAAGCCTTTGGCTGCGTTTCCAGTATCCTCGCTCATCTCTGGTGGAAACGCAGTCCATTTAGCTTTCTATTTATTCTTTAGTCCTTTAACGGCCTCCTAGCCCAGTTTAAAAACCTGTACATTTCTTTTTTGAAGAACCCCATCCCAATAATCCCTCGAGAAAACGACAGAGCTCATTCCTCAGTCAGAGAGCTCGCGGGAGGAACGCATGTGATATTTTATCCTTATATGTACCATCGACAACACTGTTAACTGACCATTTGTAATCCCTGTTGCTAACATCATGAGGTCTATCGATGGTCAGTTAAGTGTGTTGCTGTTTGTACACAATACCTACCTTACGTACTTTATAATCTTTAAAAAACTCATATATACTTATAATAATTATAATAAAACTACTAATAAATGTTATATCTAAAGACCTCTTCACCACCAACCAATTACATATGTAGTTTACTAAACCGCAAAAAAACTTGTAAAAATGCACCATTTTAACACCACACTTACCAATTACCATCGAGTTAGCAAGTAAATCTAACCGCAGACAATTATAGAACAAAACCTCTTTTGTGTGACGCAGGTGCGTGGAACACAAACTTATATTTACTCTCCAAAATGGCGCCAGTTTTAAAACAATTCCTCTAAATCGTTCAAAAAATGCATTCCAAATTATATTACAAGATGAACGCAATAGGGTCGAGACTAGTCGGATGGCTCGACTGTTGAATCAAGGATACTTTTCAAGTTTTGGCATATTAAAAAGGACGCAACTGACTCGTAGTTTGACGGCCTACACTACATTTTCAAAATTTCTTTGGACCTCTAAGTTGGACTCCTCTATCAAAGTGGCAACTAGAGGTTCAAATGAAATGTTCGCACCTTCTTGGTCAGTTTGTTCACGTGCCGCTTATCTTGAGCTGAGGGTTTATCGCGTACGTTCGAAACGGATTTGTGGGAGATACATGTGTAGAGGAACAAATACAGAGATCTCTCTGGGTCCGAAGTCGAATGAGAGGTTGGAAGTTGTATACATGTTACGAGTACATAATATGTATATATTCAACTGAAATTCGTAACTTCGTTAGCGCGATGTAGATCTTGTATGGGCGCCTGATAAGAGTTGTTACCCCTACTACTAACACTGTGGGAGTAGACAGTTTGTCGCCACTAGGTGGTCGCCATCTGCCGCAGATTCATCAATATAATTTTTTATAGTGGTTTTAGGTTTTTGTAAAGTGCGTTATCAGTTTATCACAGAACTAGGGTCACAAAAGACGAGGAATGTTTGACAATGGTTAAAGGCGACTAATATCGCAATGTCAAGTGTCATTTGAAGCATAGAATTCAAATTAATTTGTATGATGCATGAATTGTGTCCTTTATACGAGTAACATACTTCAACGGTACAAATAAACCACATTTCCCGAATGTAGTTTCCCGTACTTTTCACTCCAATAACTTTATATTCACCTTATTCAAGCAAGCAGCTTGTATTTATTTTATCACTAGCCTTTTCCCGCGGCTTCGCCCGCGTACTATAAGTACTCAAAAAGGATACGATACCCATGTTGATTTTCAGACTTTGTGACCACATTTGCCCCTTTTAGGGGTTGAATTTTCAAAAAACCTGAAACACGTGTTTACTCATTTATCGTTAGGAATAATCCTGTAAAGTTTCGAATAAAATAATCTAACAAATCTTGATTCGCCATACAAACTTTGGACCCCCATTTTACCCCCTTAGAGGGTGAATTTTGAAAAATCCTTTCTTAGTGCATCCTTATACATTATAAGGTCTAGACCTTATAAGGAACCTACGTGCCAAATTTGGAATCTCTAGAACCAGCGGTTTGGGCTGTGCGTTGATATGTCAGTCAGTCAGTCAGTCAGTCAGTCAGTTTCTTCTTTTATATATTTAGATTATAATAAAGCTTTATTATTATTGTTGTTGTTGTTGTTTTTTGGACCCGGGTATGTCCTTAAACTACGTCCGGACACGGGTACGGGTATGTCCTTAAACTACGTCCGGACACGGGTATGTCCTTAAACTACGTCCAAAAGAGAGGTATCTTTCTTTTTAAGGATGTAATTTATGTACCTACCTAACACTGATGTGTATATTGTGGGAAGCAAATAAAGAATATATCTATCTATCTATCAGTGTGGGTACTGCGAATGTCATCTCGCTATGTGTGGTAGGGCACAGCACAGCAAATGTCATCTCACTCAAATCTGGAGCAGTGCCCGACTGGGGAAGTACCTCCACCTTACAGAAAACCACAGCCAAATAGCACTAAACCCTACTCATAGTGTTGTGTTCCTGGGTAAGGTTGCCAAAGAGCTCAAAGATGACCTATTGTGTTGACAATGAGGGACCCCTTGTTCCTTTAGCCGTCAACACAGTGAATCCTCCTTTTTGTAACGGGTCGGCAACGCGCATGTGACACCTCTGGAGTTGCAGGCGTCCATAGGCTACGGTAGCTGCTTACCGGGATGTATGCTTCTTTGCCACCGTCGTGGTATAAAAAAAAAGCTTAAAATTGGTCACGCTTTTAAATATGTTGTCTTTTACTTTGACAAATATGTAATACATACCAAATGAAAATGCTATTTTAATGAAAATTTGGATTGAAATAATACAAAAAATATATAGTTCATTACAAGAAACCTTTAGAAAACGTATAAATCTACCGTCAAAGGAGAGTTAGAGTTTAGAAAAAATAACATTGTAAAAATATGTGTGATGTCCCGAACCGTTTTTTAAAGAAATAAGTGTCAATCGATTAGTTATATCTACTCCAGAACGTTTATAGCGACTTCTACAAAGGAGGGCGGTCGGTATGTTTTTCTAACTTATAAGCTCGGAAGAAACAAATAGTTGATTGACCGCGTAAAGCGGACTCGTAGCCTGCGGGCCTAAACACTCTTGAGCTCCAAAATGCGACGTAGAGACTGTTGACAGTGACCAGTGCCTGCCCCGGGGTGACTCGGTTATTTGGGTTGATATATCTGAGCCATTCATCCCGAGCCGAGGTTACCCGCGGGCGAGTACACTCGGCTATATATACCAAATGCTCGTAATGGCTTCTCTGTTTAGTTTTTTAAACTTAAAACATAAGTTACCTACTGAGTTTCAACATTTCGACATATATTAAGGTGTGGATGTAACTTTTTGCTTTAACTCATAAATTCATAACCTTCCTCCTAGCGTTTGTTTCGGGTTACAATCAACTTTTTGTAAACAATTATATTATTTTATTTTTAAACTCTAATCTATTCATGTGTTTGTATGTAGTTTAATTTTGTATCATTAAATGAACTCTGGAAAGTTTTTGCTAAATTTTATAATAAATAAATTTACACACGAAAGAAATTTTATTAGCCTTGTTGAGTAGAAATAATAATAATAATAGAGTCAACATTACAAGCATTGTTGGCTTCGTGTTATTGACTTTATTTGTGACATGTTCAGATCAAAGGTATATTATTGTCGCTTGTCAGTAAAGCTTGCCATAAAATATCATTCAGAAATAAACTCTATTAACAACCGACAATGATGTACCTTTGATTGAAAACGTCACATTTTGTTTGCATAAAGGTACCTAATATATCAAATGGATAAAAATCATCTCTCGAGTCCTAACTCGCTTAAGAGAATAAGTGCTCGGCGTGTTTTGCTGACTGTACCGATGGTTATGTTGATTATTAAATGGTGGGTGGTTTGATATGAGCTATCGCTTAAGTAAAGACAGCAGATTAAGAAATAAGCTATATATTGTAGTGGTGCCATCTAGTTTTGGCGGTCAATGGGGTGCCATCTTTTTCGCATAAAATTGATTGTCATATTTTCACATTGAACATAATTTCGATAATATCAAATTAAAGCTTGTACTTTTGGTAACACTAATTTTATCTTTTTACAGTAAATATATTAATATTTTACTTGTTATTAACTGGTTACAAAAAATTAAGTTTAGGTAAGATTGGTTTCGGTGAGACCCCTTATGAAACCGTACTGAATACAGCAAAGTAGGTTTAGAGAAGTAAGTATTAGGTCATGTTTCATTAGTAGGTATTTAGTGTTAGTATTAGGGTATTCATATTTAGGCTTTTTGGATGGTGCGTATTGGATTTGACATGGGTATTTTCTAACATTAAACCAATAGGACGGAGAACTCTTAGGTTATGCAAGGTTATGCGTATAAACCATTATAACAATCAATCTATTCGGATCAATAGTTATGCCAAACGTTGCTATGTCAATGGTTGTTATGCTAAGTGAAAATAGTCAAGAAAACCTTATGCGTTCCAACATAGACCCCATTAAAAGGATATTAAGGATACCACAGGGCGTGTGCTACGGTCACGTTTGGAAATATCAATACATTTAACGTGACAAAAATATGTACCTTAAGCTATTCAAGTCTTTACGCGTTGGTTGAGTCGTTCGTTGCTACATATACTACAGTCATTTTACGGGTGGCTAGTATGGGGAATTGGAAATAATAATAGCTAATATTTTTTGTGTAACTGATATGTCATGATACAAGTATTTTTTACGCAATGAAATCCTACAAAATATAGTTATTCGCTAACCGCCACAAATATGTACACACATATTACAAGCGTTTTTCTTGTAGGATTTTAATGAATATATCGTTTTAAGTAATTTAGGAGGGTCCGCTCGGCAACCTAATCCATGAATTGGCGATAGAACTAGCTTTCCCGAAAGTGGCTTCCATATGAATTTACAATTTAGGGGGGAAACGAAACCTTATTAGACTTAGGTCCGGCTTCCGCACGACATTATCCTTCACCGAAAAACAATCTTAAAACTATCAAATGATATTTCGTAAGTACACATTTTCGAGAAGCTCTGGTACAAGGGGTGCGAACCCGCGTCTTTTGGATTAAGTAGGCTACCAAAACACTTGAATTAATCATAAACATTAACCACATAATATAGATACTTAAACTTAACATAAACACCATTCTAAACCAATTTCAAACTGAATTCCAAAAAGAAAAAAGCCTTAGTTTATGCCATTGTAAAACATATTATATGATTTTACAATACTAACCTGCAATCAAGCATTTACAACCCGCACATTTAAGAGAAGAACGAAGTAAGTATCATAGCGATTCCATTCTCATACTACACTTCGCTTTCTAACCTCAGTAAGTAGAGTTTAGTTCAAAAAGGTAGTATCTGCCTAAAAGTTTCGTATACAATTAGTACATTTTAGTTTAGAACGATAGATTCTACTCTATCGAAATGAAAAGGCCGTGAGAAGCTTTCTGAGAATTGGAACTTGAATTTTATTGGTGTATTGAGATTGGGCCTTTTTTTAGGGTCCCGCTCTGCTTAGGGTTCCCAGAAGTTTAGGTTATAGCTGCAAAAACCTTTCAGTGTTAGCTAAATAAATTTACTTAATCAAATATGGGTAAAACAACTGGTTAATGCCTTAAAGCATCCATGGTATGGAGTTTACAACAGCGTAACCTAATGAATGATCTGACACTGAATTTAACAAAAACATTACTCATTAAACGGACAGTTATCATTTCATCATATAATAGGTATATTTTTACATATACAGACTTGTTTATCATAACACTGAACTATATTTTCCACAACGATTATTATTCAAGCTTTTAATAATTTTTTAAACATAAATAAAAAATATTTTTCGGTCCATAGGCACACTTTCGAATCGTCACATCGAAAGTTACAAAAACCATTAAAGCATAAATATTTTTCAAAAATAGGTAATGAAAATTCTTTAGTGATGAAAAAACTAATTATGTCCTAAGATTAAGATTTTTATAACTACATATGTATAAATAAACGAATAGGTACTACTAGTTTTAACTAACTTTTTTATGGTTTTTTACAGTGGCACATAGGTGCGAACTTTTATTAAAAGAATACTCGCACGTATAAAATAAAAGATGAAGAACTACGGAACCCAACCACAACGGGCCTTCGTGTCTGGTCTCTCAAGAATCGCCTTTGCTTGTAGCTGTTATTTTAGGCTGCATTTAAAATTTGCAGCCCCCTTTTGTTTAAAAACAAGACACAAAAACCACCCTTAACGCAACGCACTAAAACTCATATTGGAACGATGCAAAACCTGCTCAAAATACACCGGTCTGAATTTGCAAATCATATCTCCTTTGTTTTGTTAGAAAATATCTTGAGATAGCTAAATCCACTCGTCTGTTGAACAGACAGACATATAATTTAGCATTATACATATTTACATTGCTTGCATTAAGGCTGGGAGCTGTAGCTATACTAGGTATCCCCATAGGCAAGGACCATGAAATATCTGAACTGACGTCTGTAGAAAATAGTTATAGGATATGTTTTCAGATCCTGGTATGTACCGCAGTGCCGTTATATAGAAGTTGACATTAGACAACACTAAATCGCCTAACAAAATGGAACTTAGACCTGCTTCGTTAGTGACGCAATAGAACTATCTATTGCGTCACTAACGAAGCAGGTCTAAGTTCCATTTTAGGAATGTTCCAGGTAGTGCGTTTACCTGTAACGGGAACGTGATTTTATATAGACACTGTCTGGGCATTACATGGTCCTTGCCCCACAGAAACCTACTGCAGCCGCCGAAGATATTGAGCATTGTTCATAAAACAACATGTTGATAGCTTAACTTATATATGACATAGCTTGCGTAACTTGACTTCCTTTGGCTTGCCTTATTCGACAGATGATTATGAAGATTTACAAAAATATATTAAATAAATTTTATAACTCCCTAGGAAATGAGCTGTTATTACCACTCTTCGCTACGCTTGCGTGTAATAGCCCGCTTTATAAGCAAGTGTGATTAAAATACACTTCCAAACATACAGCGTGTAAGGCTATTGTGACGTCACATATTGCAGAGACGTCACACGGCTAAACACACTCGGATCCAATAGTTATGCAAATGCGCGCGCGCAAGTAATGAAGCGGCCGTTACTCAGCGCGCGCCGTAACTCAAACGCTAAGAGAAATTGAACTGGGAATAGCGAGCCCGTGGAGTCTATACAATAAGAAGTCGAGCTAAAAAAATACAACTGCGGTGTGACTTCACAGCAATTTTTGACAGCATTTTTATGTTCTGTCACCTCTGTCAATCTAATGTCAGCCTGTATCTATGTACGCGAAAGAAATAGACTTACATACACATACTAGAAGCATTCGATATTGTAATACATACCAAAGTTAAATATAAATCAAAAGTCAAATTGCTGAGGCTACGAATTTCATACGAAAATATCCACATCGGCCGAAAATGATTATTCGTGTTTGGATATGCCGCCATTTTGGAAAGCTGTGAACGGCAGAAATTAGCTTATGAACGAACAGCGGGAATAATACAGCAGGTGTGTTGGTTTCAACTCAAGAATTTCACTCGATTGATATATGATTTATTTCAATAACGATTCAATTATACGTTAAACGGCCTCCTAGCCCAGTCGGTAGTGACCCTGCCTACGAAGCAGGAGGTCCCGGGTGCGAATCCTGGTCAGGCCATTTATTTGTGTTTTTATCACAGATATTTGTTCCTGAGTTATGGGTGTTTTCTATGTATTTAAGTATTAATCATATTTATCTATTATATACATCGTTGTCTAGTACCCATAACACAAGCCTTATTGAGCTTAGCGTGGGTCTAGGTCGATTTGTGTAAGATTGTCCTATAATATTTATTATTTATTATTTAATGATGTGCGTCGCCTCACAGTTTAATTACAATTCTGCATTTACGGGTAAAAATAATCAGTTTTCAAATGGGACTCCAGACCCTACAGAAAAGTATATGTATAAAAACTAAACAGTATGTAAGTAGTATGACGTGATCCTAACATTTGTACGTTAGTGCCACGAGTACATGGCCAGTCGGCGACTCCACTCTTTTTGCTGTGAGCTAATCTCACACCTCCGCCGAACACAAAATTAATAACATGTTGATTTTTAATTTTTGTTCTTCATACACTTATTATTATTTAAACTGAATCCCAGGCGTTATTTATTACTATTTATATAACATATGTTGATCATTTTTCAATGTTTCGAGGCAATTAACACTTCATTTCTGTGTTAAAGCCTTCTGTTGTTTTTTTCTTTGTGTTCGATAAATTGTTTCGCGCGGTCCGGGCTCGCTCCAACTGATCACTGTTATTTGGGCCATTCTACTTTTTGACACGGCTGTGCAGCCATAACGCCATCGCCATGTCACAAAGCTCATTATAGCGTAAACTGCACGGTAAGTACATTCTGTACCACCGATGTGTAGGTGTGTACGTTTGTTAGAGCAGTCAGCACCTATTTTGGCATAATCATAAAACTTTATAATGACTGTTTAAAACTCTCGGATATGTATATTTTTCACTGTAATATACGCTCTCTAAGGAAAGCATGTGTTTGCGAAACTATTCACTCTTAGATATATAGATGTACTCGTAGTTTGCCTTTCGTATTTTAGTGTAATTATAAGCAGTTTACATATTGTACATTCTAGTTTTTAACTTCATGTATTCATTTCCCTTTATCATCACATTCATCACTAATCTGAAATAATTTGTAACTTATTTTATACTTTGTAGCTAACTGATACAAGTACTTAATTACATAAATTTGTAAGTAATAATCAAATGTAACAAGTAAATACTACAGTGGTTTTGCTCTTGAATTAAAAATCATAGTGAGTAGATTTTTAACTGTTGATATATTGTTAATAAACTGTTACTATATATTCAATATACTCGTACTCGTATTTATTCATAAACCTAGTAACTGATCGAATTTGGCACGCCTTTGTTCTTTTAACAATAAATTCGTTTCCGGCTCACTTCGAACGCCTCACCCGTTAAGCTGCTATTGCTGGCTGTAATATAATAATATCAATATATCAAGACTTTATTAAAAAGTGGAATGGCCCATCCCGAGATTTGTTTTACAAGCGTTTATATCGGATTTGCGTGGCCGTTGCTGCGGGGGGCTCTTATTTAATTTCGACTGTTTGAAATGACGAGCTTGGCGTTTGAAACACTTCTCACACATGAGAGCCGTATGTACACTGAAATACTTGCTTAACTTTGAACCATAATGCTATAGAATAAGGTAGATATTTAAATGAGTTTTGCAATTACTGTATTGCAGAGTAGCACATTGTTATTTGTGCCTTAAATATTAAACTGATAAGTTTCTTGTTGATGTGTGTTTTATAAACTCTGTCACAAACAAATATTTGCAAACATCGAGCGCCATACATATATCTTTTTTTACATTATTCGAGACATAGACTATTTAACCCAAGACCCCGCGTAGCTAGGCGATCCCCGCTGCCACGTTCGAAGTAATTTCACTCTATAGTGAGACATTAAATATTAGTAGTGACAGTAAACATAGTACGTCTCCATGGCAACCATTAATATCTGACTCTCTCTTACGCGCCACGGAAGAATTGCGTGTTCCCTGTCTAGCGTTGCGATTTCCCCTCCCGCAGACCCTTCTTTTTGGCAGCTTAGGTTTCAAAGAAATAACGCGCTAAGCGGAGTATAGAGATATCTTGTATATGTTCTGAGAGCAATAAAATTGGTCACTATATCGATTTGATTTCGGAAATATGCTGCAAATATATATTTGCAGGCGCTTTGTTTTTACATACATCTGCAAACTTTTGATGCTGCTGCCACTGACAAAGACGCGTACGGGGGCTTGCAGCACCGCATTGTCGTGTAGCCCTACTCCTCCCCTGCTTCGAGGAACAAAGGAAATCTAGGAGACTTATCATACTAGAAACCGGATTTTAATTTTTTTTAAACGGATTTTTTATTTTTTGTACGACGTAAGCGTCTGCTAGACGGTCGCTAATAACAAGCCCCTCAGACAGAGCGACCTTGGTCTGTACGGATCGTGTAGACAGCTGTTTCCAGCAAAATTGTATGAAGCACCAACCAAGGTCAGGGTGACCTTGGACCGTTGGCAGCCTTGTTTGCGACCGTCTAGCTGAGGCTTTACCTTCCACCAAATGGTACCTATTCACATAGACTGCCACAGTTGTTGCATCTAACATTCTATAGAAATGCGAAAACAACCTGCTTTGGCAGTTGTATAAAACAAAGGCCTATAAAAGCCTCAAGTCGTAAAAATGCATACATGAACCATTCTGCATTGGTACTAATACTACTAATATGCTGCAATTAAGTTAACACTAGGTTTATAGGTCGTAAACGTTTGATTCACGTCATTATTTTCCAAATGAGTCAAATCAGCTACTTACTTCTTTATGAAACGTTATATTTGCTCATATTAAATTTCTATAGAAAGCTTAACCTGTGACGTCACGAATGAATGAATGAATGAATGACGACGGATAACATATAAGTATTACGAATACTTTTAGTATAAATTTTCTTAGAAAAAAGTTTGGAAAAGAAAATGGACATCATTTTGGACTGCTTCAAACTATATTGACAGATGATTATGAATATTTGTTGTATTATGATTAAAATGTGATTATCAATCTTACTATTTATTAATTATTTTAACGCGAAACGTAAAAACTGAATGTTTTTGCAATTTTCCATTTTACTTCCCAAAACTGGTCCCATGATCAACATAAAATTTATTTTTTTACGTTTTTTGTCCGCCTTAAGGTAACCAAATTTCATCTCAATCAGTCTAGTAGTTTCAGAGCAATTGATAGACGGACACACCAGAGATCCTAATATAGGTATAACCTTTAAGTATAAGAGTTCCATTTTTTTTCTTTTGTGTGGTATAATGTAATGTTTTTAAAACTGACCGCTTTCACCATGAAGCCGTTTTCATGGGCTCTACGCTAGATTGCCTGTCAATGTCGTATTTTATACAGGGTGACATTGGAGACGTAACCAGAATTAACACGACGCAATGAACAATCGTATGAGTAAGGTGGAATGTAGGTATAGGTATAAGTAATATAATCTGTTATTGTAGTAGGTACATATAAGGAGAGGCATGTAATATGACTCTCCTCCATATTAGGTCAGGAATGTAGCCATATACGGAGAGTCATCGGAGACTCATGTAAGATGATTCTCCTCTATATAAGGAATGGAGGTCAAACCATATGACACCTTCCACGTGTAGCCATCCCCACTTAAACACGTGTAACCTAGATTCATAAGTTTATATATACCTAGTTTAATGAATAAATAGTTCAGTTGTAATCGTGAGTCCGGTGTGTCACTACTGTCCCTGGTCCCATCCTTACATGGCGACCCTGCCAGTGCCGTATTAGGAACACATTCTTTCATCTCGGGTATCCGGCCGCCGCTGCCGAATATGGCAGGATGGGTGTAAAGTGACTTGTGAAATAATAGAACCCCGCCAGCCTACAACATGGGGAATCAAGGCAGTGTTGTACCCAAACAACCAGCGGAAGGACGTATTTATACGCAAATCGGAAAAACTAACCAGATCGACGTCGACACCGGTATTACCATAGAAGTTTCGCGCATCGGGATTTACCTTTGTGTCGTAACAGTTGCAGCTCTGGTAATCATCATCGTGGTCTGCCTAAGGTATTTCAACGCCTGTTTAAACAAAAGAATTGAGCGACGGGCCCAAAGCGAGCTGATCAAGGGCAGGATTTTGCAAGTTTAACTATGGAAAGATACATTCGGGAGATATTTAGTCATCTGATACTATACTGTCAAGCAAGGGAGATGCAGTTTGTGGAACCCCGGGTAGAAATACATGAAAATAGAGAAGTCGTGAGGGCATGCATCGAGGGGAGAAGCGGGCACTATCTGCTCTGCCCCGGCAAGCTGTCCAAGGAAAATTTTGTGCGTGTCTCTAATGAATTAGACGTGGACTTTACGGACGGAACAAAAGCAGTAGCTGTGATTAAACTGGTGTACGCGGGAAAGGAACTTTGGATCTACGACATTCAGTGGGAGCGTGACTGTGTGTTCGCGAAGTGGTGAAAAAAAAAAACATTATGACTTAAGACTTTGTGAAGTGAGTGGTAGATAGTGGTTCCCGTAAGTTCTAGAACAAACTGTAAGTACATCCATAATTAATTGCACTGTGTAGCGCAAAAGTCTGTTCAGATTGAAGCAAATTAATGGCTAATGTACTAGAGAAATTAGTTCAACAAATAACGGAAATTAGAGTTTATTTGATAAAATTAGGCCCTAGTAGACGTAAAGGTCAAATATTAAATAAAAAGCAAGCAGAGGCCGAAGAGTTGCATACACAATTTGTCAGTTTTAAAGAAAAATTAAGCGAACAAGTAAAATTAGGTACTTTAGATGTAAGCACAGAATTAATAAACCAATTAAGCGTAAATTTTCTCAAAATATACGAAGAGATAAAAGAGTTGTGTAAAGAAAAAGAAATCATGGCGACATTTAATTTAAAAACAACATTAAGCTTGATGCCAGTTATGGACGGAGATGAAAAGGTGACCAGACAGTTGATAGACAACATAGAATATTACGAATCAACTCTCTCGTCACCTGACTGTAAGAAAAGCATGATTAATTTTGTGCTGAAAAGCAGGCTTTCGCAATTAGCTAAGCTAAAATTAGACGAAAAATACTCAAATGTAGAGGGATTACTAAGCGACATGAGGTGTAAATTACTGCCGCAAAAAGCTGCGACGACAATACAAGCACAATTACAGCAGCTACGGCAAGATAACTTGACCGTTGCAGATTTTGGACAGGAATTGACGCAATTATTCGTAGAACTGACGATTACGCAGGCCAGTGGCAATAGTAAGAATTATGATGTTTTGAAGCCGCTTAATGAAAAGATGGCCATAAAAAGATTCGCTGACGGACTGCGGAATCGTCGCACAGGCACTATTATAGCCGCCAGAGACTTTTCATCATTGAAAGACGCGATACAAGCCGCTCTGGATGAGGAAATTGCAACAACCCCAGGAACAGGCGTCGTCGGTACGTATCACAGGTCACATTACAATAATGCATATAATCATGCAAGAGGGGGTAGTCAGGTAAGAAAAGGTTACAGGGGAAATTATGCACGGACATGGTCAAATCAAAACTACCGCGGTAACACTAGCAGGTATGGTAATTACAGTCACCAATCACATAATGTTTATCGACCTCAGCGAGGTGCTAGCAGAGGATTCCGAGGTAACGTAGGTTTCAATCAACGGAGAGGCACAAGTCGTAATGGCTACAACAACCATTCGCGCGGAGATCGCAACCGACAAAGTTTAAACATTATTAGAGAAGAAGCGGAAACTGTAGAGAATCAAAATAATGATAACAATCAGTTTTTTCGTGATTAATAATCACATATTTTCGGGTGGTCGTTCCATATCAGCGCAATTGAAAACAAATGGTGAATTATGTCCATGGTTACTTGATTCAGGCGCGACTTTATCTGCAGGTAAATATAGTTATGTAAAACAACGGAATATACCAATAATACATGATAGAACAAATATAGCAGGAGTTGGAGGAGTTATTCGCTCCATTGGTTACGTACGGCTAAATTTTAAAATAGGATGCGAATTAATACAACATAAAATCCATGTTTTTAAATCATTACCTAGCATAACAACGGGGATAATAGGAGATGATTTCTTCAGGAAATATAAAGCCCATTTAGATTATGAAACTAACACTTTTTCGCTTACAGTAAATGGAAATCGGTTAAAAATAAACTTCGAAAATAAAGGAGACAGTCGGACTACTTATATTATATCACCCCGATCAGAGGCAATTCATTATGTAAATACATTGATGACAGAAGATAGTGTGGTTTGTGCAAAAGAAATAATTGAAGGAGTATTTATAGCAAGTGCTATTGTAACACCAATAGATGGCAAGATACCAGTACAAGTATTAAACACCACAGAGAAAGAAATTGAAATAAATAACATAAACTCAGATGTATGTAAATTGACCGATTATCATAGTTGTGACTTTGGACGTGAAAACATAAATTCGGATAGGGTAGCAAGATTATTGTCACAATTACAATTAAAACACTTAAATATACAAGAACAAACAGAGATAGAGAAGCTATGTGCCAAGTACGCTGATATTTTTCAACTGCCAGGAGACAAATTGACAGTTACAAACCTTTATAAACAAAATATTCAGTTAAAGCCTAATGTTGGTCCATGTTTTGTGAAAAATTACAGATTGCCGCATTCACAAAAGAAAGAAGTAGACAAACAAATAAACGAAATGTTAGATAGTGGAGTAATAGAACCAGCAAAAAGTGAATGGTCTAGTCCATTGCTATTAGTTCCGAAGAAAGTAGATGCAACAGGGAAAAAGAAATGGCGACTTGTTATAGACTATAGGAAATTGAATGAAAGGGTGCAAGACGACAAGTTCCCATTACCAAATATAACCGAGATATTAGACTCGTTGTCAGGATCTATTTATTTCAGTCACCTAGATTTATTTTCGGGATATTATCAACAAGAATTAGAACCAGAGGCTAGGAAATACACAGCCTTCAATTCAGGGCAATTTCAAATGACTCGCTTGCCGATGGGACTAAAAATAAGCCCAAGCGCATTTAGCAGGATGATAACGTTAGCTATGTCAGGACTCACATACGAAAAATGTTTTGTTTACTTGGATGACATCGTAGTTTTTGGTAGAAATCTTGACATACACAATAAGAATTTAATCAAAGTATTCGAAAGATTGCGAACTGTAAACCTTAAACTTAATCCTTTGAAGTGTGATTTTTTGAAAAAAGAAATATTATATCTCGGGCATGTGGTATCAGCAGAAGGTATTTCACCAGATCCAGACAAGATAAAAGCAATTAAAATTTATCCAACCCCAACGAATGGAACAGAAACTAAAAGCTTCGTAGCTTTAGCCAACTATTATAGAAAATTCATTCCTCATTTCGCAGATAAGGCATATTATTTAAACAATTTGAGCATAAAGAATGTAAAATTTGTATGGGATGAAAACTGTCAAAAGTCGTTCATACAGTTAAAAGAAGCAATAACCACACCACCAATACTACAATACCCAGATTTCAATACAAGCAATGAGTTTATTTTAACCACAGATGCATCTAACTATGCCATAGGAGCAGTACTTTCAAACAGTGATGGAAAACCCGTAGCATTTGCAAGTAGGAGTTTAAACAAAGCCGAAAAGAACTATGCAGTGATAGAGAAAGAACTATTAGCTATTGTCTGGGCAACTAGGTATTTCAGACCATATTTATATGGGCGACATTTTATCATACGAACCGATCATAAACCATTAATATATCTATTTAATATGAAAGACCCAATAAGTCGATTAACGAAATTTAGACTAGCAATAGAGGAATATGACTTCACAGTGGAATATTTAAAAGGGAAAGACAACTCGGTAGCGGACGCGTTATCGAGGATAAAGGTCACATCAGACGAATTAAAAGAAATGACAAACAATATGTACGTCATGACTAGGTCAAAGAGGAGAAAAGAGTTAGGAAATAGCAGTCCAACAGACTCAACTGCCATTCGGTCTGATCAACCGAGAGCAGTAGAAGTTAATACGAAAATAAAAGACAGTGTAGAATTAAAATTTATGCAAACAACTGAGCTCAGTAAGATAAATAAAATGAAGATAAATGAGATAGAGGAATCTAAGTCAATGATATATGTGAAAAGCAACAAAATGTATATAAAACCATACTTCCCAGGGCAAATGACGCGAGCCGCCTTTGTCGAGGAACTTGGTATAAAATGTAAAGAATGGAACATAAATGAATTATTAATTGTAAAAAATAAAAATAATGAAATATTTGTTGAAAAGCTAGCACATACAATAAATAATATGAAGGGATGGACCGGTCCACGTTTATGTATATTGAAAGATTTAATCAGAATAGATGATAAATACGAAAGAAAAGTAGTACTAAATGATTTTCATATATTGCCAACAAGTGGCCACGCTGGTGTAAGGAAAATGTATAATAATATAAAAAAACGGTATTTTTGGATAGGTTTAGAGAATGATATTAAGAATTACGTTAGGAAATGCGATAAATGTCAAAAGGAAAAATATTCTGTTCACACAAAAGAACCAATGACAATAACAACAACAGCTGACACTGCATTACAAAAAATATTTATGGACATTGTGGGACCATTAAGTAGGGATGATGACAATTACTCTTATATATTAACTATACAATGTGAGTTAACAAAATACATTGAAGCTTACCCGCTAGTTACAAAGTCAACGAAGGAAGTTGCAGAGGTCTTTGTAAATAATTTCATTTTACGTTATGGTATCCCAAGCATCATCACTACAGACAAGGGGACGGAATTCACCTCAGAACTTTTTCAACAG
Organism: Pammene aurita; assembly: GCA_947086415.1. Lineage (NCBI taxonomy): Eukaryota > Metazoa > Arthropoda > Insecta > Lepidoptera > Tortricidae > Pammene > Pammene aurita. Next base: position 72,388,881 of record OX352289.1, on the reverse strand, counting down.
GTATGTAAATTACTCCATATAGAAAAACTTACATCAACAGCATATCACCACCAGAGTATTGGCGCATTGGAGAATACACATAAGGGGCTGGGCGCGTTTCTACGTATTCAAACAGACAACCACTCTGAACATTGGAGTAAGTGGATACCATATTGGTGCTTTGCGTACAATACATCTGTCCATTCGGAAACAAAATTTACACCGTTCGAGTTAGTGTTCGGAAAAGTATGCAGCCTTCCCAGTAATTTAACCTCTCATGTCGATCCCTTGTATAATGCTGATAGTTACCCATTAGAACTAAAATATAGACTTCAAACTTCACAAAAAGAAGCGAAAGAGAACTTGTTGAAAACCAAAACGATAAGAAAAATCAAATATGACATGACTGTAAACCCAGTGATATATAAACCAAATGACAAAATATTAGTTAGAAATGAAAACAGAAGTAAATTGTCAAGTGTATTTTCGGGACCATATTTAGTTGTAAGAGATGTAAGTCCAAATGTAGAGATTTTTGATAATGGTAAAATAAAACTTATTCATAAAAATAGAACTAAGAGATATAATGATTAAATGTAGCAATATAAAAGAAAAAGAAAAAATATATTTAATAATATATTTTTCCTCTTCCAAAAGGAGGGAGATGGAATGTAGGTATAGGTATAAGTAATATAATCTGTTATTGTAGTAGGTACATATAAGGAGAGGCATGTAATATGACTCTCCTCCATATTAGGTTAGGAATGTAGCCATATACGGAGAGTCATCGGAGACTCATGTAAGATGACTCTCCTCTATATAAGGAATGGAGGTCAAACCATATGACACCTTCCACGTGTAGCCATCCCCACTTAAACACGTGTAACCTAGATTCATAAGTTTATATATACCTAGTTTAATGAATAAATAGTTCAGTTGTAATCGTGAGTCCGGTGTTTCACTACTGTCCCTGGTCCCATCCTTACAAAGGGCCTGTATACAAATTGGTTAGTGATTAGTGCGAGTAGGTATACATTTTTTACTCAACGCTAGTAGCAAATGACTGTAATATGAACTCACAATAAACACTTATCAATAACACAGGGCCTTCCGTTAGATGATAAAATTACTACTCAAGGTTCTGGTTCCGGTATCGATATTTTTTTATTGAAATATTTCTTAAGCGAGGTTTAGACTAGCAAGAACTTGCATGCAATTTTCATTACATTGCTGTAATTACCGATTAAAAACATTGCATTGCATTCAATAGTAGCAATGTAGGTAATAGTAGTTTATGTAACTGTTACGTAATAAGGGTCCTTAAAATATGAGTGTGGTTTTATGAAACGAGCCGCAGGTGAGTCTCATAATAAGATCACACGAGTGTTTTAAGGCCTAATTACGCACAGTTGCATACACTGCTTTATCTACACTCATATTATTTATCCTAAATGCCGTATTCCGAAACCATAGAATGGCCGCCATTGCACCGCCATGGCCAACTCGATTGTGCCGGCGAGGCGCGTCGGGGAGGCGCGTGTCGGCGGCCGCGCGGGAGTGTGAAGGTGTACATTATTTTATTAAAACTCATAACACATCAATAGTTGAGCATGTAAATTTAAAATTACATTACTGCCACACATAAAAAGCTTATCATAGTAAAATCGGTTGTGGTAATGCTAGCCATTGCCTACCGTTTTTGAACACGTTTTAGAGGGCTTACAATGTGAGTGTAGATAAAGAAAATTGCATGCAAGTTCTTGCTAGTCTAAACCTCGCTTTACACAGAATTTTTTTTACACGCAACTTGGTAGACCTACACTGCAGGGTGTCCTTTCATTTTCTGTACAATATTGGCCAAAAGTAGTAGTCGTATTAATGTGGCCACGATTTAAGTAATTTGTTGTTCATTTATTACCGCAATGTTGAAATATAAAGCTCAATTAGATTGTTCCATGTAATTATCATTGCATTGAAATGACGATCGGAGGAATCACTTTCTTACGTCTTCAAAGTCACTCTGTATACCACAGGTGCCTTAAAGAACCGGGTCCATAATAGGCCAATCAGAGAGCAAACTGAACATACTGCGAACATAAATTATTGGATTTACGTCGCGGACCTAGGACGCTGATCTAAAACCTACACCATGTAATTTAAGGCTGTCATAAAACTTAGAGGTAGGGACGGCAGTTTAGCAAAGTTTCAATTGTAGGTATTAACGAAATTTTCCCTTTACTATTTCAATGGAATTAACCCATGACAAACTTTATAAGTTTATAACAAAAGCCACCTTGTTTATATTTAAAATTAGTTGACTGGTAGAAAATGACCCAAGGCAATAAGTCCGTCATTTGATTTTTATCATCTTGTATTTTTACCTAATAAAAACTAAATAAACAATAAATCAAATCAATCATAAAGTCTAGTTGAATGGATGGGAAATTATTTCAGAAATGTATGATTATGAAGTAAAAAAAAAAATTTTAAAAGATTGAATAATATTTTGTACTTACATTATCAAAAAAGTTTACAATTCCATTCATTTAATTTTACAATAAATTGTATCGCCACTGCACTTAAAGAAATCGGCTGTTTTTAGGGTTCCGTAGCCAAATGGCAAAAAACGGAACCCTTATGGATTCGTCATGTCTGTCTGTCTGTCTGTCTGTCCGTCCGTATGTCACAGGCATTTTACTCGGAAACTATAGGACGTATCTGAATAAAATTTACAAATAAGGTGTATTTTGTATGCAGCTACTTAGTTATGTAGTTAAATTTGGAAAAAAAAAATATTTTTAGGGGGCGCTCCATACAGGTAACTAAATTTAAAAAAAATATATTTAACCAAATATCAACATGTGACACATCAATCTATAGGTCTTTCAAAATAACATTGAGGTTTCTTTGACTATTTTGTGATTAAGTGAATATTTTCTGAAATAATCGCTTCGAAAGTCAGAAAAGTTGTGTAGCCCCCCCCCCCCCCCCCGTAACTTTTGAACCGTAAGTTCAAAAATTTGAAGAGATGCGCCTTATCATATACTTTCTACGAAAATTGTTTTGAATATTATCGGTTCAGCCATTTTTGAGTTATCTCCAAAAACTTCTTACATAGGCATCAGATACGACCTTTTGGTATTAGTTTGGTTCTTATTATCATAGGAGGGCCTATGCGTGGTCCGACACGCACTTGGCCGGTTTTTCTATACATTAGACAACCCCGGCAACCTCCCCGATAACCTGCAACTTCGGCATGAAATTGTTTTGCTGTCTCTACCGTTACACAATAAAATCCGTACGAAACGGACGGAGCTCTCCGAAGCAAAAACAACTTCAACGTGACCGTTTACATAAGCAATAAAACAATGTCTTACGAAAGGGTTGTGACAATCGTAACTTACTGGGGGCCGATTTGACGCGACTCTTGCGATGTGCCTATGATATCCAAGGAAGAGGAGAGGTCCTGAAATTGTACCCTGTGGTACTCCGAACATTACAGTCTAAATTTACTATACCAACATTTTCGGAGATATAATTGCAATTTCTTCGACGTAATATACCATATTATATTGTAGAGATCAATGCCTGACAGTTGGAACATCACGAGATCATGATTTGGATAGGTGATTATTAAATTTAAACTTTCGTGAGACCATACTATCACTATAAAATATAACTGATACACTCTCCGAAACATGTCGCGCGAAGTGACTAAAGTGACGTGAGTGTAACTATTATATTTTATAGTGCATAGGTGATCCTTGGACATATAAATAACACGCGGAGTACGAACATTTGTGGTTTCTAGCTTAATGTATTTTATGTGCTGGCCCTGTAGCCAAGATGACAATCGTTTGCAGAAAACGAAACGAATCGCTACATGCTCTCGCTCACTCTTCATTACTACGATAGAGAGACGCATAGCGTTTCGATTCGTTTTCTACAAACGATTGTCATCTTGGCTAAAGCCCCTGATTACACTTACTCGTACATACAAGAATCGATGATTCCTATTTAAAAAATCTATTTCTGTTATCGATTATTGTTACTGCATAAGACTGCGTTTTTACCAGAGATGAGCGAGGATGTGTTAAGAGGATTGCGTTTTTAAGAACCAGTAGAATCACTCTATTTACCTCGCACAACACAGCTCAATGAGTGATTCTTAACAAACACATTCCTCGCAACGGATCTTCGCGCATCTCTGGTGGAAACGCAACTTGAACCGGATTTTAATTTAGAGTAATACGTAATTAATGGTAGAAAACCGATCCCATGTTCCATTTTTTTGCAAAACGTTCACGAGTTCACACCCACGGTTTTTTAGCCTGGTTAATTCTCGTGAACCATCGGAACCCTTGAACCCTCTCGAGGGGTTTATGACGAGCAATTATAGCGTCTTTCAACCGAGTTTATTGACGGTAGTGCCTCGATAGGATTTTGTTGGGCTGTAAATGTCGATTGTTTACTTTGATTGCTGAGAGGTTTGAATTAAAAAATAAAATGATGCTGGATCAGTGGGAACCGCGATTAAAATGACGGGTTCCGTACACGCTGAAAAAAGCGGATCATATACAAATCAACCTGCCTCAAAAGTTAATCTCACTGGCAGTACTATACGACGATATACGGCGTCACAACTTGGTCCTTCCGCCTCATAGAATAGAAATGTACAGGGACGGGCCATACTATAGGTGTATACAAATTTATAATAAGCTCCCAATAGATATAAGAAATGAGACCAAATTCAATATCTACAAGAATAGGCTTAAGAAACTTTTAAGCACGATAGCCTACTACTCGGTTGAAGAGTTCATGACAGATTAAAATATTGATTTGACGAAATTATACCTAGGTACCTGAATGCTTATTAAATAGTATAAATGTTGACGTCTATCTCAAATTATGTTGTAATGCATTTTCCTTGCACTTTTTACGTGACATTACATAAAATTAGAAATTAGTATGACATGTTTTCTCATCTTCTCATATAAATAAGTAAATTGTAATATTGCGGAAATTATATTTTATTGTTGTATTAATTATTTAATTTGTAATGAATTCCTAGTTTTACTTGAATGATATTTTTTATGTTTGACTTAGATTGTATTTTTTAGTTTTAGAATATCAACTATGTTGCTATGCCCAGACAGGGAACCATGCATGCACCTAAAACATGTTAACACCTTAATGTAACCATGGTTCGCAATGAATAAATGAAATGAAATGAAATATAAATTGCTTATGCAGATAAATGCATACTGAGATGAATAAAAAAAAAAAAATCAAAATCAAAAATTATTTATTGTTAGTCAGTAAACATAATAACATAAGTGAAATATCTGTCGGATCCCAAACTAGGCTGGGCCTGTATCTTGGGACCCTGGAGTGCTATAAATGTGACACAACATGTATGAAAGGATACATCAGGTGAGATAATACGTGAGAAAAAGAAATATGTACAAAAAACAGGACTTAACTGAACATTAAGCTGACGAAACATGAAATATGTGGGCATGTGTGTGCGTGCGTGTGTGTGTGTGTGTGTGTGTGTGTGTGTGTGTGTGTGTGCGTGTGTGTGTGTGTGTGTGTGTGTGTGTGTGTGTGTGTGTGTGTGTGTGTGTGTGTGTGTGTGTGAGTGTGATTGTGCTGACAGAAATATAGATCAATTGGCGAGAAGAAGGGCCTCCGTCTCACCGTATGTTAAGGGCACTAGCCATTGTTTGACGATTCCTTTGACTTTACCTAGCGAACAATATTGAATCCCAAGAACCTTACATATTTTATTATAGATACGTAGATGCATATAGTCTGGTGAACGCTTAGCAAAGGTTGAAGTATAATTTGGTAGGGGGACCCTGAATTTCCGCTTAGCCAGAAGATGAGTATAGCTAGGAGACTCAGTTGTTATGATATGAGCTCGGACCACAGCTTTTAATACATATAACCGTCTTACACTAAGAAGTTTTGTCTCACTGTATAGTACGTCCGTTGGGAATAGAAAACTTACTTAAATCAGGAATAAATATTCTTGAGAAACACATAAGACAAATGAATATCTATACCGAGATTCAAACCCTGGACTTCCAGCTTCGAAGGCAGGGTCTCTATCACTACGAAGTTGGCTACAGAGGCCAATAAAATAAATAATAAAATAATCATCAATGTGAAAAATATGATTAGTATCCCTTCATCTTATACACAGTAAAAGGTGAGTAAAAGGAAAGATTTTAACAGTATATTCTAGATTGTATTTAGAGACAAAAAAATTATATAAACCTTTTTGAAATTCGCTGAGTTTCAGAGTTAATACCAATTTATAAAAAAAAAAACATTAACTTTATTGTGTTTCAGTGCATAACGCCTTTATGATGGCAATGTCGCCACTGTGGGGCCTAGTCTAAGCTGTCTTTATGATGGCAATGTCTTCACTATGGGGCCTAGTCTAAGCTGTCTTTATGATGGCAATGTCGCCACTGTGGGGCCTAGTCTAAGCTGTCTTTATGATGGCAATGTCGCCACTGTGGCGCCTAGTCTAAGCTGTATTTATGATGGCAATGTCGCCACTGTGGGGTCTAGTCTAACTAGCTGTCTTTATGATGGCAATGTCGCCACTGTGGGGCCTAGTCGAAGCTGTCTTTATGATGGCAATGTTGCCACTGTGGGGCCTAGTCTAAGCTGTCTACGACGTCCTTATTGACAGATATCAAAGTGACAAAGAACACTTTGAATGTACTAGTTTTCACGAAAAAATGTACCCATTCATATTTACTTGTTATGTATAAAAACATTCAAACATTTGAAACAATATTTTTTTTGCCGGAATTGAGCTAAACTTGTATGATGTTTTGTCCTTCTTATGACATCAGGAACGCCTGGTACTTTGTTTCTCCGTTTCCTCGCAGTCGCAGGCACCGTGTATATTAACTTCCATCCTCCATCCATTTAAAAGATTTATCTGAGTTAACCTTTGAGCGTATTTTATAACCAAAATCACATAATAAATCCAAAATGACTCTAACGGTTTGCGCCATAAAGAAATAAGCTTACCTAGTTATTTATCTATGCCTGCGCTGAGGCCTGCGGATGGAGCCTGTCCTTACGGACCCCTAAACACTATCTACAGGTTTAATGTAAATAGCCGGCCCTTAACATGTGTAAAATTCGGTTTTGTTTGTAGTTTACGACTTTTGATTGAGACGAAGAACGCCAGGTCGATAACTCGAAGCCATATATCAGCGGGTCTAGTTTTGGTTGAGACGAAGAATGCCAGGTCGATAACTCGAAGCCATATATCAGCGGGTCTAGTTTTGGTAGTCGGCCCGTCAAATGCTATTCGTATTCTTAGGAAACTTATCACGTGTAAAATAACCTTCAAAAATATCGGGTTTACTAAAAAGACGCGAGTTTTTAAGGTCTTTACTAGACTAAAGTGACTTTACACCCTCCTAGTACATATTTAAAGATAAAAAGAGTATAATATTCTCGAATTGTGATGAAAATACCAACTGTTCAAAATGAATTTGACGTATAATTTGCATCTGAAACCTATCTAACTGCTAATTTCATTGTTGTTCAATAAAAGTGACCTAGAGAAATTATACTACAAGTTTATGATTGGTTCTCTTTTATAATACAAACTTAATTAAATATCATACTTTTCACGTGTACGAATTCGAAATGAAAAATATGACATAAGCATGTATAAAATGGCAGGTGCCGCCATTTACATATATTGTTCACACGATAATTTCGAAGTCAGTTTGTCCACGAAACATTACGTCATTTGAGATAATGGCAAATCCATCATTGCCCCATTGGATGGGATGAGAGCTCGCTGTATGACCTCTGTATGCATTTGCAATGCAGTTACACGACTTCGACTTCGACACGGTGCTAGAGTGAAAACAGAAATGCAGCAGCAGAAATGTAACGTGGTCAGTACGCTGACTGCAAGGAACTGCTCACTCTTTAATTGGGAATTTAAAAAAAAACCATTTAGGTTAGATAAAGCTTTACGTAAAAGCAGTACGTATATGTATAGGTACGATCATGGAATTTAATTGTATAGGAAGTATTAAACTAAAGAAAATAGATTGAACCATACCGGAAATGAAACTTTGATCTTGCATAAAATGAGCTAATGTAATTTGTTTTTATAGTGTATTTTTTATAATCAAACAGGAAAAATAGGTAAGAAGTGTATACATGGAACAAGCAAAGGAAAAATAAACGTTGTGTCGTATCTCGCAGTCAAGGAGAAGGCAAATGACAGACATCGTGGACATTGCTCCACCGACAGTAGCCGCTCTTAAATAAAAGATGATAAAAGAATTATGTTCTACCTTGAACGGCTGTGTGTATTGTATGTCAGTCACTAGGTAACGATATTATATTTAGATTACTATTTAAGAGATTGGCGGTTTCGAAGTAGTTATTATACTGCGGACTTTCACCGTACCTTGTTTTTATCCTGGTTAAAAAGTCAGATTTCACAAAATTAACGAACGGGAACGGACGGTGGGCGCAACAGGAGAACCGCCGCATGTCCAACCAAAAACGCCGTAAGTCCATTAAAATGGCCTACAGTAAGGACTTTTTCGGTTTACGAAGGATAGAAAGTCGGTACGTTTGAAATTCAGCATTCCTCGCGATTTTTATGGTTTAAGTTCAAAGTGTGCCTAAGTCACAGGTAGTTTTTTACTCATTGTACGTAGTTTAGGTTAGATTTTAACGACTGTGACGGAGTTAAACACCATTTTGTAATCTTAAACTAAGGGCTTCAGAAACCTTAAAATATTATTTCAATCTAAATAAGTACCTATAGGTATACAGGGTGTAAAAAAATAGTGGTAATCCGTTTAAGGGCATAATAAGTATCGTATTGCGCCTAACAAAAAGTAGGAGGAAATATTTTTGGACGCAAAAAAAATAGTATGGGACATGATATCAGCCAGCTGACCCTCCATACAAACCCAATTTTTTTCTTAGTTGTTAGGGTACCTCGAAAGGAAAAATAGGAACCCTTATAGGATCACTTTGTTGTCCTTCTGTCTGTCTGTCTGTCTGCCTGTCTGTCAAGACCATTTTTCTCAGGAACGCGTGGAGGTATCAAGCTGAAATTTATATCAAATACTCAGGTCTACTGTCTCTTGGAGCTGTGAAAAAATCAGACTTCTAAGCCAACGCAATCAAAAGATACAGCCGTTTATGCCGCAAATTTCCGCAAATTTTCGAAACTCGCAAGGATCAAAACCTACAGGGTACTTCCCGTGAACTCAGAATCTTGAAATTTGGTACGAAGCAACGTCTTATAGCACAGATAAAGGAAAAATTGCGAAAACCGTAAATTTTTAGTTAAGTCATATAATAATGGTTTACAGGTTTGTACGGAACCCTCGGTGCGCGAGTCCGACTTGGCCGTTTTTTTTTTATAATTAGAATACGATACCAATTATGCCCTTAACACATTCAGCACCGAGAACCCGACTGTCGTGTTCTCTCTTCGTAGCTGCTACGAGCTACATACGACGATTACGTGGCTACGGGCTACGAGCGTAGCGCGTAGCACTGGGTGGTGTTGAATGTGTTAAACGGATGACCAGAACTTTTCTTACACCTTGTATTATGTATAAAACAGTTGCATTACACACCAAGAGGTTGACGAACAACTGGCAGCCTAAACCTTTGAAGGTTGCTTGACACATGAACATAATTATACTTATCTACAGATTTCATCCTCACTTGTCCTATCAATGTAAACAAACACTTCTCCAAGACATTATCACACTTTTAATCAGGGATTATCATTAAAATGTTGTTATGTACGAAACTCACAAAGTTTAAATTCAACCGAGTGACCACTAAAATGTATTCAAAGTAACGAACGAATAACCGCAAAAATAACTGACATTAAAATGACGATGTCGATTGACACGTGACTGTTTACATGATACTTACACCAGAAACAAGACTAGTAAGGATCAATTCTGTTTTCAACCGACTTCAAGATTTCGAAGGAGGAGGTTATCAATTCGTCTGGATCTTTGTTTTTTTTTGCTATTTTTAGGGTTCCGTACCTCGAAAGGAAAAAACGGAACCCTTATAGGATCACTTTGTTGTCCGTCTGTCTGTCTGTCTGTCTGTCTGTCAAGACCATTTTTCTCAGGAACGCGTGGAGGTACCAAGCTGAAATTTATATCAAATACTCAGGTCTATTGTCCCTTGGAGCTGTGAAAAAATCAAATTTAAAAGCCAAGTTTATGCTGCAAATTTTAGAGTTTTTCGCCACTCGCAAAACCTATCTACTTCCCGTGAACTCAGAAACTTGAAATTTGGCACGAAGCAACGTCATATAGCATGTACAATGGAAAAATTACAAAAAGTAGACAGTTTTAGTAAAATCATACAAAAATATTTTTTTAAATTTTAAACTTACTACCTTTTTTCTCGTAAACGCGTGGAGGTCATCATCATCATCATCATCATCAGCCTATTTTAGTCCACTGCTGGACATAGGCCTCCCCCAATGAGCGCCATAGCGCCCTGTCTTCAGCTTGCCGCATCCAGCATCTGCCTGCAGTCTTTCGCAGATCGTCATCCCACCTTGCCAGAGGGCTTGCTACACTACGTTTGCCGAGTCGCGGTCTCCACTCAAGAACACGTTTACCCCAGCGGTTGTCGGTTCTTCGCGAGATATGGCCGGCCCACTGCCACTTCAGCTTGCTAATTCTTTGAGCTATGTCGATAACTTTGGTTCTCTGTCGGATGTATTCGTTACGAATCTTATCCTTCAGAGAAACTCCGAGCATAGCTCTTTCCATAGCTCGCTGAGCGACTTTGAACTGGTGGACCAGCCCTACCGTGAGTGTCCACGTCTCAGCTCCGTAGGTCATTACGGGTAGGACGCACTGATTAAAAACTTTCGTTTTCAAGCATTGCGGTATGGATGACGAGAAGACTCGGCGTAGTTTCCCAAATGCTGCCCAGCCTAGCTGGATCCTCCTTTTGGCCTCCTTCTCGAAATTGTTTTTACCTAACTGCAGGATCTGCCCAAGGTAGGTGTACTCAGAAACAATTTCAAGAAGGTGGCCATGTACGACGACCGGTCCTGGATCAATGTGGCCATTGATCATGACTTTGGTTTTATCCAAATTCATGCCAAGACCGATGCGTCGCGAGGCTGAAGCTAGGCCGTCCAGCATCCGGGTCAGCTCCTCTAGCGACTCCGCCATTACGACTATGTCATCAGCGAATCGCAGGTGTGAGGTATTAAATTGAAATTAATGTAAATACTCAAGGCTATAGAACCTTTCAGATGTAGCAAAACCAAACTTTTATGTCAACGCAATGGGTGAACTTTTACTTATATACCTACAGGTTTGTACGGAACCCTCGGTGCGCGAGTCCGACTCGCACTTGGCCGGTTTTTTTATTGTTTTTCATAATCTCAGTGACCGTTAGCACTAGAAAGCTGAAATTTGGTACTAATATGTATATCAATCACGGCGACAAAGTGGTAAAATAAAAAGTCAAAAAAATTTTTTTATTACGGTACCTCCCCTATACGTAAAGTGGGGAGTGACTTTTTTTTTCATTTCAACCCTAACGTGTGATATATTGTTGGATAGGTATTTAAAAATGAATAAGGGTTTTCTAAAATCATTTTTCGATAATGTAAATATTTTCGGAAATAATCGCTCCAGAAGTAAAAAAATATGCGTTTCCCCCCTCTAACTTTTGAACCATAAGTTTTAAAAATATGAAAAAAATCTCAAAAGTAGAACTTTATAAAAACTTTCTAGGAAAATTATTTTGAACTTGATAGGATGAATAGTTTTTGAAAAAAAATACAAACTAATTTCTGAACTAAGTTTGTAATTTAACCGTATAAGCAGGTGTTTATTGTACCTGTAATTTCTACAAAATTACAATGAAATGACGTGCTTTCAAATAAAGTAAAAACGGTGAAAATCGGTTCACGCAATAAAGAATTATCCCATAAAAATCATCTTCCATACTTTAAGCTCGCGCGCAATAGTTTACTTAATTTGCCGATAGATGTCGCTGTACGTGAAACTCTCATATTATATCCTACATGGCGGTGTTATTAACTCTTAAGTGGGGACACTTACTGTGACGGACGGAAAACTACGGAACCCTACACTGAGCGTGGCCCGACACGCTCTTGGCCGGTTTTTTTTTGTTTAAAATTATTATTCTCCAATGTTATCCCTCTGGTTCCGTACACGTCGGAGTAGATTCGCGTCAAAAAAAATGTATTATTTTTTCCTAATCAGAATATTATACCAATTTTGTACCACCTTGTATAAAACCGGCTAAGTGCGAGTCGCACTCGTACCCAAAAGGTTTCCTACAATTTTTTCAATTTTTTAAAATACCGTCTCACGTTTGACCAAGCAACGTAAGAAAAAGCGTGTTAATATTATTAGTTATTTATTACCTATGCAGTATTCCAGTATTATGTATGTATTATAATATTGAGATTGTTTTTTTATATATTTACTGGGTATAAAACTTTTTTAATGTAAGTTATTTTCGTTCTGTGGAACCTAGAATATAAATACGCATACTGTGAATTTTCCTAACTGTCAGGTGAGTGTCTGTGTGAGACAGACTGACAGACAAACAAACAGAATAGTGACAATAATAGGGTTCCGATTGTCACTCTTCAGACCTGTCTGTCTACCTACGGAACCCTAAAAATGAGGTACATTAAAACACGTTCTCAATCGTTTTACCTATAATTCGCATGACCAACGACCGTAACCACACACAAACATACAGGGTGCAAAATTAAACACATACAGAGTGGAACGGGTGCATGATTAAACAATCAGAGTTTACGGTTGTGCTGTCTCGTAAATCATGCCGTTATTGTCTTACGAGATCATTTCAAGGTGGCCGACTGTCACACCGCAACGCCTCTTTCATTAAAAAAAAAACGCTTCGAGCCCGGATGTTGACGCTTTCGGCGGCGTGCACGTGAAACAAACGTATGAGCTCGCATGTCACATTCACGATACTAAGCGGCGAATTGAAGTGTTTTTTGGGAACTCTGCTCGAGAGAGCTAAGAGAGATGGCCAAGGCTCTTCTCCACTATGGGTCATCAGAGCCTAGTGTAAGGGAGATAGTTTTACGATGGAATGAGAAAGCAATATCATTTGCTTCTTCTAACGCATAGCTGTGTCCCCATCATGATGGCCCATGGTGGAGAGCGACTGATTGATTGATGAAATATCAATGGCCATTCATTTTGTGGTCTTTTACTACGATCCCCTACATTGCCACAACTATATAACTATAAAGTATTACTATCTAACTCCTGATAAGTAAACATCGGTATCAACGTTCAAATTTCGTGGCAATGTACGGTTGGCAGAAAAATAAATACAAACAAATCACTTAGTATTTTTAACCTTTATTTTGTATATGTAAATAAAAAAGCCCCTAAATAGTACATTTCCTAATTAGGGTGGTAAAACAAAGAAAGGCCGCGCAATCGCAATTGTTGCGGCCCAAGCTGCAAGCGAGGGACGTAATTATGCGATCGAGGGCTTTCTTTATTACCTCCCGTGTTGGAAAAATATGTGCACATTTGGCCAGAAAGCGGCTCTATCCGTACGCGTAGCGTGCGGAAAAAGCCACTTTATGTCCAGGTGTGGCATACAATATTTTACGAGTTAGAATAGATCACTAAAATTTGTTCCATAGATTTTGCTGTCAATCTTTGACGTCTGTAAGAATATATCCATTTTAAATGACTAAAAGATCTTTCCACGCTGACTGAGGTAATAGGAAGGTATGTCAAGCATTGAAAATTTTGCACACAGTTTTTATTTACACTTTCTGGTATTTCAGCCTCGTTGTTTTTAGATAGTTGGTTAATTATTTGTACAGTCTTATAACCAGGATTTTTCTTTAATACACTTTTTAATTTAAAATAAACTTTTCTGGCATTTTGATGTAACCTTAACGTTGATATTTTTTTTTGCAAACCATGAACAATGTTTAATGATTCTGCTAGACTCAGTTTTGGATCCTCCAATAATTTTATTGACTTAGCAATTATACTAAAGTGTGTATCGACGAATAGTAACTCAGTTTTTAAATTCCGGTTACGGAAAATTTTTTTTGCTTTAGAAATTGCACTCGCTTCACGCGGATTTAAGGCATCGATGACAGATTTGATTTTATCATAATGCATGTGATAATATGAGGCAGCATTTAACCATGTTCCCCATCTTGTTATCACGGGTCGGGGTGGTAGAGGAATATTTACACACATTTGATGAAATAAATTTGTCCTTGAAGGAGCGTTACGAAATATTTTTTTGATACAGTCAATCAAACTGTTTATGGTCGGGTAAAGACTTCTAATTATCTCTGCGACTCGATTACATCCATGTGCTATGCATGTTACATGAGTCATATTTTTATATTTCTGAACAAGGTTTTTAGCTGCTTTTACCATGTAGGAACCGGCATCCGTTATAAAAAATAATAATTTATCCATGTTTTTTTTGTATTCATCGCCCCAAAGATCTTCAAGGGTTTCCTCAACGAGTTTGGTTATTGTCGAATGGTTAGTCGCCTCCAATACCTTAGAAGCAAATAAATGTGGCTGGGTACTAGTTCCATCTAGAGCTCCGATCAAAATATTTGCCACTTTTTTTCCCACGGAATCTGATGTTTCATCAACACTGAGGTAAATCATTTTATTTTGTAATTTCTCTTTCAATTCATTTTTTTTCTTTTCATACAATTCAGGTAAGCATTTTACTCGTATTTTTGTTTCACTCGGCACAGTAATATCGTTTCCATATTTATGATTTAAAAGGTTTTCTACAAAATTTCTAAATTTAGGATTGTCTAATTTTGACCACGGTATATTCGAACAAATCATAAACTCTGTTAAATCTTTATTAAATTTTTCTCGTGCATTATTTTTATGAATTTTGTTGTGTAAATCTGTTTTTAAATGGCGGTCGATACTAGATTTAGAGGGAAATAATTTCGAATTACACAATTTGCAATATACGATATCGTCTTTAATTTCGAAATCAGCATTATCTCGTATTATATCCTGTAAATGGCAGCGTGAATCAGATAATTTATCTTGATGAGATTTTGATTTCAAATGTTTCTCTATATTGTACCTTTTCTTTTTAACCGACTTCAAGATTTGAAAAGAGGAGGTTCTCAATTCGGCGTGTATGTTTGTTACTCCATAACTCCGTCATGTCTGAACCGATTTTGAAAATTCTTTTTTTGATTGTAAGTATATATATACAGATTGGTCCCGTTTTTGTCAAAACGCAGTTCTGGTGATGGGATCCATGAGGAATCGAGGGAACTCCTCAAATCTTAAAGGCATACATATAGTGATTTCTATATTTTTATCAACAAAACCATCATTTTCATTCAAAACAGTGACATTTGATGAAGTAGAACTGCTGATGATGATCAGAACGGAACTCTTCAACGACGCATAGTTCACGTTTGGCGATTTGTCCTCTTCGCTGTGTTTGTTTAGCAAGTTTAATTGTCAGGACAAATTTTCGTCAAGCTCAAGTTCTGATGATGGGATCCATGAAGAATCGAGGGAACTCCTCAAATCTTAAGGGCTTACACATAGTGATTTTTGTATTTTTATCAACAAGTCAAGCATTTTCATTCAAAAGAGTGACATTTGATGAAGTGGAACTGCTGATGATGATCAGAACGGAACTCTTCAACGACGCATAGTTCAGGTTTGGCGATTTGTCCTCTCCGCTGCGTTTGTTAAGCAAGTTATTTCATTGTATGGAATCTAAGTGCACCATCTACAATAATGCTTCACCGGCTACCCCATGGAAGTCGGTTTTTTTTTTCTTAAAAATTATTTATATTCATTTCGCAAATAGTACAGCAAGCACCTTCGTTAGTGAATATAAAATCAGTATACTGCGTCAAATCCATTTTCTCAAGTCTGATAGGGAGTTGGGTAAAGATTTATCAATGCTAAATTGTAGTTGTAAGTGTTTTTAAGAACTATTATCGTTGAAGATTTTACCACATATTATTTTGCATGACAATTAAATTGACATTTGTTGCCTATTTGGCATTTAGAATTTTTTTTACAAATGGATAATGAAATGAGTATTGAGGTTCTATGACGTATTAAGAATATAAACCTCTTTAAATATATGTACAGTTTACCAAAGTACGATTAAGAATAAAAATAAATTAAATTTTATTTATTACTAATAAATAAAACAATGATACCTATGTATTTCTTTTTTTGCGACCCTTACCAAGTGCCACGAAATTTGAACGTTGATACCGATGTTTACTGATAAGATAAGATAAGACCCAACAAAAAATATGATATCGGAGGTGTGGCCTATACTGAGGTATATAAACATATACCTAAGTACATACCCAATACATCGCATAAGGTTTGACGTTTAAAATTTATTCCGAGTCGGGGAACCCCTTCCCCGACTCGGAATGTGAAGTGAAGGACTTGTCAGTGGAATATCAGGACCATTTTTGTCTGTCTATATCATAGGCAACTGACATAAGCCTAGGACACAAGCACAGGATCTACCCGCTGGATCTGTCTGGTGGATATGCCCGGTGGGCAGGTCCGTCAATGTACGGCGGGTATTGGGTAAGGACGTGTCTGCGGATATATCTGAATAGTGCCATACATTAACAGAGCTGCCTGCTACGCCAGGTTGCGCAGCGGGCTGCTCTGAGCCAGACAGATCCGGCGGGGGATCTATGCGTTTTCTTCAGCGGCAGTACCAAGATTCGGTCCGGTGTGATAGCGGCCACATTAATATCGCTAATTACAAGCGTCTGGCTCACAGCTCAAGGAATTCCTAATTCGCTCGCGGTAGTAAAAGCCTTAAATGGCGGGTCCGAGCAAATAACGCGCGATTCGGGCAGGCTGTGAATATTCGATATTGTTTTAAATTAGTTTTTAATCTTGTCTGTGTAACGAAGCCTTATTGTGATAAAATATAAATGACTGATCATAACTTAGGATGTAGTAAGATTTGATCAATTGTACAGTTTAACTTTGAATTGAATATCGTTGGCAGTGCAGCGCGGTAATGCGGCCACCATTTTGGGAACGTATGCCCCGGGTACGTGTCGTCTTGGGGATTAACGTGAAGGCGCACTTAGAGGGTTAGGTTTTTGACAAAGCTTGTTGCGGATTTTATCTTGTACACTTTTGACGAAGCCTGTGGCAGATTAGTATTACATATATACATACTGGTGTAGATTGGACGAAGTTTGTTGCGGATACCATTTTGTACCATTTTGACGAAACCTGCGCTGTGGGGTCTTGTTAGATGGTTATTTTACAAATAATTCGGTAAATAAATTTGGTTTTTGTTTATCTTTGATGTCTTTATTAATATTTTTAATCCAGATATATTAAATACGGCATGTCCAAATGTATGTTATTAAATGATTTTAGAAAGTTTACGTTCCAAAGTTCCAAACTTGTGTGGAACCGGAACTTCGCATCCCTGTAAAAATGGAGTTGATAGTTCCTAACGACTTTTACGCTGAAGAAATTATCAAAATGAAAATATTTATTCTTCAACTTAGGCACTTTAAATTGCACTTATGTCATCATCATCATCAGCCTGTATCGGTCCACTGCTGGACATAGGCCTCTCCCATGGCACGCCACTGAGCTCGATCATATATATGTCAGATAATACTTATGTATGTCAGATAAACTAGTTCCAGCACGTTCTGGTTTAATTCTTACACTACTGACCCGACCCCAAGCATTAGGTAAGTACGTTTAACCGGCAAGAAACTCAACGGGATTTAATATTTCAATACACACAATACATGTTAATTACTAACATGTATTCATCATTGTTAACATGCAATTCGCGGGCGATCGATAGTTAAAAATTAAAATGTAGCTTAAATCGTAAAGACGAAATCAAACTGCGGAACCACAACGATATTTCATGTGACAAAAATGTCCCCTCTAGAGCTTTGTCCCAGCATAAGAACCTTTAAATTTAAAAACCTTTTCAAATGTGCACTTTATTGCCTGAGAATAAAATACATGATTGAATGTTTTTTGTAATGGTTATCGCGTCTCTCATAATTGTAAAAGAGCTCGGATCCTTTGAAACGGGAGATGGCGCCGGCGCGCACTCAAAAAAAAACACATCCTTGTCGTAATCCAATTTTTTTTCTTTTTTTTTAAACGTGGACTATGAATGATGGTTTAGCAGAGTTGACAGCGTTTTTTTGTTATATTGAAGTGCCGTGTTGTCAATATTGTCACTTTGTGTTCTAGTTAAGTAGGTAGTGGTTATCATGGCAATGGCACTGCACTGATAAAATAGAGTTCCCAATAGACGATCCGTTGTTTTCATTTTTTTTTACATTTTTATTGCTGATTGTACATGTATGAACTAAAACAAATATCGTCTCTCCTGTGTGGTTATATTAAGCTTCGTGTATGTATGTCCAACTCTGAACGAAATAACGACATTAAATACTTACTTAAATCATTAAGAGTCCGGTGAAGTATTTTTTTCATTTTCGCTCTATTTTCGATACCATATTACTTTAACTAATAAGACGACTATTAGTTTCTATACATATTTTGAAAGATAGTTTTTTTTAATGCATAAGTGAAACACTTATTTGATTTTATGTTTCATTTATAAATAATACACCTAAACCTAAATAACCCTAACAGCTGTTCCGCGATTTTTGCTTGGAGAGGTGAAAAGAGTAAGATTTTTATTGGATAAAATGATCACTAGTACGTAAAATATGTAAGTACGATGGAAAATGAGTCGTTTAATCAATGAATGGAACAGTTTTTTTCATTTTCATACATATTTTTTAAGCAAAAGTATTGTTAACTAGAGCTAATTTAAGAAAAATTTACGAAGTTTAGGTGGTATAATTGGAAAGGTATTAATTTATTTCATACAAATTACAAATACAAATAAATTTGGATTTATGCTTTAATCAAATAATCTAAAACAACAAAAAATAATAAAAAATCAAGCGACAAGTTTGCACAAGTCAACGTCCTCACTAAACAAGCTCTGCAACAATTTAGTTTTCGGGTATTAATTAATAATAAATGTGGACCTAAATTATTTTTTTGCAATAACAAAACTTCAAACTATCTTATCAAATGCATTTCATTATTAGCGATTTTCGTTTCCAAATCGTTACCGGACTCTTAAATAAGTAATATTGTAGATTCAGTTCAATTTCAGAATAATTATGTTGGTATTTACACTATTTACCTAATTAGAATTTATTGTAGAGTCATACGATACGTAAAGTTTGACTAATATAACATATATGCCTTCTTACCACTTGTGGTGTTCGTCCAAATGACACTCGGAATAAACGAACACAGAACTAGATGCAGAAAAAACGAAATCTGCATAAAACCAAATATGACCTACAACTTCCCTTCACCATTCATCAAAAAAAAAACTTCCTCTAATGAATTGCGACCAAACCAACATAAACCTCCTCCAATTTAACACATGACCCGTATTTAATGCGACAGAAGGTTCCATTTCGAATGAGTTTTATTAATCGAGGTTTATGTTTAAGTTGGTAAGTGTGGAGAGTAAATCTCCAGTTTACCGTTTAGGTTACTAATGTTCTTTTTTCAACCGTGTATAATAAATTATGACGTATGACACCCTCGCGGGTGTGATATTGGGTGGCTACTGATGATTCTCGAAGCTGGTCGGGCTCGAGTTTTATTACTATGGTAACTACGCTGGGGATTTGGTCGCCAAGCACACCGTTGTGACTGCTGGTGCCAACGCTAGGAAGATGAAAATGGTGAACTGAATTAAAATGCAATAATTAAAACAAAATTAATTGTAAAGTCAACTATTTAGTATTTATGATAGGAAAGATAATCGATTTAAGTACATATTAGTATTTGTGAGAGTGTAAAATTAGTGTACTTTTCTGACTATTGTAAGATGACCCTAACCCTATTTTTTACGTTACCAATAATTGTATGTTTATACAATTAGTCTTAGTGATGCATTTATTTAAATCTTAATCGGTTCTAAATCACTAATACCTAGTGGCATATCTGACGTGACCAGCTATAGCGTGAGTCTATAGAGGCTTTTAATGAATGTAACTAAAAAGTTTTGCAGATATTTGTTTAAAATAATGCTAACAGGTGAAAAACAAAAGTGTGCCTCACCCATGTCTTACCTGTTTTGTAAAAAACATGGATATTGATTATTTATCGAACAGTCATCGCCGCGCCGCGGGGCGCGCTAAACACCCATATCTATCTTATTGACGTACTGCTCATATTTATTGTATCGGAAACCATTTGGAGGAGGTACGACTGTAAAGAGGCTGATGACTGAACGCATCCCCGCTCAGTTCTGGTGGAAATGCAGCCTAACCCCGGAATCCCCAAAATGGCGATGGTTCTTAAAATATAAGTATTTATCGGTATATAAATAACTGTAACTGATTTAGAAGTTTATTTTATTTACGAATATAATAGTTTGTTATTCAATCAAATACAAACATTGATAACATTGAAAAAATAATCAACCCAGCAGGATTTGAACCTCGCATCGATACGCCTTACCGGGGCTCGATGCCCCACTTTAAAAACATGTAAAATAATTATGAGTTGATAGCAGCGCCATCTATTATTTCCGTTGTGACACTTGCAATAGGGTCGGCGGGAAGGGTATCTAACTCTAGTGGTTGGCACCTAGATGTCGCTTACGGCTGCTATAAAGTCGATGTAAAAATAAATGCAAAAAGATGATTGAAGGCATTGAGAATTTTGTCAACTCAGTAACTGAACCCATAGCTTAATTGGTAGAGCGGTCGAGCCCCGGTAAGGCGTATCGATGCGAGGTTCAAATCCTGCTGGGTTGATTATTTTTTCAATGTTTTCAATGTTTTTATTTGATTGAATAACATACTATTGTATGAGTGGAATGCCCCACTTTAAAAACATGTTAAATAATATAATAGTTATAAATAAAAATAAACGAAAAAAAATATCTTTATTTCTGAAAAACAGGTATCCATACTAGTAGTTATGCTTTAGTGACTATTTTATTGCAATAGGTTACACGTTGAGCCGTCAGGTTACTAGTTCTACTGACGTAAGTGATTGTGCAGGCAACGCCAAAAATACGTTACAATTTTGAACCTCATTACAACGGAGCAAGGTACAAAAGGGTATATACGAGTATATATTTTTGGCGTTGCCTGTACTACATTTAATAGTCTCTTTTATGCTTTGCCATGAACGTTCAGAATGTCGCCATTAAATTATGGTGCGTTAACATGTATGGTCTCCATTTATAAGAGATGTATGCAGCCCCCCGGACGTAACTATTAAAAAAAAAATACATGTAGGTGCTCCATTTATTTAGGCAAGTAAGGTATGTAGTTCTCGTCACTGTCCCGGTACATGTCATCTTTAACCTTAATTTATCCGCAATAAAGGTGACAGTGTGTCAACTATAGGGCCATGGGTGTCAAGCTCTAGGACGTCTAATTTATGTCGTGACGATAACGATTACGTCCACGATGTAATAAAAGTGAGCAACGGGTGTCAGTCGAGATAGCAATTATGCCACATGTTACAGCGTTCGAGGGGTTGAAAAAATGTACCGGTGTTTATTTGTATTTCTAACCCCTCGTCGGTGCGCGTAGACAGGTAGTAGACATAATGCTAATTTTGACAGTTCGAAAGATAGAGAATTCCGTTAGCAAAAAGGCAAATAAATATAAAATAATAATCTCGTACCATACGTATGTATTTCGAGGAACTCTGAGATATCCCAATATTCCATATTATTTTATGCTCTTTAACGACTGATATACAGGGTGATTCATGAGACGTGAGCAGGCTTAACACTACGGATTCAGTTAAAAATAAGCTATTGTTTGATATCAGTATTAGTGTGATAAGCGCAAAAAAAATTTTTTAATAAAAATAAAACGTTTGAAATTATTTACGACACGCATGGTCACTCTACAATCAGAATACTCCGTCGAGTACTGATATTCTCTTGTTTTTCTGTGATATGTGTCAAATTGATGTCTGGTTACTTTTGAAACATCGTATCTCACATAATTTTTTTTTTTAATTTTACACAATCAAAGTGCTGTCATGATTGTCAAAGAGGTTTTATCTTTATTGATTTGTTTATGTGGGGTGACCATGATTACAGAGAATAAAATTTCTACGAAACAAAAAGGTTAAAAAAAATTTAAAGGCGTTATTGTTTCACTTAAACAGGATGGCGGTCGATTCATTGTCGTTAACTAAGTGTGTAGGGTTGTTCCTGCTCACGTCTCATGAATCATCCTGTATATTTACGGTAACTACGGAGTACATAAGAGGTATTTTTGTATGCAGGAAATATCGGTAAGTTTCCGATCCCTACTCGCGGGAGCAATTTTATTATTGTGAAACCTCTGGAATGACTATTTTCGCCATAGACATAAACAAAAAGGAAGTTGAGTGACGTTCATAGTAAACAAAACTGAAATGTGGTCCAGCACCCACACAGTTGTACAATGCTACACACCGCTATAATGTGTGTGCATCATGGGCAAAATAGATTAACCTATATAGTTAACACGGGTATGCAAGGGAGACCTCCATATTTTGCGCTTTGCACAAGTGTGACTGAGAGACTCTGCCAAACGACTAATTCAATATAGGTCTCGAAACCTATATTTGATGGCACACAATCGAGCGCCTGGTACCATATCTCCCATTTTGTATAAATCAATGATGTTCGCGACTATTTTCAAAAAAATTCGTTAGCGCTGGTAAAAAATCGGGCCCAGACACTTCCAGTATCATATGGCCGCGGCATGACTCGGCTCCCCCGATGATTCAATCATCAGTTTCCACAATGTCAGACAGGTGATGTCTTACTGCCATTCCGCGACGCCACAGAAATCACTAGAGATCAGCATTGGATATCATCACGTAGAAATGGTACAGGTGTAATAATACCTTCTCATCGTTAAAACAGGGATCAATTCGTATTTGTCATGTGCTTTTCAGTCCATTTTCCTTATTTAAATACAGCAAAAAAAAAACGTCACCGTTCAGTAAATACGGCTTTTTTTTCGCAGTATCTCTATGTAGTTTGAACACGGTGATTGTGGTTATAAAATCATCTCAATGCACTAAGCAGTAAGCACACAAAACTAGATTTTAACTTTCATAAAAAATATCGCTTATTTTATTAATAAAAAATAGATATACAAAAATAACTTTATTAAACCAACAGCAAATGGTACATAAGGTAAGGTACAATACTTATTAATTATTTAAGTTGAAAGTTATTAATTATTATTTATTGTATTTGAGTGTGACAATACCCATCGCTCCCGATACTACTTAGTTAAAAACTGTATTACGGTAATATTCAATGAATACGTAGCACGTTAACGGTATGTTCTAAAATATTCAAAGATTTCGAGTTTTAGTTTCGAGTCTACTTATACATATTGTTATTGTTAGGCTATTTCGATTGCCGTTGAGCCTGGCGTCAAGGCACCCGACTCTCAATCCGGAGGACTTGGTTTCAAACCCTGGTTTATACCTTGGAGTTTTGCGTTGCTTAAGTAATACCAATCATTTGATATTTACCAGTCGCTCTTTAGCGTGAGGATACCGGACCGAATCCCAACAAGGCCTAATTTCCTCTTCCATATCAGGGTTGGAAGGTTATATGTATTGGCTTTCGTGGTATTAGGTCAAACGGACCCCATTCGGTTGAACTTCGGCAAAAAAGCCCCTACAACGACAGGAGGATGAAAATGAATGATGTAAGCAAGAACAGGCTTCGACCGCCATGATGCAACGACTCGAACGCGCGACTTCAGGATATTGTTCCACCAAATTCTTTATATCTCGAGACGAGTCTATCCCGGCCTAAAGTCCCGACTCGCGGTATCTCGCCTGAGGCATTGTGTTTTTTTAAATTTTAATTTAGTTCTACAAATGGCGGTTCTGTTTAATACTTAATTAAGAATACCTAGGTCATTTCCTCATGTCCGTTCCACGGTAAGTATATCCGTGGCCCGTCACTCTGATAAATGATTCGGCGGCTACTTACGCTGCGTCTTCATTTGTGTTATTCAATCCCGTTTAGATCTGAAATGTATGGATCGCGGTGCAAGGCATGGAAGGAACGCTTTATGCTGTATCCTGTATACTAGGAAAAACGAATCAAAGAAAGATTAAAGCGGGAGCTTAAAAATGTTTTCTTAAATGCCCCAAGTCACTCTCATAATAAAGACGACTTAAGACACCTCACTCGTAGTAGTTCGTTATACGATGTAGGCTGTAGACATACATAACCACAAACATTCTCTCGTAAACATAACCCAATGGCTAACACATATTGATACTTACCACAATGAACCTTGCTCGTTACAAATTAGACGTCGAGTCGAAGTGTTTGCATGGTTGAAGTTCAGTAAAAACAAAAAAACATTGCTGCCTCGATTTCGCGATTACGATGTGCCTTAAAAAGAATTGATTTATCCGGAACCGGTAAGAATAAAACAGGCCTATTATTTATAATATTAGGACAGTAACTTTTATTTGTTCCAAATAAATTGGAAAGATAAAATAGTACGCATCCAATTTTATATTAAATACGATAGAATATTAATACTTTCTCGTTGGCAATGTTAAAAACGAAAACTGTTTCATAAAGATGACATTTTTGAGCAAATATGTTTTTAATTGTAACCTGTAGAGCAGTACGAGTCTACGAGTATGTAATGAGTAGTTAAACCAGCAACTTCAACGTGAACTTATTTGCTAACGCTTTGCGCCTCAAAATGTCCCACACGAAGCTACAAAAGAAACTTATCTTATAACCTGACAATAAGCAATCACCAACTTTTCTGTAATACTGGTAGTCGCCGCCTTGCAACAACCTTACAATGCTCCACTGTAAGTCTGTCATCGACTTCACCAACACAGAAACCTCTCGTGGTGTCGCCACTTTCTGTATGAACCTTAGAAATCACTAACGAATATATGAGTCTCGATGTTTGCCGCAAGCATCTTTAAATTTGTAGCGTTAATTGTTTAAAACGTGAATAGAAATTTCAAAGTTACTTTAACAACCTCGCAAAGGTATGTTTGGTCGCGTTTCTTTAAGTTTTAATTAAATGTGCTAGAGTCCATTTTCGTATTTTTTTTTCTTGAAATGTGGTGTTTCTGAAATTACATCTGAGCCGATAAAGTTGATAGTTACTGTAGGCAGCTCGCATGTATGCCTTTATTAAATTAGTATATAAAGTTTTATTGCTATGATTTTAAAGTTGAGATTCAAACAAACGATTTGATCGAGGCAAGTCATTGGTGAAGAAAGTCTTTGTTGAATAAAAATTTAAAGCTTAATAATGAAGACCTCGTATCCACCCTATTGAGCTATCATTTTGAACTCTATACACATTGTTTAAAGTCCAGTTTGGTTTTTGTGGTATTGGTAAATATGTATTATAGTGTTAGGTCACAGTGAGTTGCACGGATCCCAAACGTCAGTCATGTTCGGATTAATTTCTTAATATTTCGGCCCGTATCATTTGGTATTGTTTTTTGTAGTCATCCGTCTTGTTATCAATATGGCGTGCTATGGAATGTAGGCACAAAGGCAGATCGGTAAAAATAGGTTGAATCGGAACAATTCAATCTTTTTAATACCTTTTCTCATGTTTATTTAAATACACCTACCCCAGTGCTGTTACTAGTTACTTATTGTTTAAATCGTCCTCAAGCGACATAAGCCATTTCTAGAAGCAAAAATTGTTCTTTATCGTTTTGTATTCCGTTCCCGTCATGCCATAATTGAACAAAAACAAAGTAATACTTACTTTAAGTATGGCTAGTAATCCTTATCCTTAAGTCGCTGGACAAACCATACCTATGATATAAGAAGGACTACAAATCAATAAATACTGTTCAACAATATTCTTCGATTTGGAGAAAGCCTTTGACTTAATCAAGCACGTACTCGTGGTGTGAACATACCAATAATCCCAAAATAATGGTAACATTAGATTTTTTACGATTTTTAAATAACAATATGCATAAGATAAAGTATTGCACAAAGTGAAATGCGGAACCCTGTAACCCCAGTTCCCAATTGGAGGAGTACCGCAAGGGCCAGTGTCAGTGCCATTCATATACCTTCAGTAATCCTTTTAATATACATAAACCAAAAAGTTCTAAAACTCTATTGGCATAATGTAGACGTCGCAGCTAATTCAACCAGTCCAGGTAGCCTTGTCGTTTACGTCCCAGGTTTAACCCGCAAATATTATTTTACCTAGGTACTATGTACAGTGAGATTCAAAATTGCATGGACACATTATGAATGAATTTATTCATAAATTGTACTAGATGTATGGGTGTAACCTATAGTTCAAATTTATTTAGGGGAGGGCACAATCTTACACTAATCAGCCAGTTTAGGTTGTGTGTCTTACACCGTTATATAAGTAAGCGAGTACCCGTCACTTCCCCGGTACTTGTTATCTACAAACTAAGGAAATTTGCAATAAACGTGACAGCAGGGTGTCAACTATTGGGCATTACCATTATTACCAAGTCGAGCAATATGACGTTTACCACAAGGAAACTGTTTTATACATCATGTAGATTGACATGCGAGACCATTCTATTAAATGTCGTGACGGTCGGGGTATTGCGTGCGGAAAATAATTAGCATAATCTTTGGTGCATAATCACGGAGATTGTCAAAATTGGTTCTTTGTCCGGAATCGAACCGGCTACCGGGAAAACATTAAACTGTCGTCTTTCCTCGAACGTGTCACAAAAAGTATTTACTTATAGATCCTAAAGTTAATTTAATCAGAATTAAGGCAAAGTCATCTTCCTAGCATGTTTCGGGTATTGCCACGGCTCATTTCAGCCTGGGTTCCGCTAGGCAACCATAACTCACAAGTACGAGCCGGGGTTTGAACCTGAGACATTCGGTCGGATGTCTGACCAACCACCAGGCTACCAACACAGCTGAGTTCGAGAACAGTAACACGCTTAGTTAGGTTTCGGGTTCATATCCAAACCCAAACGTTCACTCTTAGTGCTTGAGAATGAAGACGTGGAGCC
Source organism: Pammene aurita (assembly GCA_947086415.1). Taxonomy (NCBI): domain Eukaryota; kingdom Metazoa; phylum Arthropoda; class Insecta; order Lepidoptera; family Tortricidae; genus Pammene; species Pammene aurita. The sequence goes on along the minus strand of OX352289.1, from coordinate 72,361,696 downwards.
GTACTCTAATCTTAAAATAAACAAACAATACATTACAAATGTATCTCAAACATATCTTTAACACCCAACAAATAATCAACCAATATTGATGTATTATTGAATTTGCATCGGATAATTTTCAAGCAAATTCGTGTGTTTTGGTATCACACGTTTAGGCGTTAGTTGTATTGCGTAGTTAGTAGAGTTGTATTAGAGTTGTATCGTATCTTAACGTGTTTTCAAGTTAGAATGCAGCCCGTCTCTCTGAAACATATCGCGCATAGTGATTTTATACACGTGAATTAAACCATTAAGCTTGATAAGATAAAGGTATTTTAGATTTAGTGTTGAACTATCCCCTGTTAACCAACAACTCACATGTCAAGTGAGAATGTATGTCAATCACGCTGATTCTGACAAAGGCGTCCAGACCGTTACGAGCGAGAACCGCAGGCCCCTAAATAATTTAATGTGGACGTTTTGTTTTTCACGTCTTCCGTCGTCGACTTTCATGCGACCGCCGGGCGGCTATTCTCCAGACACGTTCGATTTTACTATAAAATCATCTGAGAGCTTAGCTCATCATAGTTCTATAGATTTATACTTGTTAAGGACACGACTAAGAAAACAGCGTTTAATAAATTTGTGACAATGTTTCTATGGAAGACAGATTGTAAACTGAGCTTTGGTGCATTAAGTGAAAAGATGAATCTGTCGTGTTTGTTGTAACCATGTTTTTTTCATGTAGTGTGTAAACTTATTTAAATGTAAAGGTATTTTTGTAACATTCAACTGTAAAGGTATTTTTGGCGTCGACTGTACTATAAAAAAATTACAAAAAAATACATTTAGGTATTTTGTTTGGCATCATATCATAACAGAACAGGAATATCCTGTTATACTCAAGGAAGGTTTATTTATATTATTTACCGTGACCGCAATAAATATATAATTGTGAAATATGTTTAGGTAATTGATGATTGAAGCGTTATTCGATTCATTAGAAACTCGGGTCAAAATATGCGGAAATGTATCGAGTAAACACACTGATACAAATACAATAAGGACAATGGTAAATATAGGATAATTGTTACCGGTACCTAACAACAACGTTTCAATGGTTTTCCTTTTATGTAAGAACCACAAGTCTTACAAAGTATTACAAGATCTTCAATATTATAACCTAACATAGATCCTTCACTAAAGAAAAGTGACCAAGCGCTCTAGTGATGTCTTCGGCATTCGCGACTACCGCTAAAACCTCTATGCCACCCGGACTCGATGGAACTGCCTAAATTTCTCAAGAAAGTATCTATATGTATGCAATCTCTGAACGGGTAGGCGCTTACCAGTTTTTTTCTAAAGTAAGTAATATTGTTAATTATCGTCGGCTCACAAACCGTTCGACATTTGTGTACTAGCCCCGCGGTGATATCTCTTGCTCCCGGAATCCACGCCCGACATACGCAAAAATGCCGCGTCACCGCGCAGCCTACAATCAGGCCCTCGATTCTTCTCTAATTCCCCCACAAAAAACCACCGAATAATATAATTATGTGTTTTCTTTGAGTGTGAAATGAGTAGTTCAATAGGACTTCTGTAGCTCCGAAAATCAAATATCATTGTGTTAAAAAATGTTTTTATGTTTGTTAGACGTGTATTCTCCTTGGTAGCGCTAGCGCAGCCACAGATATTCGGCGCGGCGCATGTTCTTTTAACATCACGATGGTGGCAAACGAGCACAAGGCCCGCCTGAAGTTAAGCAGCTGCTGAAACCGAAGCAGCCTACGAATGCTTCCTACTCCTTTTCGGAAGAAGTGTGGAAAGCTCCGCAGGAGATCTCAGGAGCACTTCAGAGTATTGAGAGCCACCAGGTCCCTCTATTTTTCATACAAAATATAAATTCAAGTTTTACTACCTATACTACCTTTATTAAGGTCTATCGAATTAAATTAAACTGATTTACCTTGCGTGCCGACGACGTTTCAACACAATCTTCACTGGTCATTTCCTAAAGTTATGTCTGTACACATCTAGTGTAATGTTAGTTAATCTTTGTAACAAAACGCCAAAGTTTTAAACGAAAGCAGTAGCCACCCCTATTCTCTTGTTCAAACAGTCCTTTCCAAAGCCCGCCTTTATAAATCCCTCGATTTGACGGAGCTAATGCGAGTCAAGCGTCACTCGTCAGGATTACAGGCCACCTGATGCAAAATGACCAAATAATTGATAGGGCGATGTTATAGGGGTTAGTGGCTTGTCTCTTCGGGGTTGGAGGGTCTATCTACTCATCGCGAGGTGGCCATAGAACACAATCCCTGCTGGCTTGCCTAGTTTTCTGACAATTTAGTTTTTTTAACGGCCTCCTAGCCCAGTCGGTAGTAACCCTGCCTACAAAGCAGGAGGTCCCGGGTTCGAATCTTGGTCAGGACATTTATTTGTGTGTTTGTCACAGATATTTGTTCCTGAGTTATGGATGTTTTTTTTTGTCCATATTTATCGTCGTATTATATATATCGTCGTCTAGTACCCATAACACAAGCCTTATTGAGTTTACTGCGGGCCTAGGTCGATTTGTCATCCTTAAATTTTTTTATTTTTTTTTATTTAATTGAGCAGTTCCTACTATAAGATCTGGGAGCAACCCCGATTGGGAGCAGCCTACATACCTGATGCAATGACCAAGTAATGAATCAACAACGTTTCTCTATCAATGGCGGGGCGTTCATATAACTCAATGCCAGCCGGCTTGTCTTCTTTCCAGACAGATAATCAGTTTTGTACCTTCTTGTATTGTGCATTAAAGATGAAATTAAAACAGTTTTCCTACGGTTGGCGAAAAAAGGAAAGACATATCAGCTCCAGCATGCTTATGCCTACTCTAAAATGACATCAAAAATAATCTCGCAATAAAAAAAATGACTATTTTAGACCATGGGTTACGACCCATATAATGTTGTACCTTATCGCGATACACCTACTAAGCACTTATCCATATCTATATCTGTCTATCTGCATCTACATCTCTATCGCATCAACATCCCTGGTCCCATAGCAACGCCCTGGAGTAAGGGTTGCGCTTTCAACTCTAACATGGCTTATGTAACGTATAAAATTGATGTTTTCACGTCGTTTATCAATCAAGTATGTTACCATATGCCGACGATTTTACGCTAACAAATTTAGTAAATCAAGTGTATAATAGAGGGTGCATGGTATGAATGATTGTATGACATATGCGCTCGGCGGTACGGAGGGCGGTTGCGGTGTGTTGGCTGGTCATTTTCATAAACACCAGATCAGTGTCATCATCATCATCCTCCTAGCGATTGTTCCGGGCTTTTTTGTCATGGCTCAATTGAGCCTGGGGTCCGCTTGGCAACCAAATCCCATGACTTGGCGTTGGCACTAGTTTTTAAAAAACTGCCATCTGGGTTGGAAACCCAGACGAGAAACTGGGCCTTATTGGGACTAGGTCCGGTTTCCTCACGATGTTTTCCTTCACTGAAAAACTGGCAAATATCAAATGATGTTACATAGGTACCTAAGTAACATAAGTACATAAGTTCCGAAAAACTCAGAGGTACGAGCCAGGGATTGAAGCTCCGGATTGAAAGTCGCATCGCACGTCTTACCGCCGGACTACTAGCGCTTTTTTTTTCACGGCAGATTAAATTGTCTATTAAAAAATAACCTGAATATTCTAACATTTAAAATAAATGAAGATACAGTCAGCAGCAGAATTAGCTACGCGGACGACGTTGAGTTCATGACACATCGTTATAGTGGTTCCAATATCATTTTTAACACCGTGACCTAGCTTACTTATGCTAATGACTGGTGATTATACCTATGTTTATTATACCTATTATATATGTAAGTAAGTTAAAAAAATATTTTGTTATTTTATGTATATGTTAAAATAAATAGGTTTATGTATAAATGTACCTAGGTATATAAAATAGTCATACTAATTATAAAGCATTTTTGCCCAAAAGCTGCATTTTGGTATGGAAGCATGCCGCTTTGCACCCACCCAAAAAAACGTTTTTTTTAGGAGCAGCATCAATTTTATCAATGAGAAGGGCGAGATAAGCGAAGTATGTTAAGTAATTGTATGAGAATTATTATTAATCATAAAAAATAAAAATAAAAAAAAACGAAAGGATCCCAAATCGATGCTTTAAAGTTTATTCCCGCTCCGGAAAAAACATTTATTAAGGTACCAAAATGCAGTTTTTTTTTTCATAATGTGTATGAATAAAACGAGCTTACACAACGTCAGTATGTTGCAGGAGGTGTGTGGTGTGGTGTTTAGTGGAGCAAGATGTGGTAGCCGGTAACTGTTATACAAAGTATTATGCATAAATGTTGTTAAAAAATTCAACCCTTTCAACCCCTTAGAGATTACATTTCAAAACAGTCTCCCTAAGGGTGGTCTTTTATATTTGAAGGTTAGTACACATACTCGTATATGTGAAATCCCAAGGAACTATTTTCAACAATTTAAAACAGTATCTTATTAACGCGACGGTTATATATTTATATCAGATTCTTGTGATAATCATTACCCCTTCAGTTAATACTGTAGTCATCAAACAATCATTAAATTAACTCAAATATGGCGACAATAAAATGATATCATTAACTGAAAGGCGCAGAGCGAGACGAGAGTAACTAACCGAGACGCCGCAAAGTACATGCTTTTACACCCCGCCGTAAATGACACCATTCCTTAACGAGCCGGCAACGAAAATTGATAACATTACATTACCTAATCCATACTTCCATACTAATATTATAAATGGGAAAGTGTGTGTGTTTGTTTGTTTGTTTGTCCGTCTTTCACGGCAAAACGGGGCGACGAATTGACGTAATTTTTTGAGTGGAGATAGTTGAAGGGATGGAGAGTGACATAGGCTACTTTTTGTCTCTTTCTAACCCCCCACTTCCCTAAAATGGGGGGTGAAAGTTTGTATGGAGCATTACGGGGGCAAAGGGGAACCGTGTTACCCCGAATTTCACGCGAGCGAAGCCGCGGGCAAAAGCTAGTATAGGAATAATAAGTAGGTTATTCATAATTTGCATAATATTTGGTCATGCTGAAACTTTCGACACGATATGCTTTAAACTTCATATGGCAAATCATCAAACGATGAGTTGTGTTTTGAACGATGTGGCGGGTAATACGCAGAAATGACGGCGTTTCATAATATGCCTAGTAATTTTATAACCTGACAAATCATACGTTCGGGCAAATCTTGTAAGTTGAAAAACTTAGAAGATGTGAATGAAATATAGGGTGTGATGGTACACTTGGTCAGAAAAAGTATAGGCACAATTATTTTTTTCTATAAAGTTGTAACTCGTAATCCCCTTCAGAAAAGTCACTCGACAAATCCGTTGCATTTAGTGAAGAGCACCAGTAATTGGCAGAGGGGTCGGCATATGTCCCTGTCTCGGGCACCCCTCATTATCGACAATCAAGTGGAGCGCTCAATTCTGCTTGTTCACGTTATTTGGGCGCGTCAATTGTATTGTTTTAATGACGTACTTGTATTTTGATGATGACATGTTGTTTTTCTTAATTGGAGAGCTGGGCGTTAAAAAATAAAGACGAAATAAGGTTTCGTTCAAAGCTGACTTCCAAAGAAATTTCAGCTTCAAACCCCGTACCAAAAAGTTTGACGAAACCTTTGTATGAAATATTGTTTAATAGCATTTTTTCTTCGGAGAATCTTAAGATGAAATGTAGGCATCACCTAAACCCTCGAACCTTGAGGGTACAACGAGCCTGTGTTTTACTGTATATTTTTCAAATACAATGAAAAAAATATCTTGGCAATTCAACCCCAAAGGGGTTGAAAAAGAAGGAGGATTTAATGAGGACGTGGACAAATTCGCAGGCCGAGGCTAGCGTTAGAAGCGGTAATCACTTCCTCATATCCGTTCTTTGCTCTGTTGACTTTACAAATAACACAACACAATTGCCAACCATAAAAAACCACAAACCCCACCACTAACCATTGGAACAGTAAACATGATCCTTATGGCTTTCAAAATAAGTAGCATGAAAACGCAAGTGTTGTCGTGGTTACACATAAATTGGTACACACCGACGATTTATGTTGATTAAGTTAAAGTGAACCTTAATACTATGTAGTAAGGTGAGTGCTTGCGCAATTGTTAATGTGGCATTGGAGATGATATGTCACAGGGGTGTCACTACGCCTAATGAAGTCATTGGGAGGCAATTGTTCCGTTCAGTGGGTACATACAACCCTAGTGATTGTATCGCTCTATGGTTTTTGCTTATTAAATTAATGCATGTGTCAAAATAATGTGAAAATTGTCGTGACAACGTTACAGGGTGGTGGAGTAGCAATGGTGTTAATAATTATTAATTTAAACAATTGAGAATTTTTGTGATATGTAAAAGTTTTTTTAATACAAATTGTAAGACGCGTTGTCTTCGCAGTTTCATCCACAATTTGTGGTTTAAGACAAAGGCGCTTGTCGAAAGTGAAAGTGCATGTAACCAGTAGTTCTGAACCTATTATAGTGACATGGGGACACTCGACAATATTACTTCCATTCCATAGACTTAGACCTTATGACGAATAAAATCAACAAAAGGTTAATTAGCGGACCATTGCGGACCATCTCAGCTGCTTCCAGGGACCAGTGGTCCGCGGACCACTCGAGCCTGTAACTCGAGCAAACAATTAAAACTTAGATTCTACTCCTCAAACTATAAAACTTTTGTTCTACAACTTTAAAAAAATCGAGTTTCTTGATTGTCTTTTCCATACAAATTAAATAGTAGTATCAATGCACGTTAAAATCCATCTAACTGACATCGCTTGAATGTCGCTCTTCTCACCCTACGGACGTAATCAATTTCGCATTTTTTTTATTAACCTAAAACAGTGTCCCACTGCTGGGCAAAGGCCTCTCCCGCTGATTTCCATAACTCTCGGTCCCGTGATTTTTTCGGCTAGGTGCTGAGGAAAGCGTCCAAATTTGCATATTCTAAAAGAGTTTAAAGTGTACTAAAAATCAAACCACAAGTACATTTTTAAAGTCGCTGAAAAAACGATGTCTAGTTTGAAGAGAAGAATCTACGATTTAATTTTTCATGTCAACCGGTATGAGTAGTGATTCGAGTGAAAAGAGTAGTTATTTTTGACTTTTCACCATTTCGGCTACTATACACAGAGCCCTTTAAAGACAAATAAACTTGACTGCGACAATGGCGGGCCTTGATGTCATATTTTACTGTCACCTTCAGGAGGGTGCATAGGTAAACAACGGGATAACGTACACGCTGAAGCGTTTTTAACCCTTTCGCGACACGCGACTTTTACTGTACCTTAAGACAAGTATTTTTATATTTTTTTATACCACGACGGTGGCAAAGAAGCATACGGCTCGCCACCACCAATGATAGCAACCACCGCACCCTATGGACTTATGAAAAATATTTGTAGAATATTTGTGACGGCAAAAAAATTTCACAACATCTAAATTAATAAACTAATTGTTAAGGCAACATCATTTTAGATTCTATTCCCGCTTGGCTACTTCTGTTGTTGAATGTACGTACGGTCACGGATTTTGATAGTTGAGCCATTTAGGGCTCACTTACACTGGTCTTCATTGAGTTAGTATGAAACAAAAGAAAATAGCTTGAACCCTTAAAGTACAATTAAAGTCAGTGACTGTACGTAAAAAAAACCGGCCAAGTGCGAGTCGGACTCGCGCACCGAGGGTTCCGTACAAACCTGTAGGTAGGTATTTAGGGGTAGTAACTTTAAAATTATTAAAAATATTTTTATTATATGACGTAACTAAAAGTTTACGTTTAGTTTTAGGTTTTGAATTTTCTTGCGAGTACTCAGTTTCAAAATATGCGACTTAAATTGCTATTTCTTTTGATTGCGTTGACATAAAAGTTTGGTTTTACTACATCTGAAAGGTCATATAGCCCTGAGTATTTGACATGAATTTCAATGTAATACCTCCACGCGTTTACGAGGAAAAAGGTAGTAAGTTAAAAATTAAAAAAAATATTTATTTGTATGATTTCACTAAAAATTTCTACTTTTTGTAATTTTTCCATTGTCAATGCTATGACGTTGCTTCGTGCCAAATTTCAAGTTTCTGAGTTCACGGGAACTACCCCGTAGGTAGGTAGGAAAAACTTTAAAATTTGTAGCATAAAAGACTGTATCTTTTGATTGCGTTGGCTTTTAAGTTTGAGTTTTTCACAGCTCCAAGGGACAATAGATGTATTTGATATAAATTTCAGCTTGATACCTCTACGCGTTTCTGAGAAAAATGGTCTTGACAGACAGACAGACAGACAGACGGACAACAAAGTGATCCTATAAGGGTTCCGTTTTTCCTTTCGAGGTACGGAACCCTAAAAATATGTAAGAATCGCTCCATTCTCTAACTGAGACCAAACTCCTCAGCAAATACCATTTTTTTGAAAAAAAGTAAACATTCTGCGAAGCAGGGGTGCTCAGCAAATATTGTAATTGTTCCCAATTATACGTATTGTCGACTCCTGAATAGACGTATAATATTTATAATGGGTTGAAATGTTGCTGGGCCCTGCGTGATTCGCGCCGGTTGTCAACAGTTGCCTCGTAAATATTAGTGATGAGTTTATTATGAAGTGTTTGTTCATGATTTCATGGCGATTTAGAATTATGAATACTTATTATTTTACGCACCAACTGTCTGAGTGGCAGATGATCTGTCGGTGAGCTCGGAGAATTGAGACATAGTTAAAGGCGATTTTAGTATTATTTATAGGGTTCAATGCCTCAAAAGGAAAACACGAAGCCCTTGTGTTTATCCGTCAGCTTCATACATGCTATTGCTTAGAAGCTACTGGACAAAATCGGACGAAAAATGAGGCCACTACACATAATAAAAGTTTTGCAAACCATGTCACATGATTTTAAAAAGACGATAGAAGATCAAAAAGACTAATTTCGATAAACTGTATTATATAGGGGCGAAAAAGGACAACACCCTTATTTCCAAAACTCAGTAGCCTAACATAAATAGAAATCTGAGAAACAGTCTGCCTCCTTTGGATGACAGGATCATCGATGAGAAGTTTACAGTCAAGTGTGATCCGGAATAGTATAATTTTGTGATATACGAAAACCCACACCGACTCTTTTATGCATAGTAACTACTGCATTTGTTCTTAGAAAGCTACATTAAAAATGGTGAAGTGCTGACAAAGACATAAACAAATTAAATATAAATAAATAAATATTATGGGACAATCTTACACAAATCAACCTATCTAGTCCCACGGTAAGTTCAATAAGGCTATTAATGGAACAGTGTTTTATACAGTCTCTTTTGTTTTTTTTTAACCAGTCAATAGAATCGAACATAACGGCCCAGTATCGGCGTGTGAATGGGCCAGACTGTCATCATCACTTATATTCGGTAAAAAAGGGTTAACCCGATGTCCCGTGCTGATAGCCAGCGACAAAATGTCGGTTAGTATTGAAAAAACGAAAGGTGTCACGCGGCGCGGCCGCGCAGTCGGCGGGTTGAGATGAGCGGGAAGAACCACCTTGTGCCGTTAACTTACTTTAAAATACCTACATAAATATAGACACATACAACGGTCTCCTATCCCAGTCGGTAGTGCCTGCCTACGAAGCAGGAGGTCCCGGGTTCGAATCCTGGTCAGGGCATTTATTTGTGTGTTTATCACGGATACTTGTTACTGGATTATGGATGTCTTCTATATATTTAAGTATTTATCCAGATTTATCAATTATATATATATCGTCGTTTAGGACCCATAACACAGGCCTAGGTCGATTTATGTAACATTGTCCTATTTATAATATTTATTTATTAAACAATACATTGAAAACACAATCGATCTCCAACACACAACAAACAATCAACCAATATTGGAGTTGTACTCGTATTAGAGTTGCGATTTAGAAGTGCGGGAAACTAAGTCAGCCCATAAATGTGGGTATATATATACAGGGTGGAAAGATAAGTCGGGCCCTGGAGGAAAACTACCTTAAAATGTTGAGATAGCTCAATTCACTGAAAGGAAACATTCTTTAATTTCTTTAAAGTTTATTTATCTTAAAGCTTTTAACATTATTCCTTCTAAAAATTAAAACTATACTAACAAACTAAATAAAAATATTAAAAAAACCTACCTATGAAAACCCAACTATAAAAAGAATACCCCGTCCAAAAGGTCCGCCTGCGGCATGGTCCCCATAACGCTGGCCGCGTTACCTTTCTGTACAGCTAAGGCTATACGCTGGGAGAGGTAAGCGCCAGCTCTACGGTCCCCTGTACTTTCGACCAGCCGGGCCGACAGGGCCCTCATGAAGTATTTCATGTCGGCCGACCAGGGGCCCAGTGTCTCTAAAGCAAGCGCCGCAAACTCATAGTCCTTAAGTAAGGAAGAGTATTTGTGGCGCTTGAGAACCTGGGCCTGGTCAGCCGCAGCGCCGGCCTGTGTGCGGGTCGCCTGGATGTGGGACTGCGCAAAGGTGTCGACGCACTTCGCATCCCACACCAGAGCCCTACCCAACCTCCACGGCACCAATGTGGCTCCGTCGGGACGCTTGCCATCATCTCTTGCCATGCCCATCGGCTCCAAAATTGCAGGCACAGACACAGTCGCAAGCGCGCGACGGACCAAATCATTGATAGTGCCGTGGAGCGGCCGGCGCTTCTTGTACAGGAGAGGCCATGGCGGCCCATCTGGTCTACACTTTTACTGCAGGCACACGTGTGGGAGATACATATTTTGGACCCAACCCTCAAGCATATTGCTATCCTCAAGGTACTTGAGTCCAGAACAGTGCCCAATTGCCTGGAAAGTATAGAGCCTTCAACCAGTGGCCCGACTCTAGAGCTGAAACCGCCAGAATGCGGGCACGTTCCAAGTCGTCCGGGCTTTCTTCAATTAGTGAGGCATGGGTTATTTTAAGAAGGGGGGAGTCCCAAGCCCGCTGAATGTGTCTAGAGACTGGGATGTCTGCACTCGGGCACGACTGACACCAGGCTTCTCTGGCTTCCTTGAGGCTCGCGATCTCATCGTCCAGTATCTGTACGTGGTTTAATATGACACTGACGAGATACATCGAGCCATACACGGAAGACAGAAATGCCGGTAGAGCCGTGCTAGTCGAGGTGCGAATCCCCAATCCTCCAAACCTTATCGGGAGAACCGCCTGGGTCCATGGTCTAATGCTAAAATGGATATTCAGAATTTTGGACAGTGTAGCCTGAAGTAAGGTGTCGATGGATGATATTATATACGGAAATTTCCAAATAGGGCAGCTGCGGAGCAAATACATGATTTTTTGGGGGTGAATAGGCAGAAACGGATGATAAAAAGGGCCATATGGGGGTTTATTTGAAAAAGTAGCTCTGACGTGCTGTTAAAAAAATCAAGTTTGCGGTTGATGGTAGGGGCGATCGATTCGTTGAAAATTGGTGAGCCTAAATATTAAGAGATGACTTTGAAAGAACGGAGATATTTGGCAAGACTACATTAAAATTTGTCAAAATTTCACTTTTTGTGTCAGATGGAATGTGATCAGGTATAAATATTTCACATTTGGTAAAATTTAGTGACAAGCCAATTTTCGAAAAAAATTCTACAATACATTTTAAATCTTCCAAATCAGTTAAAGCATCTCCTCCAAGGGATCCGTCGTCTAAGTACCAACAGTTGAATTTAGAATTTAAACTTGAGATGATGGGGTGGATAACTAGACTAAAAAGGGCGGGCCCAAGCGGGCCTCCTTGTTGGCAACCCATGCACGATAAAATGATTTTGTCACCGAAAAGTAATTTTGACGGTGCTCCGTAACATTAAAAAATAAATTGGTGGAGCTCTGGTAGTTCTTTTTTGACGGCACACAGGAGAGCACCGCGGTCGACCGCATTAAAAGCGTTTTTTACGTCTATTTTTACAAAAACTTCGAAGTCTGGACGGCTTAAAAACGTGCGCGCAGCGTGCACGGCCGCCTCACAGCCCCCCTTGATACCGAATCCCACTTGCCGGGGTTTGAAGATGTTTGTCAACTTGTGGTTAAATTTCTTACAGCACAACTTCGAAGCTAGGCGCCTGTAAGTGCACCCTACAGTTATCGGACGAATGCCACCGTCCTTCTTTGCAAGGGCAACGAGGTTGGCACCGTACAAAAGAGGGGCAATCTCAGCGTGCACTCTTCCTGACAGCATAAGGTTTATAAGTGCTGTTATCTGTTTAAGTAGGGAAGAACTCGTTTCACCTAATGAAGCCGTTGTTAAGTCTTTGAGGTGCTGAGGACACAAACCATCCATTCCGCCCGCAGATCCGGTGGGGAATGAATAACTTGCTGACATTACTGCATCCTCTGACACCACCAGTGTGGGTTCGTCAGCGGCAGGGGGATCCGGCAGTGTGGAGGAGGCAGCGGGGGCTGGGTGTTTTTCCTTCAGGGCAGCGAAGGTCTCTGTGGAGTGCGCAGCTAAGTCATCTCGAGAAAACAAAAGTCGGGCTGCTCCACTCACATCTCCTTCTGAAAGTTTGTTTTTAATATATTTAACTTTACGTGCTGTTGGATTGGGGGAATTGCGCGTGTTTGTGTGGTTATTATGAAATTGGGGAATGATTGTCGAATCAGAGACGGCAAAAGAATTATTTTTTATTTGGGTGGTGAGTGATGACTTTTTGGATCGATCTGCATGTAAAACTTTGTAAGGAAATGTGAGTAGACGCTCCCATGATTGAAAAGAGTTTTCAGAAATGACCTTAGCTAGGCACTCGGTGAGGCAACGGGCAACGCTTACGCGAGCACCACGCGGTATTCGTTTTACAATTGGGATATTGGTCTTCATCAACCCTAACCTCTCTGTCAGCGTGACTGGCGGAGATGACGCCACTGTAGAACCATCGGCAGAGGAGGATGGCGCAGGTTGGGATGCGCTGGTCAGCGGGGATCGATAGCCGCACGGGTGCCATGCCGGTAAGCCGTATGGATAGCGAGCCCCCGCCGACCTTTGTATTGCTTATTGTCTTTGCAGGTGGGGCAATACAGTAGCTCCAGCTGATTTACGCAGGGTTGTGTAGGCATTAAAATAACACTAAAAATAGAACACTAAACAGAATTACCTAGAAATAGACTTAAAAACTAGCATACAAAGACCGAAATCTGGGAAAACCTACAAAAATAATTAATACAAGTATAATAAGATAATTCCGGATCAATATCAAATTGTTAATAAAACAATTTTGACGACAGTTCAATTTCAATTGACGTTGTCACTCGTCTTTGCGCATGTCGTGTGTCGCTGTCGTCTTGGTGATGACGGGCTAGACGTGGGCTGGACCAATAAAACGTAGGCATAGGATGACTCGCGTCGGCGCGTTGCAGCTGTAGCAAGGGATTTTGCTTGTGGGATGACGGCGTTTTGTCACTCCCGTCAATGAGCGCTGCCAAGAGGAATTATCATAGATTCCAGCGGCAGGGGTCTCCTTCGCACTCTGCCCACACTCATAGAGCCTTACAGCGGCACGTACACTAGTTTAAACACGTTTATCAGGCCGAAATGTTCCAATAAGTAATATTTATTTCCATTTGGAAGCAGAGATTTAAAGCAGTTTCTTTAAAGGGACATAACTGCATTTACAAATTTTTGGAAAAGAGTACAGTTTTCAAAACAAGTATTTATTTTGTAATTTTTGCCATAAATAATTTTTATGACAATTGATGCCAATCGATCCTGTTTCCAACGAGGATAAAAACTTCTAAATACCAACCAAGTTTAGGGCACAAGAGAACCCATAAATAATAATAATTATATTTTTCATACAATTAGTATGGAAAAAAGTGAAAATTAAGAAACAAAACTGTGAATGCAGTTTTAGTTTTTAGGAAAAATAAAAGAATGTTTCCTTTGAGTGAATTGAGCTATCTCAAGGTTTTAAGGTAGTTTCCCTCTAGGGCCCGACTTATCTTTCCACCCTGTATATGCATATATATTGAGCATATTAATCCTGTGTCTTTCTTTCATCCAAAAATTCAATTATTATTTATATAGCAAATTAAGCAACACTACGGCGTTAATATCTCGAGCTTTACACGTCTCTTACCTTCATGTGTCGCGTGTCATCGCCAACACCAAGTCACCGCACTCACCACCGATCCCTGAAGGTTTTCCTTAAAGAAAAAAAACAGAAATTCCTGATGTAAGTCAGTCAGCCAGTTCTGATGGTAAGCAGCTACCGTAGGCTGGGGATTCACATGCGCGTTGCCGACCCCTTAACTATACACACTTTTTTGAAGAACCTCATACTGTAGCCCATATTTTTGCCTGTATATCTTCAATAGGCCACGAAGTCGGCACTGCGTCTTTTGACGTTGTGTGCTTTTGTGCGCGTCTAGCGTATATTTTGTGTACACGTAAGAACATTCTAATACAATTGTTACCAGCGTCCATAGGCTACGGTGGCTGCTTAAAATCAGACACGCTATCGTCGTAATATAAAACAAATCAAAGAACAGCTCCCGCCAGTTTCGTGGCTCCACGCTCTACTTACCAAAACGGATAAACCAAAAAGTACAATAATGTACCCTGTCCGTACGACATAGAGGTCAGATCTGTCGACTGTCAATCATAGACCGCCATCGATAGAAGCCGCATTGTTAAGCGTTACGAAGGCTCGCCTTGACTAAACAATTATTAAATACGAGTAGGTACATTTCTTTTCAACAATCTTGTACTAATCGACTTAGTTCCACGGTAAGGTCAATAAAGCTTACCTACATGTGGTATACTACCAAAGAGAAGGTCTCGTACATAAATAATGATTGAGGCTACAAGTTTGATAACTTTACTAGATGGCGCTGTACGGCCCCATACATTATGCGGTAGCTCCGACGCGCCATCTAGTAATGCTATCAAGCTTGGAACCTCAAAAAGTTAGACTGTGCTCCTCTATACATTCTGTTGGTACTACACTACAACATTCTTAGCTGCAAATACAGGTTAATAAGTGTATAATAAAGATGCTAAAGGTACAGTCGCCATCAAATATATCGTAGCTGCCAAGGTGGTCACAAATATCTAAACAACGCCTCTATTCTTAAGGCGATAAAGTGCATGTTCAGATATTTTTGACTAACTGTACTTGTACCGATATTGTTTAAGCTTGCTTTTCCGCTAACTATTTTTCAGTCACAACTACTCTTGTTAGGTTTTGTAAGCTTCTAATAAAAGCTCTTGATCTTAGAGCTTCTGCCCACGTAGGTTTCAGACCGTTATTGTCTAGCAGTGATCGAAAATTTGTCAAATAAGTTGAAAATCGCTCCGCCGCTATTTTTCAGTATTACCAATGCAACATTTGATAATCGTTTGTTCCTTTCTGTTATTATAAAATAAGAAAAAATAATGTTACCAAGCGATGCCAAGTTTTATGAATACGTGATTTACGGGAATTATCAATTTAAGTTTATATATAATTACCTACAGTTAAGTTATTATTTAACATGCTCTGTTTAAATAAATAATATGTTTATCTAAACAGAGCACGTTAAATAATTTATTGAGTATGTTGATTTATGTTATTTTAATTATGTATCATTATTTGTACTCAGTTAATTAATTAATTAATTAATTATAAGTGTCTTATAATAATGAGGATAAAACCTACATATCGCTAATAATCCCAACTATTATTTGTTATTTGGAAACCTAGGTAGTCAAGTTATTTATGAAATAAAATAGGTTGATAGTAGATATACTGACCATAGATTATAAGATATAACATATCCACAGAATGAATAATAAAATAAAATTAATAAGAATATTTATTGATGCATCGCACATTATAAGTATTTTAACTACTGGTCGGGTACTTCTTTTTAAGCGTACAATGGCACTTATGTCAAAAGACCCCTCCCATTGATTGTTTGTTACTTAGGTACCTTTACAATTTGTAAAGAAACAATACTTACATTTACAATAATTGTGAGATAAGGAACGTTTTATTTTATCGAATAGAGGAAAAGAAAATTTTGGTAATTTTGCCGGTATTTAATCAAAAAAAATTATGTTAAAAGTTACAAAGCTACTTACGCATTGACATTGATATCATGAATGCTCCATCTAGTTGTCTTCATCTGTGCTCTCACTAGACAGCGCAAGTTAATGTATAGTGACCGGAATTGATAAATGACGTTCGCTATCGATGCATTCGATTATTGTCTGATGCGACGACATGCTGCATCTAGTTTCAAGTGTTATTATAATACGAGTTATGTAGCAAGAGTAGTCTATGTCCCTTAGTTCTCTACTTGCCAAATTAGTAAATTATATCCAAATTCCTTTAGCCGTTTTGGAGGAAAACAATTTTAAACGTACAAATCCATAAATCATAGCTTTTACAATACTACTAGTGTTATGATTTATGTTAATAAGGATAGAGCATGAAACAAAAAGTTATGTAGAAAAAAGCAACATGCTAAAAAATTTCTTTTACAGGTTATCTTACCGGGTGCCAAATTACATTAAAATCCATTCAGCCTTTATTGAGGAAAAAAAATTAAAATCCTAATCCCAAATCGGATGATATTCCTGGTTAGTGTATTTATATCTAACTCGGGAGTTAATTCGGACTCTATTAATATTTTTTTACATTCAATGAGGGTTTGGTCACGTTCGAGGTCCTTTTCATAAAGAGGTTCACGAATGGGAGTGCGTAATGAATCCGTTTTGCGCTGTGCACGCGCCTCGCACGCGACCAGCTCGTTAGCGGAGCGGCGCGCGCGCATCGCGGTAACCGGATAGCAAAGGATAGTTTTTACATTGACCTGAGATTAATCAGCAACAAGTAACTCCCAAAAATAGTAAAAATCTTGACACAAATCAAATTATCTTGTTGAATATTTGTTGATTTGCAGTTTTAAGTAGTAACACAAACCAACTGAAATCCCGTGTCCATCAAGAAGTTCCAAAACACATCTATGCGTTTACCCTGAAGGCATAACAGGCTGCAGGTTATTCAATTAATATTAATTTAAATAATAAGTTAACTTGAACATAAAATAACAGTAAAAAACGCCGAGGATTTGTTGTCTTCACTCCTCATTGGAGTACTACTTTCGATCAACTATTGTCACAAAATTTCGTAATATCGTAATAATCATAAGGCGTTAAAACTTTTTGAAATCAAACGCAATCTAGTTTACACTACAATCACAATGTCTTATAATAGCTCCTCTTTGGGAGACAGGAAAAGATTAGGTCAGTTACGTTCAGCTATTAGTACCTTTAAAATACT
Source organism: Pammene aurita (assembly GCA_947086415.1). Taxonomy (NCBI): domain Eukaryota; kingdom Metazoa; phylum Arthropoda; class Insecta; order Lepidoptera; family Tortricidae; genus Pammene; species Pammene aurita. Next base: position 72,344,367 of record OX352289.1, on the reverse strand, counting down.
AAATATCGTGAGAGAGAAAAAATGCCGCGTTATACGAAAATCAACTGGCGATCTGAAAATTTTGAAACGGTTTTTCAGTGGCAATCCAACTCAATACATTCCTGGCACGCAGGAATGAGTTGATTTTCTGACGAGACAGTCATCGAATTAAAACAGCCTCACAATGCTCAAAACGTTCGTTTGTGAGCAGCAAGTATAGAAAACATCCTTCACCACAAGGTTAATGTTCCCTGACTCCAGAGGGAACCATTGGTGGTGGTGTGGAATTCAGTTAATATGTGGGGCCAAATTTCCTTATATTTATCGATAAAGTCGTAAATTAATAATGAATGTATGTTATGATTAAGTTAGGAATCAGAGGTGTTCGTTGAAAAACATTACTGAAAATTTGAAAACTGTGTGTTGGGAATAAAAATTAAATTATTATAATTTAATGCAAACGTTGTACACTCAGCATCAAAAGTAACTACGCAAACGAAGACGTCAAAAGTCCTTTTTAAAAGGGAATAAGAGCTGAACAGCAATAAACGTGTATACCAAAAAGTATCTTTTCGTTGCGACTGCTGTTCGTTGCACGTTCATCAATAAAATAGCTTCTCAAATACTTTCTAATGGGCCCTCACTCGATATGGTTGTATTCCTCCCTTTAGTTCCTAAGGTCACCTGACGGCTGCATCATCAAATCAGCTCTGTGTTGTTTTTTTTGTATTGTCATGTAAATTGCAGAAGTATGCCAACTTTCAGCTCAATCAGAAAACGGGAAGTGGATGAAAATTAACGTTCTTGAAACACATAAGGATAAAACTAGCAAAACATTATGACATAAGTTCATGAATTTTTCTGCAGTTCTTATAGTGGTTCTCCCACGCCACAATGTTGTTAAATGTATTTACAATGCACATGCATAGAAAATTCATTTCCGCAGACGTGCGGAATAGTAGCTTTTTAATTTTCTAATTATCGAGTCCAACCCGAGTTGTTGATTCCTAACAAAATCTTAGGTTTGGTGGTTAAACAAATAATTAAATATGTCGTAGATAAAGTAAACATGTTCTGAAATAATTGTTAGGTATAATTGTATTAAATCAGATTAAATTATGTATTTTCCGCAAAGTTATAATCAAAAATATTGTTCCTAATTTTTATCTCATCAAGTGTAATAAGGACCACTGTCGTACAACGCGCATGTCCGCGCTCCGCTTGCAAGCGGTCCGGTCCAAACTGATGTTAAAAAATATAATCGTGGTATTTGTATTATTTTTTACATCAATTATTTTAAAAATAAAGAAAAATCAAGTAAAAAGAAGGTAAAATATCTGGTTTTGTATTGTTTTATTTGAGATCTGATGAAAAATAATACTATTAATAATTTGAAAATAATATTTTATCTTACATACGTTTTCCCCTTCTAATTAGGACCGTTCCATTGGCACATTTATTTTTAAAATTAAAAAAGTTGAATATTATGTTATAGTAGTAATTATTGGAATAACTGATGCTTCTTACTTGAATTTGAACTTGAAATCATAGTTTAACAGTTGAGAGTGCTATTTTAGGATACAATATCAATTTCAATTAGTAGAAATGCCAATTCTTTGACCGAAGATTTGGCTGATCGCGGTAAATGTATTCTGTTTAAGAACTTATAACATGTGTCTTAATGCGTTACGTTGCACGACTTTGTGTAAATATTGTAAATAATTTGTGAGTAAGCAAGTACAGTTTTGGATTCAATAAGTGATAAATTCGAGTGATAAGGTGTACGTACGTAATGCACCCCGACATTTTTCAAGAACCACAAAACAAAAGGCATCAAACCGCCCGCAAAACTAGCAGGTAAACTATTTTATTTCCTCGCATAATGCATTGTACAATGTTGTATGCTACATTTGTAGCATAATGAACTATTACTTATGAGCTATTTTTTAAATAATGAAGCATGTGAGGTAAAACAATTAAAAACGGATTTTATCGCGTGTATTGAGTTTAAATTACATCCCGACGTTTCAAACACTTTACAGCGTTCGTGTCAGACCCGTCGACCCGTTGACCACGAACGCTGTAAAGTGTTTGAAACGTCGGGATGTAATTTAAACTCAATACACGCGATAAAATCCGTTTTTAATTGTTTTATTTCATGAATAACTATCGCGGCAACCGAAGACAATATTAAGCATATGAGGTTTAAGTACACAATATAAGATTTGCTTTATTTTTCTCAAGATCCTGACGTGATGATGATAATGTGACGAACTGTGATGAAAATTATTTTATTTCAAACAAAAACCCATCGACAGTGGATCTTTTAAACAGCATGCACGCTTCATGCATGGGGTATTATAATAGTAGATTGTACACCAAGGGGATAAAGCACTGTTTTATGTCACGGGCGCGATATTGAATCCCGAACGGAACGAAGGACTCCAGACTTTACTCCCGAGCGCAGCGAGGGGGTTATGAGTTAATTCCCGAGCGTAGCAAGGGAATTAAGACTGAGTCCTGAGTGCAGTGAGGGGTTTAAGCGCGCCCGTGACAAAAACAGCTTTATCCCCGAGGAGTATACTCTACTTTTCTCACCTCTTGTGAGACAATAAAATAATTAAGGCTACTACTAGAAACGGATTTTTATTAGGGTCCCGTAGCCAAATGGCAAAAAACGGAACCCTTATGTCTGTCATGTCTGTCTGTCTGTCTGTCTGTCTGTCCGTCCGTATGTCACAGCCATTTTACTTGGAAACTATACGACGTATATGAATAAAATTTACACATAAGGTGTATTTTGTATGCCGCTACTTAGTTATGTAGTTAAATTTGAAAAAACAAAAATTTTAGGGGGGGCTCCATACATGTAACTAAATAAAAAATGAAAAAAATTTAACAAAATATCAACATGTGACACATCAATCGATAGGTCTTTAAAAATAACATTGAGATTTCTTTGACCATTTTTTGATTAAGTGAATATTTTCTGAAATAATCGCTTCGACAGTCAGAAAAATTGTAACTTTTGAACCGTAAGTCCAAAAAATATGAAGAAATTTGAGGAGATGCGCCTTATCATACTTTCTACGAAAATTGTTTTGAACATTATCGGTTCAGCTATTTTTGAGTTATCTCCAAGAAACTTCCTCCATAGGCATCAGATACGACTTTTTGGTATTAGTTTGGTTCTTATTCCATTGAATGTACGGAATCCTCCTATGCGTGGTCCGACACGTACTTGGCCGGTTTTTTAAAGTAAATCAAAAGTATAAATTGATTCTTGATACATTAGTCCATTTTATTCGAATTTTATCTTCTATTTTTGTAGAACCTGCAGTTTTACTCCGTATACTGCAGCTCATATGACACTCGCGGCATTTGTTTTTGGTATTTAAAATTGAGGTGGCCAGCGCGAGTTTCAAATCAGTTCGACGATGCGGCGGCGCGGGCCCGTGCACCGTGGGGACTTTACGAAATTAGACTTTAAGCACATAACAATAAGAACTATGGGAAGTGAAATCACATTATTAACCAGCGGGTTATAATGAGATTTAGTACAACATTATAACCCGGCTAAAGCCAAGGGCTATAATGATTTGCTTTCGGTCAGGTTTGCATAATTTAGCATTGTCGAGCAGGTGGTGTGAAAATATTATAATATCCTTACTCAATGCATTGAAAAGTCAGTTCTTACAAAATAAAAGTGCAAAAGCATGATCTAATGAAAAATAATACCTACCCAATAAGTAGTCAACACTTTCGGAGCTTAGACGGATTTTCGGTAAAGGATAAAATCGTGAGGAAACCGGACCTAATCCAGTAAGACCTCGTTTTCCCTTAGGGATGGAAGGTCAGATGGCAGTCGCCTATTCATAGGATTAAGTTGCGAAGCGGACGCCAGGCTCAATAATTGTAGTTGAAATGGAGGATGTATACCTACACGGTTTTATAAAGATAGCCGAGCAGTGGCCGATATTAATTAAATATAATATTGAATTAAAGTCCCCGCTCCATCCACTCACCGCCTCTTCAAAACATCATTGACGTGGAGCTTAAAAAAACTCCGGTTCCGATTTCCCAAATAAACAAAAGAGGTCGGTCTATTTGCACGGCACTTAGCAATAGCACACACGGACACAAAGCGCGGGCCGCGTGCTCATTAGCAACCGTGCACGACACGTGCCTAACGCGTGCCTAGTCCTATTCAAAATTTTCCGTTCCTAAATGACACAAATCTGACTCTTCAGCTGTATGAATATGAACCTTAAAGTGTAACAGTTAAGGTGTACATTCGAATAAGGAGCGCGCGTGAATTAGGGTTGCCAAAAAAGTTAGATTATTTGTTTTTATTATAATTTAACATGTTTATTCGAGAGTGTGTAATGGCGGTATTAGTGTCGCGTTTAATGCCTCGTTTGGTCTGAGGAGCGATTGATTCCGGAAAATGGCGGATTTCGCTTAATGACCCTTTTAATGGTAATTTTCTCACGGGCTGTGGATTTGGACGGGAATTGATAAAAAAAACTATTGACCTCACGAACGACACTAATTTTGCATTTTTTAGTTTAATTACTGTCTGCCTTTTTAATTGTGGTTTACAAAGGATTAAAAAAAAAAACTTATTTTTATCACCGATTTACTCAGTGAGATTCAGATTTGTTCCGCATTTCATCAGACCCTACGTCGTCGTAATCACATTGACACATCTAAATACCAACGTTTTGCACCGCGTTATGTGTTAGTCATTTTATAATGGGCATTTTGACAGAATATGATTGTTTTTTTCGAAATATTGCGTTTAAAGAAAGCATATTATATGTAAGTATATGGACTTACATATGAATAATTTCTACTGGAGCTTTTTATCAGTGTCCTTTTTCCTCCGGTAGCCAACCCACTGCGCTTACCGTATTTGGCCACCCCCCTTTTTAATCCTGTGCACCTGCAAATTCGTAATAAATTAACCCCTGATCAGAGAGGATAATCCCGTTTCGATGCGACGCTCGAGAGGATAGACCATAAATGAGATCACAGGTGGCTTGTTAGACATATAAAAAGGTTGAGTGAGCATAAGTATGTACGGTCAGAGTTCAGATGAATTTAGCATGATAATGCCGATGCACTCGAATGTAAAAATATTATTTTAAAAAATACGCAAGTATTAGTAAATTATATCAGGAAAATAATTTCGATGATTTATTTAATTATAATTACTTTTGTACAATGATCACAAATGCAAAATTATATGAGATTTATTAAATCGCCCTACAGAAAAAAACTGAATTGTGGATAAAAAATAATAGAAATGGACATCAAAGCGATATTATAAACAAGAAGTTATACAGGGTGTAACAAAAGTCCACGTGATCCTTTAAAGGGCATAATTTCTATTGTATTCTAATTATGAAAAAGTATCGAAAACAAAATTCTGGCGAAAAAAAAATTGGTTTTGTAGAAGGCTGGCCGGCTGGGACGACGTGTGACATAGAAAAAAAAAAGATTTTTTTCTCGTCATAAAATTTTTGCTCCTACCTTTTTTTACTCGCAATACGATGCCAATTATGCCCTTAAACGAATCACCAGTATTTTAGTTACACCCTGTATAAGCTATTTATTTTTTATTATTTATTTATTATTTTTATGTTAAATAAACAACGCTAAGCACACTAACGTTGAACTGTTTTCTTATCTATACACATACTGAAAATGACAGCTGTCATTATAACTAATTTAAGTTCTCAAAGGGATTCTGACAGAGGTATCATACCAGTACAACTTTACGGGCTGAAGTCATGAATCGATATCACAATACAAAAAAAACTTGCTGTAATTTTTTTTTGCTTTTAAATATTTTTTTTCTTTGTTGAGTACACCATTACAAAATATTATATGTCTACATTAAAAAAAAAACAAATTACAATAATAACACACAAATAAATACAAAATATAAAAACCTAATAATTAACTATTTCTAACTTTAATTAAACACAAAACCCAATACCTGTACAAAACAATAACTTATGATCTATACAGCCCACCCGCGACCCTCCAGATGCAAAGGTGCCCATAACGCTCGCCGCGTTGCCGCGTTGAACGGCGAAAGACAACCTTTGCATCAGGAAAGACCCGGAGCGAGGATCCAGACCTCTTTCCCGTAAGCGTTGCTTTAATTATAACATATATTTCTTATAGAGGTAAAGTAGTGTGATGTCCTATTTTCTCTGCCGAGTGCTAATGACTGTGCGTGCAAACGGCAAACCATCAGTTTCGCCTGAGATCAAAAAATAGAACATCAAATTATCCCTATTCCTTTCATAGTCAAAGGTCACACGAAAAATAATATAATGGAATACAAACCGCATAACTTTTCCCAGCCCCTTGACGCACCCACGGCGGGAAACTAACAAAAGGATTTTTTTAATAATACCATACAAATCTTTCTCTTATTGTTTATTGCGAACATTGCACGGGGCTTTTTTGGCGTGTATTTTGACCTAACAAAGAGGCTTGGAGGACCACTGGGGATCGCCACGTGGCAACACAAAACATTCAAAAACGTACCGTACGAGTATGTAAATTAGACTCTATTTTCAGTGCCAATCTTCTAGTACGCTTGACTCACCTTTTGTATTTACCTTTATTCGAAACTGAGCTTTAAATGGGCAATATAAAGTTGAATTTTAACTGCGTATGGAATATTGGGGTTGCCACAGATATATTATGATTTTTGTTGTTATTATTAGTTATATAATTACGGTATCGGTGGTACATCGAAATTATCTTTATTAGTTGCGTATTTTATTTCTTGGGTTTTTAATCCCTTTAATCGGAACTTGTAATTTTATTATTCATTTGTTGCTTTATTATTTTGCAAATATAGGTAATACAACGGCTTACAAAACATCTAACTACTAAACTAGAATGGTTTAGTTAGAATAACCCATTCGTTGAGTTGGCACAGTTGCAAGACGAAGCCTCTTTACTGTTTACCCGACTGCCGCAAGAAAGGGTGTAATGTTTTTCATTGACACAAAAATAGTCGAGCAAGTATTTAATTAATGTTAACAGAGCGGTCAGGCAAGAAATTATATAAAACAGCTTAAAAAATCATAAACGTCACAGAAAATACAATCTTAACATTTCAAAATAAAGTTTTATTTCAACTAAATCAGGAAAAAACATGTAAAAAACTGATGTCACTACAACCGGCAATTTAATTTTACGCTCTAGTTTTATAAAATAAACCGTATTTTAATGGGATAGGGAACGGGGGAAGGCGAGTGTAAGTTGGTCGGGATCGTAGCATGATCAATTATTTTTGATTCGTTGACTACACCTGACAAAGGAGATCGGTGTCTGCACCAAATATTTTGATACTGATTTTATCGACGCACTTTAAAAAGTTGAGGATAGCTCCGTTTTTAATGTATTTTTTATTGTGACGGTTTTAGCAACTTCTATGTGTATTTAGTACAGTCACCTGCAATAATATAGAAAGAAAGAAAAGGTATTTATTAGCACAAAACAAGGACAGAAAAACTTAAAACTGTACTTACAAATATTCCGAAAAACATTTTTCCGATTTTCATAATCCCGGTTTTTATAATTAAACGGTCTCCTAGCCTAGTTGGTAGTCACTCTGCCTATGAAGCAGGAGGTCCCGGGTTCGAATCCTGGTCAGGGCATTTAATTGTGTGTTTATCACGGGTATTTGTTCCTGAATTATGGATGTTTTCTATGTATTTAAGTATTTATCTATATCTACATATTATATACATATATCGTCGTCTAAGTACCCACAACACAAGCCTTATTGAGCTTACCGCGGGACTAGGCCGAAATGTGTAAGATTGTCCCATAATATGTATTTATGTATATGTATGTGTTTATGTATAATCCCGAATTTTGATAAGCCCGATATGTCGAAACTCCGACTTTTGAAATCACGAAGGTAGAATATCACGAATTCAATATTTCCGCACAATACGAGATCCAATTGTCACTTGAACGAATTATAATAATTGTCAAATTTCCGAAAAAGATATAGCCGAATTGTATAACTCCGAAATATCATTAACCGATAGGGGTTTTTAGCAATTCGGTAATACGATAATATCTAACACAACACAACTAAGCCCGCAATAATATCCGTAATCAAACCAATAGAACTTTGAAATGACAAATATGTAATACCTATCTGTTCCATCTCTAAGCATCTATGAAAGTATGTTTGATTAGATAACATTTAAAATGGGTCATTTCGATAATTTGGATTTTGCTGGATATTTTGTAATTATTACTTAATGTGTTCGAGTATCATAAGAGTCTTATGGACTAAGAGCTGGCCACGTCAGATATGACACAATAATGAGAGCAACAAAACCCGTCTGGTTCGATTGCTATACTATTACTTATTGCTATTGGTTCTTAAGAAACACATTCCTCGCAACGCATCCTCACTCATCTCTGGTGGAGATGCAGCCTCATGATAAGTAATAGGTATTTCTTTAGCATATCCTATAGTTTACTTCAGATGTATTTTATAGAGTCCGTGGAGAAGTACTTCTGGCTGGAGTTACCACTCCTATCGTGTACCTCGTTCGTATACGACACGATACGTATACGAGGTATCGTTAAACTGCTCTATATTACTCAGTGGTGTGGTCCGTTATTCTCAAATCTAGAGCAGAGCCCAACTGGAGAAATTCCTGCACCTAACAGAAACCTCGTAGCGGCTTACCATCAGGCGGGCCGTATGCTTGCTTGCCATCGTTGTGGTGTAAAAAAAGTTCACTAACCCAATAGCGCCTCAATTCGATGATAAAAACAGCACTCAAATCAGTTGTTCGGTTTGGTATCTGCGATGCCACAAACAGACACAAAGACACGCTCTGTCACTATGGAGTCGCGCCACGTTAAACCTCTGACCACCGCCTCTGAGAATGCGAGGGGTCATCTATTATTTACGTACTTACGGATTTGGGATTTTGACGGTTTTTACCCAAGCTTGAATACCAAGATTACTGATAAGATTTACTAAATAAACCCCCCCCCCCCCGTACCACTCTACCACTCTCACTTGATTTTATTGAGTTGGTAAGTACTTACTTATACGTTAATATAAGCTTGATTGAGCGCTTATATAGCTTTTTAAAAAGTTTCAAATTTCTTCAGAATTCTTCGGTTAATTCGTGGTGAATTCCTGAATTCCTATCAGTCCTCGCTTCAGTGCGAGGTATACTTAGCGCAAATTCTTGCAGAACAGACCAGAACAGGTGGAATCTGGTGAGATTTAGCTCGACCTAAAACGCCTTACATAGACAATGGATGTCCTCTGACCAGAGCATGCTCACTGAGCATTATTTGTTACTTCAAGCGATAAACCATAGATAACTAGAGGTGCCGAAAAACTGATCGATCGGAAAGATGATTAGATGTGTGATTTCCGATAAAAGACGATTAGGTTTTTATTAAAGGAAATAAGAGTTGGCACAAACACGGGGTTATAGAGTTGTGTCCGTTTGCCGTTTGATTGTTATCTGTGGGCTCAGTTTTTACAAACAAGCATACGGTCCAGAGTTGGGCGTTATTTAGATAATTTCTTATCTAGATAATTATTCCAAATAAATCAGCCGCGAAAGCTGAAGACGTCAGTTCAAATCTAGCCTCGGACAACGGAGAGCTTGGTCACTTTTTCTGAAGTATATGACATCTATTTCCATTCCAAATAAAGGGTCTATCAGGCTAAGCTAACAAGAGTGGCCCCCGCAAGGGATTTGGTTGTAATTTAAGGTGCAGTAGTGGCAGGACCTAAGAACATTGTATGCGTAATATCAGCCTTCGATCTTCTTTCGTTTCAGACTTCTTCACGAAAATGTCAAAAAATCAAGGTAATTTTAATACTGTTATTTTAGCTAAACCAAGCAAGCGAGAGAAACCAAATAAATTCAGAATGAAGGAGCATAAAATGGGGTTCATAGTGCATATTTTTACAGACATTCATGTCTTTAAACTTGGATACAAAAAAAATAAAGTTTTTTTTTGCTTCATTTTTTTGCCGCTTTTCGCGGAGACACAACTATCAAAAAAAGAATACTTGATAAGCCACAATTGTCAACTACGTATACATTTAAAAACATTTTGAAAAATCATGGTGTGTCATCCCAATTTTGATAGTTGTGTCTCCGCGAAAAGTGGCAAAAGAATGAAGCGAAAAAAAAAACTGTATTTTTTTTCATCCAAGTTCAAGGATATGAATGTCTGTAAAAATATGCATTATGAACCCCATTTTATGCTCCTTAATTCTGAATTTATTTGGTGACTGAACAGTTTAAAAATTACCTTGCTTTTTTTGACATTTTAGTGAATAAGTCTGAAACAAAAGAAGATCGAAGGCTGATATTATGAATACCAGTGTTCTTAGGTCCTGCCACTACTGCACCTTAAATTACAACCAAATGCCTTGCGGGGGCCACTCTTGTTAGCTTAGCCTGCTAGACCCTTTATACGAAGATAAACTCAATCACAAATACTGCGTTAGCAACTTTTTTATTTAGATAAATTATCTAGATGAAAATAACGGGCCTCGTTTGTTATTGAAGTAAGCTTAGAATAATAAATTTATATGTAACTAGCCTTTTCCCGCGGCTCCGCCCGCGTACTATAAGTACTCAAAAAGGATATGATACCCATGTTGATTTTCAGACTTTGTGACCACATTTGCCCCTATTAGGGGTTGAATTTTCAAAAATCCTGAAACACGTGTTTACTCATTTATCGTTAGGAATACTCCTATGAAGTTTCGAATAAAATAGTCTAAAAAATCTTGATACACCATACAAACTTTGGACCCCCATTCTACCGTTAGGGGGTGAATTTGAAAAATCCTTTCTTAGTGCATCCCTAGACCTTATAAGGAACCTAAGTGCCAAATTTGGAATCTCTAGAACCAGCGGTTTGGACTGTGCGTTGATATGTCAGTCAGTCAGTCAGTCAATCAGTCAGTCAGTCAGTCAATCAGTCAGTCAGTCAGTCAATCAGTCAGTCAGTCAGTCAGTTTATCTTTTATATATTTAGATAATACCAGTTGTCTAGTTGAAATTTTATGATGCTTAATTTTTTCTTGTTTTCAACATGCAATAAAATAATCACAGGCCAAAACAGGCTGTATACCAATTACATCTCAGTGTCGACAAGATCAGTCAACAGTGTATGTTTCTTTCCATGAGTGTGTTGAATAGCTACTACAGAAGAAAAATATCCCATATATTTATATTTCATATATTTAAGTATGTACAAAACATTCATTACTTTTGTTAGGTTATTTTCATTTCATCATGCCCGACCACTTCTAGTTCTACATGACTGTACTATTGACATTCATCTTTTATTTAAAATCCCAACTAATTTATCTAGATAAAAATGAACCTGATCTAGATAAATTTAAAATAACAAATGACGGATTATTTCATTATTTCAAATAAAATATGATTTAGTTATCTTCCCGGTTATTTGTAAATAGATAATTTTTTCCCAACTCTGAATACGGTCTGCCCGATCGCAAGCGGTCACTATAGCGGGGAACTGCTCAAAGATGGCAGTTATACTGTGCGGTGTGTATAAATCGAACATTCAAAGGGCAGTTTGCCGACTGCTGCTTCTACAGCCTTGGCCAGAATATTTTATGCAGGGCAGCTTTTAATGGGAGGAGCTGACCTCCTATTACAAGCTGCCCTAAGGTAAACTAACAGACTAGCAAAATTTCTCATTTCAAAAAAAGTACTAACAAAATAGGTCAAAACTACGAAATTTGTTTTAGTTATAGAGGACGGGGCCTATATTTTAATATTAGAACAAAACATTGCGTATTATTACGGAAACTGACACAGTAGGCGACAAACTATGAATTACATTATACGTCGTTTAGGACTACTTTCCCCCATCAGAAAGTTTTGGCAATGATATAATCTTATTATGTATATAATTTCTCATACTACATTAAAAACAGAGGTCTAGGATTTGTCTTCTTAAAGTGGTTTGCATTCTTTGACCTCCACCACTTTACAGCTGCCCGGATTTAGAAATAAGTATAGTATAGCAAACTAACGAGAGTGGTTTCGTCACCTTCATTATTGTGTCATATCTGACGTGGCTTGCTCTCCGTCTACTATACCTCAAGTTCTCGATAGTAAACACAGCCGGGGCGTTTGTTGGAAATCCCTCTGAAGCCTCGCATTGCGTGTCTTAACTAAACCTAGCACATCAATAAAATATGATAATGCCAAGTTCATAAACAGTGTCGCTAATAAAAGAAAGAAGAGAGTTTAACTGATAACCACAACTTCCTTCAGATTGAAGCTTCTTGGATCGCAGCTCCTGTTATGCAGTTTTTTAAGGGAATGACAACAGCTAAATTCCATACCTATATTTTTCAGCGCGAGTGAAAGAGAAACACTGTGTTACGATTAGTATGGGATGCATGTATGGGATTTAGCAAAATGATGAATTAAAAAAAACTACGCATTAATTTGAGAAATACTTATATAATATAAGATAACGAAGATTTTAGTATTAGTGTCGTGGAATTTTGTCCTTAAACGTATAAGGGTTTCCCCACATCTATCGACGCGGAATCGGCAATAGCCAATAGAAAAAAGCTTTATGTCAACGCAATACGAGCGAAAAAGACGTCGACGCATCGGCAGCCGTCGGATAAGCCGATCCGAGCCGAACCGCGCCTTGTTAGCTCTTAATGTAAGGACATAAAGCTTTTTTTCATCTCTCCTGTTGGGAAAGTTTTATTTTCTAAGCTTGCTAGATAGATACGAAAATTGTCTTTTCATTCCTAGGGTGGAAAGTAATTTTTCATCTCTCCTGTTCGGAAAATTTTATTTTCCTGGGTAGATAGCCGGGTGGAAAATTGCTTTTTCATCCCTAGGGTAAAGTATTTTTTATTTAATTGTTACGATTAGCCGTGTTTATTGTGGACTGAGCCGGTGCCCACCTGGATGACCTCCTCCCCGACCACCGGCAAAACATTGAATCTGTCTTTTTCAAATTGTTCCAGTTTTACTTTAAAATTTTATAGATTATTCTTTATAACCTGTTTTATAAAATGTGCGTGTAGTATTTTACTTTCCTCGCAGTCGAAATGAAAAGCAGAGTGTTTGACTCGGGTGAAATTACCCATTTCACCCTCGAACTATAGAAATATCTCAGGTGAAATGGGTCCCTTTGAACCCTTTGTCCATCTACTATTGCTTGTTACGATTCAGAAGCCCCCCAGTGAGTCGGGTTGTACTCCAGTGTGAATTGCGATGCTTGTAATAGCTCCCTTGTTTACGTGTGAGCGTGAGCTCATGTATGCAGCATTGTTTCAGCATGCATAGGATCAACAATAGATGACGTTGCGTGTACTTAGTCGTACTGCTTCAACAAGTGAGGTACAGTCACCAGCATAAATATATGACTATGGGCAGCCCTGCAAAAATATCTGATTCTCCATTGAGGGCAAAAGTATGTGACGACACTTCCATGGTAAAAATATGTGATGCTTTGTGGCCGGCATAAACATCGTTTTGCATCGATCAGCATAAATATCGGATCCGGCCGCTTAAAAATATCTGATTACCCATGTAAATCAGAATTATGTGGCTACTGCCACCGGCATAAATATCTAACCACTGTGAAAGCTTTAACATCGGATGACAGGTCGACCGCATAAATATCTGACATAATAACAAAATCAAAATTATGTCATCAATAACAAAACCAAACCCTATTTGGCTGGCATAGAGGTCTTAATTGTAAAAAGCTATTTGACAATTCACGAAAAGAGTGCAGACTTGTCATTGAACTGTCATTGCATATGTCTATCTCACATTTTCTATCACGAATTTGACACATTCAAATTCATATGTTTCATTGCATTAAAAGCTTCATTACAATATTTACGATTTATTCATACAGTTAGGACTCGGTGCGACTGCCGTCAATCTGCGAGAAGCGATATTTTATTTTATTAAATTAAAGAAAAAAAACCGGCCAAGTGCGAGTCGGACTCGCGCACCGAGGGTTCCGTACAAACCTATAACAAGCAAAAGTTGTTGTATGTTTATTACTTATTTCAATTTAATACCTGTACGCGTTTACGAGGAAAAAGGTAGTAAGTTTAAAATTTCAAAAAATATTTTTTGTATGATTTTACTAAAAATGTCTACTTTTCGTAATTTTTCCTTTGTCTGTGCTATATGAAGTTTCTTCGTGCCAAGTTTCAAGTTTCTGAGTTTACGGGAAATACCCTTTAGGTTTTGAGTTTCTTGCGAGTACTCAGTTTCAAAATATGCGACTTAAATTGCTATTTCTTTTGATTGCTTTCACATAAAAGTTTGATTTTGCTACATCGGAAAGGTCCTATAGCCCTGAGTATTTATCATGAATTTCAATTTAATACCTCCACGCGTTTACGAGGAAAAAGGTAGTAAGTTTAAAATTTCAAAAAATATTTTTTGTATGATTTTACTAAAAATGTCTACTTTTCGTAATTTTTCCTTTGTCTGTGATATATGAAGTTTTTTCGTGCCAAGTTTCAAGTTTCTGAGTTTACGGGAAGTACCCTTTAGGTTTTGAGTTTCTTGCGAGTACTCAGTTTCAAAATAAGCGACTTAAATTGCAATTACTTTTGGTTGCGTTGACATAAAAGTTTGGTTTTGCTACATTTGAAACGTCTTATAGCGCTGAGTATTTGACATGAATTTCAATTTAATACCTCCACGCGTTTACGAGGAAAAAGGTAGGAAGTTTAAAATTTAAAAAAATATTTTTTTGTATGATTTTACTAAAAATGTCTACTTTTTGTAATTTTTCCATTGTCTATGCTATATGACGTTGCTTCGTGCCAAATTTCAAGTTTCTGAGTTCACGGGAAGTACCCCGTAGGTTTTGCAAGTGCCGAAAAACTCTAAAATTTGCAGCATAAACGATTGTACCTTTTGATTGCGTTGGCTTTTAAGTTTGATTTTTTCACAGCTTCAAGGGACAATACACCTGAGTATTTGATATAAATTTCAGCTTGATACCTCCACGCGTTCCTGAGAAAAATGGTCTTGACACACAGACAGACAGACAGACAGACAGACAGACAGACAGACAGACGGACAACAAAGTGATCCTATAAGGGTTCCGTTTTTTCCTTTCGAGGTACGGAACCCTAAAAATCGCGCCAACACTGTTATCGGTTGATTTACGTATATAGGGTAAATAAATTGTTAATTTAAAGACGCAGTACTGTTTATTTAACACATTACTTCGAACATTTACGGGTAGTATTTTTATAATATAACTTTCCGGCGACACATAATAATATCTAACTAGTCACTACAATACCAGGTTAATTTTTGTTTTGTTCACGGTACTTGTTACTCAAGTTTGCAATATTCTTACGAATTATTCATCACTCTTGTGAAAAAAAAAATGTGTCAAAAAATATCAACATAAATCTTAAATAAATTAATATAAAGTCCATAACTCCCTAGGGAACACTCACCACTAGGAGGTAAGTGAAATATTGCAAAAGAGAGTATAATAGATTTCTAATCGAAAAAGCACGAATGTCATAAAATATTCACAGTTTCTCACATCCATTCGTAAATGTAGTCCTACACCGGCAGAGGCAGATTCGCCCATTAGAAATCCGGCGAGTGACTGAGGTAAAGGGGTCTATACTCAACGCGTAATGGCACCAACTTGACGTCTGGATCGCCGTTAACCGTATTCGGCACTCCACACACTTGATCTGAATTCAGTTCTGAATTCATCAATTCGTAGACAAAATCAGAGATAAATGCTTAAATTTGTTTATGGTAGCTAAAAATGGTTTATTTCTACGATTCGTGTGTGATGCCAAGGTTCATTGGCTCCAGAGTTGGGGACTCATAATTGAAGTCGGTGATTAGATTAAAAATTCTCATTATTAAATCATCGCTGATTAAATCATACCACAAAACAATCAAGTAATTTCGCCAAGAATATATTATTAACGACGGGTGCTGATTTAAACTAAAGTAATACTAATCTACTAAAGTCAATCATGATTCGTTTAATATGATTGGAATATTTTTAAGTTGATTTATATTATTACAAGGATATAGGGCCTTTATTCTGAATTGTAGAAATTTTCGTTATTATACATTTTGCATAGCGAGTAATTTAATTAAAAAAAGTGGTTTGTAAAAATCCTGTCAAGCTAAAAAGTCTGCAAAATAGACCTATCTGATAGCAACTAAATTCTAATATAGGTAACGAAAAGTGTGGGACGATTTTGTTAGTCTTATCTTACTGCTTTATTTATTTTTTATTTACCTACTTCTTTCAAATTGAAATCAATGAACAGTTAATAGTGAATGCTCTATTGTGGACTACATATATATGAGGTTGAAAATGGCTTCGTCGTTTTTTTTTGTAAATAAATAATTTTAGGCAACTACTCTACGATATAGACGTGATCAGATATTGAGGTAAACATCAGTATTCTCGATAAATTCTAGTTTCTATTGCAGTTACTAAAACGACCGCTCAATCTGCCCTAATCTGACTTTATCATTTACATTATCATCAATTTTGATTTAATTTTAATACAAATTTTGATAGATTGAGAATTTACCACATAATCTACCAAATTAAATTATTACTTTCGTCCAAAACCAAATAGAATGGGTAGATATTGTAGAACCGAACTCCTTTTTAGGGTTCCGTACCTCGAAAGGAAAAAACGGAACCCTTATAGGATCACTTTGTTGTCCGTCCGTCTGTCTGTCTGTCTGTCAAAACCATTTTTCTCAGGAATGCGTGGAGGTATCAAGCTGAAATTTATATCAAATACTCAGGTATATTGTTTCTTGGTGCTGTGAAAAAATCAAACTTAAAAGCCAACACAATCAAAAGTACAGTCGTTTATGCTGCAAATTTTAGAGTGTTTCGGCACTCGCAAAACCTACGGGGTACTTCCCGTGAACTCAAAAACTTGAAATTTGGAACAAAGCAGCGTCATATAGCATAGACAATGGAAAAATTACAAAAAGTAGACATTTTTTGTAAAATCATACATTTTTTTTTTTTTTTTCAATTTTAAACTTACTACCTTTTTCTCGTAAACGCGTGGAGGTATTAAATTGAAATTCATGTCAAATACTCAGGGCTATAGGACCTATCAGATGTAGCAAAACCAAACTTTTATGTCAACGCAATCAAAAGAAATAGCAATTTAAGTCGCATATTTTGAAACTGAATACTCGCAAGAAACTCAAAACCTAAAGGGTACTTCCCGTAAACTCAGAAACTTGAAACTTGGCACGAAGAAACTTCATATAACACAAACAAAGGAAAAATTACGAAAAGTAGACAGTTTTAGTAAAATCATACAAAAAATATTTTTTTTAATTTTAAACCTTTTTCCTCGTAAACGCATATAGGTATTAAATTGAAATTAGTAATAAACATACTACAACTTTTGCTTGTTATATGTTTGTACGGAACCCTCGGTGCGCGAGTCCGTCTCGCACTTGGCCGTTTTTTTTATATATCGGGAATAAAAATATAATTCAAATCAGCCTAGCGCTGGAAACTCTTATATACTTAGATTTAGATGTTTTTAACGTTATCTCTAAAATCTCGGAAAATCTCGTGTCTGGGCCTAAAGTTATGCAAGGTCAAACTCCAAAAAATGGGGTTTTCGGGATTATATTGGTTTTTATAACTCCATTTAAGTTGATATCTATTAGTACATTGTATAGCATAAAATTTGCAACAAGTTTTATTCTAAAGAATTTTTTATGCGTTCAACTGTTTACAAGAACAAACGGTTACAACACTGACATGTTTAAAGATTCTCGGAGCGATTATTTTTGAAACTATGTACTTAAGCTAAAAATTGTTTTAGAAACTTCAAAATTATTTTATAAGACCTATCTAATGATATGGCACACGTTGATAGTACCTAAAAATAATTTTATTAACATTTAGTTGCATTATGGAGTGTCCCCCTTAAACATATTTTTACTACAAAACTAAGTAGCAGCACATATATTAGACCTTGATTGAGATTTCTTGAATATACGCCGTATGCGACCCGCCCGCCCATCTGTCCGTTAATCTGCATATCACAGCCATATTACTCGGTATTAGCTTTTAAACTAAACGTTTTGACACATATATCAGCCACCCGTCAAGGAAACAGCACTATACATATGCAAAGCGCTATCTCACTCGAACGTCGTCGCCGCATGCGGAAACCGCAGCAGTGTGATAGTTACCTTAACCGTAAACGAAAACTGCAATGAAATCGAACGTGCCGTTTTAAAGTTTAATGGGAGCATTAATTTGTACACATACCAAAATTGTTACCTTTACCAAAACCGTATTTTGGTAAAGGTAACATTTGGCAGCTGGCACATACGGTTTCTTTGCTCGAATACAATATTATTATTGAATCTGTATAATACATTTTATGACGTAAACCACCAATTGATACCTTTACCTAAATATTGTCACAAATAGCCATTTATCCTAAATGTATATAAGGTCGGTGTTAATAGAAAAGTAAAATAATGTAACCTTCATTGTTTCACAATTACACTTTTTTAAAGAACAATTATGTTTTTTTTTTGTCAATTCATACACAAACTTATTATTCACATATTTTAGTGAAAACAGATTTCTTTAATATTATTTTGTCATGTTTCAAATGCCTTACATGCATACAAATTCAGACATATTTGTTTACCTTATTTTACTTTTCTATTGACACTGACCTTACTCGTACCGCCTCTGTTCCGTCAGGGAAAAAATAATGGAGCTAGTAGCTATGCAAAATCTAATCCTATTTAAAACATCATTAAAACAACTAAATCGTTAGTTTAACTAAGCATCTGTCTTACTAATGTTATCACTTCAGCTAAGTAATCACGATAGAAACTGAAAATCGTCATGATTTACTCATGTCGGTGCTCAATCTGATTGGGAAGCTCATGTTTGAAATCGTAATCATGTTTATCTACACTCACATTGTAAGTCCTCTAAAACGTGTTCAAAAACGGTAGGCAATGGCTAGCATTACCACAACCGATTTTACTATGATAAGCTTTTTATGTGTGGCAGTAACGTAATTTTAACTTTACATGCTCAACTATTGATGTGTTATGAGTTTTGATGACATAATGTACACCTGCACGCTCCCGCGCGGCCGCCGACACGCGCCCGCACGACCGCCGGCACAATCGAGTTGGCCATGGCGGTGCAATGGCGGCCATTCTATGGTTTGGGAATACGGCATTTAGGATAAATAATATGAGTGTAGATGACGCAGTGTATGCAACTGTACGTAATTAGGCCTTAAAACACTCGTGTGATCTTATTATGAAACTCACCTGCGGCTCGTTTCATAAAACCACACTCATGTTTTAAGGACCCTTATTACGTAACAGTTACATAAACTACTATTATATGATAAAGATTAACGTTCTAATTTTTAACTTTAGTTTCAATACACAAATTTTTGCCCAACCCTGATTGGCTCATTGCTCTCCTGTTGCTTCCTTGTCGCTTGTCGGACAGGTGCCTTGCATGCAATAAAACAACGTCAATATTCAATAATTTTATTTTGCACTATTTATCTTCAGTATTATAAATTCGACCATTGTGGGCCCTCCAGGTTATACACTGAATAAGTCTTAAGCTGTATTTTCACGAATACGGCCTAAATTTTTAGGATGGTCGATTTTGCATCTTCCACTTGCAAGTAATCCATGATTTCACGGCATTTATCTAAAAACAATATTAAATTACAAATGCATTATTAAGTTTAGTCGGTAGAACCTATTGATTACGTAGGTATCATGTAAGTAAACAAGAAACAACTCACATAAACTCTCAATGGATTAATTATTTAATGGAGTGGTCTATTTTTTCGTAATTTAAATAATCCTATGCTTCAATTGCTCGTAGATTTGATAATAAGACGCGCTATACATGGCATTGAATTAATCTAATTATTACGAGTTGCAATCCATGCAAAATAATAATTTAACTTGTTTATTTCTAATGTGACCTGCCATATTGACGTAAAAATTTTACTTTTTAATGATAGTTTAGGATAGTAATAAGAAGGTTTAACACATCTATTAAACGCATTAAGCTCTATTTAAACGTCATGATGAATATCAACCATACCATCATATACCATTTACTGCTTTATACCAGCTAGATAAGGTTTCGTTTTGTATATTGATGACATAATTTTGATTTTGTTATTATGTCGGATATTTATGCGGTCGACCTGTCATCCGATGTTAAAGCTTTCACAGAGGTTAGATATTTATGCCGGTAGCAGTAGTCACATAATTTAGCTTTTGATAGGTAATCAGATATTTTTAAGTGGACGGATCCGATATTTATGCTGATCGGTGCAAAACGATGTTTATGCCGGCCAGAAACCATCACATATTTTTACCATGGAAGTGTCGTCATATACTTTTGCCCTCAATGGAGACTCAGATATTTTTACAGCGCTGCCCACAGTCATATATTTATGCTGGTGACTGTACATTTAGAACAGCTCTTACCTCAAGTCATTGATTTACTGTGTGGAAACGGACTCCCCTTCCACCTTAAATTGTGACTATAACTTTTTATCCACCCGTTAAACGCATTCTTGGCATAAAAATATGGAAATATTTCGGGCAAGACGGATATGGGCAAAACGGATAGCTATGCTTGTATGGAAAACTCCAAAACGGTACGAAAACTAAAAAGAACTTTAGATTTCTAATTGCTAGGCCCCAGAAAAACTAACCAACAATAACTTCTCTTATTAAACAAGAAAAACGAAAGAATAATTTATATTGTTCTTTTTGGTGTGCGCTGAAAGATACATTGATCCACCCACCGAAGACAGACTCAGAGCAATCTGTGCAAAAATGGGCCCATGAGGGTTATACTTCTTATTCAACGGAAGACAAAGAGCTCAAAGAGGACCCAGTGTCTTGACGATGAGGGACCTTCTTGTTCCTTTAGCCATCAACACAGTGAATTCTCCTTTTTGTAAAGGGTTGGCAACTCGCATGTGACTCCTTAGGAGTTTCAGGCGTCCATAGGTTACGGTAGCTGCTTATTATACCATCAGGCGGGCCGTATGCTTGTTTGCCACCATCGTGGTATTAAGACAGCTATTTTTTTGATGAATGTGATGCCTAATTCATATATTTGTCATATATGTATCCTTTTTGCCCTTGAGGTATATACCTTTTGCCCGAGGTGGTCGGGCAAAATGCATAATTGGAACTATTTGTTTAAAAAATAATAACAATAAGAAGTTGTTTAAGTTTAAGGATTTATGATAGCATTTTCTAAAGGTACTCTTGTCTTGTTCTCATATTATTAAATACCTACTATGTTTTAGTAATAGGCCATGGAAGAGCCCTATGTTCGATGGTTAGTTTCTACCAAAGAGCCAAGTTTTTGGAAGAATAAAATAAGAACTCACAACTTTAGAACTTGCGAAGGCTATCATATAATTCGTATGTGAGAACTAGCCAAGTCAAACCTTAGGCTTCAATAGAATTATAATACATTATACATCCTAAGTTTTAAGAAGAAATGATATTTTGACTTGTTTTAAAAAAAAAATGTTGTTATAAATAAATTTCAGGACTGACCATTGAACTTGGCATCCATTTAGATCTC
The DNA here is from genome assembly GCA_947086415.1 of Pammene aurita. Classification (NCBI taxonomy): domain Eukaryota; kingdom Metazoa; phylum Arthropoda; class Insecta; order Lepidoptera; family Tortricidae; genus Pammene; species Pammene aurita. The sequence continues at coordinate 72,322,650 of OX352289.1, read as the reverse complement.
ACTTCTTTTGTCATTGAAGTCAAATATATCAATATATTATATATGCCTTGGTTGTTGACTGCAACGACAAAAGAAGTGAGATCTGTAACTTGGCTCTCATTTCACATTTATGTATTTGATGGGATATCAAAACGTACGTGATGAAAAACGTATTCAGCGGCAAATTTTGTTCGCAACCTCTCCCTCTAAACCTCGCTAAGCTCATAATTCCACTACTTGAACCACTAGGTAGCTAATACTTTTATGATCCAAGTTTAGATCTCGCTTATGGTCTAAGAGCTGGCCACGTCAGATATGACACAATAATGAGAGCAATGAAACCTGTCTAGTTAGACTGCTTTACCATCCTTATTTCTAGATCCGGGCATCTGGCAGCATTTAATGGGTGGAGTCCAAAGTGACAGACACGTTGGAAAAAAGGAATACCAAAATAGGTAAAAACTGCCAAAGTTGTGTCATTTATAGAGGACAGGGCCTAAATTCTAACATTAGAGCAAAAACCATTGTATATTATTTCGGAAACAAAAACAGTAGGCGACTAACTAAAAATTGCATTATACATCATTTGGCACTACTTTCCCCCAACGTAAACTTCTGGCTATGATATAATCTAATTAATTAAAAAAAAATCCCATAATATTGCATCAAACCCAGAACTAATCCCTTGTAGTTTATGTAACTGTTGCGTAATAAGGCCTAATTACAGTTGCATACACTGCTTTATCTACACACATATTATAAATCCTAAATGAGGTGTTCGGAAACCATTAGAATGACCGCCATTGCACCGCCATGGCCAACTCGATTGTACCGGCGGTCGGAGAGGAGAGCAGATTTTCATTACGTTACCGTTATATCAATGAGTTAATGAATTTTCATACGTTTTAACCAGACTGTTACAGATAATACACTGATGTTACGTTACTGCCGTTACTGGTTGCAATAATGGTGGTAATTACATACGGTTTTCGAACGCGGAATAGAGGATTTATGATATTGGTGTAGATAAATATTTATAAATAGCTCTTTTTCCCTTGAAACTCCAGGGAGTAGGTGATATAATAGCATTACCTATATGCATACTATCGCTAAGGGTTTAAACATACCATGTCTACTTCGTTTCTTCTTTAATGAATACTTCTTCAGGATTAAGTAATAAAGATAATCGAGCCCGCAACGGTTCAATAGCTAACCACCCACGGCTCTACAAAAACACATTCCCGACCTTCCCTATATCTGCATAAAACTATTTATTCTTAGGCCATATATACGGCTGGAGTGCCGCAAAGTTGTAACTTTCTGGTCTTGGCCGGCAGGCTGGTTTTTGCGGCGCGTTCTGCCTCATTTACACGAGGAAGTAGGGGCGCGACCTATTCCTGGCCTAGTTATTTTTTGTCGCGTGCTTTATCGAGCATTACGGTGAGAGAGGATACGTGTACTGGGAGGTGACGAACGGTCGTTGCGTAATTTAGTGATAGATAGTTTCACTCTAGGTACAACAAAATCATCTAGCATTTAGTTAACTTTTTTAAATCCCACGATGTTGCCACCATCGTGGGATTTAAAAAAGTTAACTAAAAGTTAATTAAAAAAACAAGCATACGGACCGTGTGATGATAGGCAGCTACTGTAGCCTATGAACGCCTGGAACTCCAGGGGTGTCACATGCGCGTTGCCGACACTTCAATGTAAAGCAGGATTTAAATACTATGTTGAGTGTTGCCAGTTAAAGGGACAAAGAGACGTCGTCCTCTTTGAGCTCTATGGCAATTCTACTCACCGGCAGGGACACATTACGTGCTATAGGGTCTAGTGTGGTTTATGGTAGTGTAGTGACTCATGTTAGTTTAGCAAGGAGGAGTGGAGAACACAGTTCAGGTAAAGAAAGCAGATCAAACTGTTTCTTAATTTTGTTTATTATTATTCGAGACGCATTATCAGCATGTATTTTTTAGGTAGTATTGATTTGAAACAACAAGCTTCGCCAATTTTCTTGTCATAATTATACTTCTCGGGTCAGGGTTAAAACTGGTAATTGTTCCCGTCATTCATTTCATAACCATAAGTGCACTGAAATGTGAAATCTTTTACTCAGTTATTTTAGTAATATCATCGCTTACTGTACAAATCACAAAAGTTTGGCTTAGTTTAGCTTAACTAAAATATTGATTAATTTACTATTCATTTCTACTTTATCACCGTGGCGAGAGGTCTAGCAGTCATAATCCACCAATCATGTTTAATCATTTTTCTTATTAGGGCATTTTGACAGATGCTGTCAAAAAGACGCCACGGTGCTGCCATCTAGTGAAAGATTCGATCACGGAAACCCTCATTCGCTCGTCTATCTTAAAAAAAAAGGGGTCGTATCCCTTCATTGTAAAACTTTTGCGTGCTACGAGTAATTGTAACTTTCTGTATTATATCAGTACAATGCTTAGGTACTGGTTCAATGTTTCTGGTGGATGTAATATCCCTGTGAGAACGGGCTCTTGTTTTTACAAACATTCAGTTCAGCGACCGCACGAAATTACAAAATGTCACCCATTATGGACTCGGTAACGGACAATCTCTATACTCACTTGCGCGTTCGCAAGCATTCGAAACTACACCTTATGTCGTACAGAAAAAGGTTGAATTGTAAATGGTCACTCTCGAAACGAAATTCGAAATTCAAAAGAAAAACAGTCTCAGCCTGATTCCGAGAATCGCCGTTTATATCAAAACAAAAGACAAAAGCCGATCCGTTAGTTCTCCCGTCCCTTTTAGACTTGTTATAGACATGTATGTTGGTCTCTTTTGCACTTCAATGGGGCTACCGGATTGGTAGGTTTTTGTCTGTCAGTGAATTGAAGTCGGGTCACATTGGATTCGATAATAATTAACTACCTATAAATTTCAATTCCTACTTATAAATATAAGACGGTCTTGGTATATAAACATTCAAAGTACTAATTGACACGCACCGACTAAGCAGATGGAAAATATAAAAAAAAAACGATAGGAGCATATTTTCTTTATACAGTGTGTAAATCTAATACGGGTGAATCTTCAAACTGTGGTTAGCATAGGACAAGTATGTAGCATACTAAGAATCGTTTAGATAACTTTTGTTTAAAATCACGCCAAAAATTTTAACCATACAAAAATAATTGGACCCGCAATGTAAATGCAACACACTCAAGTTGAACGGTAGTTGTAAGTTGATATTGACAATGTTTACAGTACATTGCTGTTCGGTAAATATAATAAAAATAATAACGGGGTCTTAATTTTTAATTACTGATTAACTAATAAATAATTTAGTTTAATTTATTGCTCGTATTGGATTTACTGTACAGTGATTTACTCTACAATATTCCTTCTACTCGTACGGCAGTACTAACCACTAATTTTAATATCAAAAAATAATAGAAGATACACACTGTCATTATAACACTGTTACCAGTGATGAAATCTTCTTCTCGTATCATTCTCTGATGGTTTCAGACTGTGCGGGACCAGAAGGTAGCGACGCTTAGCAACCTGTCTGTCGCATCACGGCGGTCCCGCTCGGAGCAGTCGTGCGGTCGTCCCACATGGACATTGGGCGTCTGAGCCTTTTAGAGCGCCCCATTTCAGCATGTTTTCCTTGCTACGGCCGAACTGGGAACGCAATCTGTTTAAGGCTTTCCAGATCGACCACGGCTGCTTATGCCCAGCGGGGAGCGTCTCAGTGGGGCGGACATACTCGTCAGGCAGGGCGCGGACATTGTTCCAGTGGTCAACTCGGTTCTGGGATGGCGGAATCCGGATGGCGGCAGTGCACTCCTTCGGCTCTTTAGGCGGGACGGTGGCAGCTTGTGGCCGTGGAGAGGATGCCTTGAAACTTGTTCCTGCTACAATTTTTCGACGCTACACGCGGGTTTCCGGAGGAGCAATTCCTGCCAGAGGGTATAACTTATTAAGCGGAGTGGGTTAAAGACATCCAGTGATTATGCGGCAGGTGTCATTGAGCGCCGAGGTAACCTGTCCTGCGTGGGTGAAGCGGTGTCACACTGGGCACGTATATTCGCCCGCCGAATAGCAAAGTGCCAGGCCAGTAGTGCGAAGGGTGTGCGCTAAAGCGCTCCAGTGCGTTGAAGTAAGTTTACGCAACAGACAATTTCGCAAGGTTACCTTCTGGCTCTTGAAGGACAATGTTCTGTCTAGGGTTATTCCAAGGTACATTGGGCACGGGCAATACTCGATAGCGGCTCCTCGATTCCAGACAAGACTGAGCTGCCTTTATGCTTCCCGATTTCGGAGGTGGAATGAGCATGACTATACTATATAGTCGTCAGGTCCTGTAAGGCCGTAGAAAGTGATTTTTCCACGCCCTCGAAGCTATCACTTCGGGCTGCTAGTGCTAGGTCGTCTGCGTATGCAAACCGCTGGGTTTTGTGCAGGACTGGCTGGTCGTTGGTGTATATGTTAAACAGCATCGGGGCAAGCACGCTACCCTGCGGGAGACCATTTTTTTGCGAGCGCCAGCGGCTTTTTTCAGAATGCAGGTGAACTTGAAATCGACGGTTGTGGAGCAGTTAGCGAAGAACGTTTATAAATCCAGCGTCCCCCGTCATGCCATTAACCTTTAAAAGCAGCCTTTGTATATTCACTGTGTCGTATGCGGCTGTTAGGACGACATCACTCACTCATCACAGCTCGAACCCGTCCTCGATGTGTTGTGCTACTCGTAGCTTTAGTGTTTGAATTACCCGGACGGAATACCGCTTGTTCAGGGATTAGTTGCGGTTCAATAATCGGGACGAGGCGATTTAAGAGCAATCGCTCTAGCAGCTTTTAAGTGTGGCACAACAGAGATGTTGGATAGTGTTGTAATAAACATTATGACACTGTCCTATGAGATACTCAGAGTGTTATTGTTTGAACTCTCCATTGACCGATTAAAGTGCTGGAGTATGTACAAAGTTTTGAAATAAATAAAATCAAAGGGGATGACAGGGGGGTTATTCGGGTTAAAAAGTAAGCTTATAGAAAATATGCTCCGAAAGTGAATAAATAACGGTGTTACACGTAATTTTTTAACCAAACAACCCTTATTTGCTCTACCGATTACGACTTGACTCTTTAATCCCAGCCCTTATGATATATTCATCCCCTTTGCCACACACAATGTTGTATCAACCATTGAGTAACTCATTCCATTTTTTATCGTATTCTTTCGCAATAGATTTCATATTCCAACTAGTTTTTATAGTACTTTGCTGTTTTACGGCTAAAAAGGGCGCAAATACACGAGACAACGCGTTACTTACGTGAGTATTAAGGTTTGTTTACACGAATAAAATATTGTTGTTTGTTGAAAATTATGTTACAAAGTGTTATCGGCTTTTGCATACTCGACCTACGATAGTACCAGCAGCTTGCCTGATTTGTCACCAACAAGCACTTGATTTCGCGGCACTATAGTTCGTTTTTTTAGATTACTGTTCGATTACCTGATTCATGTTTGCCAACCTGTTCTACCTGTTCTGTTTGAATATTAAATTTAAAGACACTCAAACACATCACCAACAAACGATTAGTTAATATGATTAAGAGTTCACATTGCTGAATAAATATCAATATCAATTTGCGGATCAAATAATCCACCACAGGAATAAAAGCTTCTTTGAACTTTTTCTAATCTCAAAAAAACACGAAATATAGTACAAAATTAGAGGCGAAATAATTCCGACTTGCCCTAATATTTAATGACCGTGTTTGAGAAGTTTTCTCACCTTTTTAGGATTCCATGTTAACTAAAAACCCTTATACATAGCTTTATGTTCAGCTTGCACGTGTCTATTATAAAGAGTCCAAACTCTATGTAGTAATATTTATGACACGTAGCTTACGTATTTAAATTTTATTTTATTTAAATCTAATTCTAAATGGGTTTATACCTGAATAAATATTTTTTTATTTTTTTTTATTTATTTATTATGCCCTTGTATGGTATGTAGTTGAAGTAGAATTCTACTACTAAACTAATCTTAGTTTTATTATGTCAACAGCCTCCTAGCCACAGTCGCGGACAGGTGTGATGGGGCTTTCTGGCACGCCTGGAATAGCCTGCATGTGTTAAAGGGGTAATTTATGTTTAAATGTTTAGGTATAAGATATTACTAACGTAGGATAAGTTTAATAATAATAAAAAGTGTACTTACTAACATAATATGGAATGTTTCCGAAATAAATGAATATTTAATTTTAATTTCATTTAATAGGCTTAAAATGATGTTTTAAAAAAAACAGTAATTATTTATAAAACAGTTAAGAACAAAGGGTATCATTTTACGAAAAGCTCTATAAAACTAGTTCAAAGTTTCCTCGTTAATGTAAATGGTCTAACAAAGTGGAATGCCCCATATACCTACGTTTATTTATAGACCAGTAGCAAATCAGTAAAATAACGATCTGTCACCACACGCGGCACTTCGGAGGCCCGAATATGCTGTATAATTAATTCTATAAATTAAATGTACAGCGCTGGGTGGTCCCAGGATTTCTTCCAAATTCCTAACCTTCCTTATCAGTTCCCCGAACGAGATTTTGGCAGCAGATTGCCGCCATTTTGAAAAAACTTTTATTTTTTGTTACCTTTGGATTCAGTCCTTACAATTAATAATAAACGTATACCTATACGCCTGAGTGCACCAGCACTTCCAGCACTGACTCCGTACATGTCATTTTTAAGCTTAAGGCACTGGTCCCACCAAGAGCGAGTAAGCGAGTAAAGTTTAGCGAGTAGCATTACATTGCGGTTTGTCGAGGTATAGAGTGATCGATCGACATTTCAAGGCACGCGATGTTTTGATTTCGCCGCCGGTGGGACGAGACGAATGCCTTAAGGTATCCGCAATTAAGGTAACATCAGGTCACATCATCACGTGTTCTATTGGGTAATACGTAGGGCCTATCAGCACTGACTTACCTACTAGTCTAAAGGCAGATTTTTCAATATAAATTATAGCAAAAGATTATCTTTACGCACGGCAGAGTAGCAGTAGTATATACCTCGTTTTTTTTAAATTAGATAAATAACGGTCGATTTTGCCATTGTATTTCTTTTCAGCAATAGGGAACATTTTTAATGAGACGACAACAACATATTCTGGAATCGTTTTCCCAAAAATCGCACTATATTTTACTAATTTGAAAAAACCGGCCAAGTGCGTGTCGGACCACGCATAGGAGGGTTCCGTACCTTCAATGGAATAAGAACCAAACTAATACCAAAAGGTCGTATCTGATGCCTATGGAAGAAGTTTTTTGGAGATAACTCAAAAATGGCTGAACCGATAATGTTCAAAACAATTTTCGTTGAAAGTATATGATAAGGCGCATCTCTTCAAATTTTTTTATATTTTTTGAACTTACGGTTCAAAAGTTACGGGGGGGCTACACAACTTTTCTGACTTTCGAAGCGATTATTTCAGAAAATATTCACTTAATCACAAAATGGTCAAAGAAAACTCAATGTTATTTTGAAAGACCTATCGATTGATGTGTCACATGTTGATATTTGGTTAATTTTTTAGTTTTTTTAATTAGTTACCTGTATGGAGCGCCCCCCTAAAAATATTTTTTTTTTCAAATTTAACTACATAACTAAGTAGCTGCATACAAAATACACCTTATGTGTAAATTTTATTCAGATACGTCGTATAGTCTCCGAGTAAAATGCCTGTGACATACGGACGGAAAGACAGACAGACAGACATGACGAATCCATAAGGGTTCCGTTTTTTGCCATTTGGCTACGGAACCCTAAAAAAACGAAGTAGGTATACAGGATGTGACAAAAATACCGGTGATCCGTTTGTGGGTATAATTGATATCGTGTTGCGAGTTGGAAAAAGTAGGAGAAAAATTTTATTGACGCGAAAATAAACAATTGCATGTCCAATACAAATTTTTTGTCATCCAGGCTGGCCCACCCTCCATACTAAACCAATTTTTTTTTCGCGAGATTTTTTCTTTCTTAGTTTTTCATAATTAGCAAGGATCGGACAAACGCCCGTCATTTCGAAAATATAACCCTGTTCCGTACAGCAGAGACTTCCTTATGTTAATTAAAAAAATAGTATTTTATGGATTTATTGGACCATAATTTATATCCAGTGACAAATTAATTAATGATTGACATTCCGAAAATTACTTTCGCCAATAAAATAGAATGACCAAATTTTTTTCTAAATTTTCACTTGTGAGCCTATAACGATGTGAATTTAGGACCCATTCATGCGTTGAAAAAGTCCGTTCACAGTCTACGGACGTCGTAGGGGCATTTGTAATCGTTGACAATGGTATAGTTTCTTCCAATATGCTTGTGCCTCGGAGTTAATTTTTTCATGTATTTCTTTCACGGTGACGTAATCAGGATTCCTATTAAAAATTGCTTGAAATTTTGATATAGCCCTAAAGAACTATTATATAATCTGTGCTCTAGATCTAAAAGAACGAAGATCTAAAGGACGAAAAGACGAAGTTACACATAAAAGAATCATTTAAAATTGTTGAGGACATACATACTGTTTTACAAAATATTCCCGGGAGTTTTAGATCTAGAGCTTTAGTGGGAGTTTTAGACAAGTGAAAATTTAGAAAAAATTTTGGTCATTCTATTTTATTGGCGAAAGTAATTTTCGGAATGTCAATCATTAATTAATTTGTCACGGGATATAAATTATGGTCCAATAAATCCATAAAATACATTTTTTTTTATTGACGTAGGGAAGTCTCTGCTGTACGGATCAGGGTTATATTTTCAAAATGACGGGCGTTTGTCCGATCCTTGCTAATTAGAATACGATACCAATTGTGCCCTTAAAAAGATCACCAGCATTTTTGTTGCAGCCTGTATAGCCGGTCGAGATGTTCAAAAAGTTGTTGCCACAGGACCTATTTAAAGACGCGTGTCTAGATCATTTTGCTGACTTTTAGCCGTCAACACAGTGAATCCTCCTTTTTGTAAAGGGTCGGCAACGCGCATGTGACACCTCTGGAGTTGCAGGCGTCCATGGGCTACGGTAGCTGCTTACCATCAGGTCGGCCGTATGCTTGTTTGCCACCGCCGTGGTGTAATTTTTATTTATTATTTCCATTGCTTAATGATAATGACCGTAAGTATTATTTTTTTTACTTATCACCTACTACTACTACTTTTATTTTAACGCCATTTTTCCCCATTTAATGTAAATTATTATTTGAATAAAAAAGAAAATCCCACGCAAAAAATTTCAATTTAAATTGACGGTCAAGACAGCGTTTACTATAAAAAACATCAATCTCAGCAAAAGCTAATAGACTAACTAAAGCACGTATGCCGTAGGGAACCCTACCTTATCGAGTAGCAGAAAGTTACCTGCCTAGGGCAATGCACGATGAAAAATTACGTATTTTAGTACTTGGTAGCCAGGGCCAAACTTTTAATGGGCAAGCATTTTGTATAGTCAGCAACATTCTTATAAAATCTATCTTATCGAGTAGCAAATTGAACGCCATTCGAAAGTACTAGTCAAATGGGTAATAACAAAAAATGGTAACCGACCTTAAACCTGGAGATTTTGTTATTCAGCCTAGGTTTATGGTTTATTAAATTGTTATGATTAATTTAATTTAATTCATGATGAAAATCGACTAATATATGTTTACACGTAACGTCAAAGATATGTTAACAATGCAAGTGCGACGTGAAAATTAGTTCACGGGACGGTTTAAATGCAGTGTTACGTGATACGAGATAAAACATAAGATACTGTTTATCAACGTATCAGAAAATAAGAGGTAGCGTTGCCCAGAACTGGAGACTCCGTAATTCTACCTTATTAAATATATTTGAAATAATTAACCCCGTAGAAGATGAAATTTGTGCCATTCGAAAAAAGCTCATCACCTTTTAAACAATAAAAAATCATAATATATCAGGTCTGCGTGTGGCTCTGTATATGTGACAGACTCCACATATGGTATGAAATTAAGTTTCTGTAATATTGTGATAATGCAATAGATCTATATATTCCAAATTTCATTGTTCTAGGTCACGTGTAAAAATATGGATACATTTAATGTGACAAAACATGTATAAGACTTTACGCCTTGGTAATATAGTCGTGGCTACATATATTATTGTCACATTTAATGTATTGATATTTTCAGACGTGACTGTACATACCTACCTCCAACGGCTTTGTGCTGTAGCCACGCTAACTGTTTGTGTCTGGGTAACGGGACTACATATTTATATTTTAAGATATTTATGATTATTTATATTTATTTATTTTTAGTACGCGAGTTGGGCCGTCGATTCCGGCAAAAGGGCGAGGATCCCCGCTCCGAGTCGTTCTTGGTGCAAAGGCTGTTCATAGCAATCCAGCGTGGCAATGCAGCAAGCCCTATGGGCACCTTTGCACCGGGAACGGCAGGGAGCGGGTTGTTCGTTACTTATTTGTAATTTATTTGTAAAATGTGTTAAGTATTTCTTTTCTAAACCTGTTTTATTATTAATTGTACCATTGTAAATAATTAAACTCTCATTGCTTTGCCATTTTTATTTTATTTGTGATTGTTTATATTATTTAATCACAAAACAAATTGATTTTGTAAGGAGCGTTAATAATCAATTGTCGGCACTCCATGTGTAAGCATTATGCACGTCGACGCAACAGTAATGTAATGTTCATGAATTCATATTTTTATCGAACGAGTAGTTTCGTTCGGTGCAAATTGGCTGTGACAGACGGACGGACCTAATCTATACATATAATAAAGCTGAAGAGGGTCGAAAGTCTGTACATGGAAGATAATCGAAAAAAAGTTGGCTGGGGATACTTAGAATCGATAACAGAACACCTTCCAACAATTTTTAGAATTTTTGTCTGTTTATCTGTTTATCTGTTTGTCTGTTTATTTGACCGCGCATCACGTGAAAACGGCTGAACGGATTTTAATGAAATTTTGTATAGAGATAGTTTGAGTCCCGGGAAAGGATAATATATAGTTTTAATCCCGAGAATCAACCCTGAGGGGGGGGTGAAAATGGGGTTGAAAGTTTGTATGGAGAATTTTTAACCGCTAAAACGATTTAGATGGAAATGAGTATGGAGATAATTTGAGTCTCGAGAAACGTTATAGGATAGTTTACAAACCCTTGTGGGGGTAAAAAGGGGGTTGGAAGTTGGTATGAGGAAGTTTTTACCGCTGAACTGATTTAAATGAAAATTGGTATAGAGATAGTATGAGTCTCGAGAAAGGACAAAGGATAGTTTCATCTTCAAAAAAGCCCCCCCCCCCCCCAATCTTACTTTAGAACCGTATGTCCAAAAAAATTTAAAAAATTATGGAAGTGAAGCCTGAAAGGTACTTTTAATAAAAACTATCTATACATATAATAAAGCTGAAGAGGGTCGAAAGTCTGTTCATGAGATATATTCGAAAAAAAGTTGGCTGAGGATACTTAGAATCGATAACAGAACACGTTCCAACAATTTTTAGAATTTTTGTCTGTTTATCTGTTTGTTTGTTTGTTTATTTGACCGCGCTTCACGTTGAAACGGCTAAACGGATTTTGATGAATTTTTGTGGAAAAGGAAATAAAATAGTTTTACATGGGGGGTGGAAGTTTACATGAGGAAGAAACAACCAATAATCGCTTTACGTATTTAGATGAAATTTGGTATTGAAATCATTTGTAATTTTTTGGTCAAGGTATTCATATTTATAACATGTTACCCGCCGATGCTTTAAATTTACCTTTACTCGCTCTTAAGAAATATTTGAAAATGTCATGAATGTCAAAGGGTTATTGCAGGACGGACAAAGATGCCTGGCCCAAACCAAAATACTATCGTCTAACATTTATAGGACACCGTTTAGGTAGGAAAACATATCAAACGTTTTGTGAAGCAGTCAGATAAGGGATTTATTTTTCTTTATAATTAAACAATAGGCACATTATCTGTCCCTCAAGCTGTTTTGATATGTCTTCTTGAAGAACTACGCATTATTTTGTATCTTTAAGATGTAATAATGTATTGAAAAAATAAGTACCGTCGAGTTAGAACCGGTGGTAGTTTTGGAACGAAGTTCCTTATCGAACGGTTCTTGGATGGGGGGGCTAGGCGAAGAAAAATTACGTGACCGTCACGAAAAAGCGTCACGTCACGAAAACGTGACACCCATACGATTGAGAAACATGTAAAATGGAATGAAATAAAAAATATATAAAATAGAATAAAGTGAAAAATTTCAAAAATTTCAATAATTTCAAAAATTTCAAAAATTTCAGGTATTTCAAAAATTTCAAAAAAAAAACAAAAATTACAAAAATTAAAAACCGCAAAAATTTAAAAAAAAACAAAACTTACGAAAAAGTCGAAAATGAAATAAAATTAAATAACATAACTTCGTTCCAACCGAGTGTTAGTGGGGGAGGTAGCCACTACACTCGATTGAATTTAATTTGCATGGGTCATGGACCCCCCCCCCCCCCCAAGTGCACCTCAAATAGAAAAAAAACATTTCTGCATTTGTGACCCCCCCCCCCAATTTCAACCGCGCCTGTTCTTACCTTTCATGCTTAGACTGATTTGACGGGAGGATCGATTTGGATGATATTTGCCGTGGACATGAACGTATAAATACAAAAGTGGTCCTGTATCGTCCGATATACACCTACTACTCTATGTCGTTTAAATCATGCCAAAAAAAAATTATAGGATAAAAAAAAGTATTCATTTTTGAGTGTAGTTTCATTTAGTGGTAATTGTAATAGTAGTTTATGTAACTGTTACGTAATAAGGGTCCTAAAAATACGAGTGTGGTTTTATGAAACGAGCCGCAGCCGAGTTTCATAATAAGATCACACGAGTGTTTTCAGGCCTAATTACGTCCAGTTGCATACACTGCTTTATCTACACTAATATTATTTATCCTAAATGCCGTGTTCGGAAAACATAGAATGGCCGCCATGGCCAACTCGATTGTGCCGGCGGTCGGGCGGGCGCGTGCCGGTGTACATTATGTTATCAAAACTCATAACCTACGAGTATCAATATTTGAGCATGTAAAGTTAAAATTACGTTACTGCCACAGATAAAAAGCTTATCATAGTAAAATCGGTTGTGGTAATGCTAGCCATTGCCTACCGTTTTTTAACACGTTTTAGAGGACTTACAATGTGAGTGTAGATAAAATATTTTATTAGGACTACTGTCCTCTAGCGTATCCATCTGTCAACTTTACTTCAATTTCCGCCTCCAGGGTAGCGGGAGAGAAATTAGGTGTGAATTAGCCGCTTACTGACACAGACCGAATTCCACGCGGGCGGAGCCGCGGGCACAGCTAGTCTTTATATACGTGGCAAGTAAGCATACGGCCCGCCTATAGACGTCTGTGAATCCAGAGGTGTCACATGTGCGTTGCCGACCATTTAATATAAAGGCGGATTTAACAGTGTTGACGGCCAAAGATAGGAAGAAGAGGGCCCCCGTCGTCAACATACTGCATAGAGGAGGTATACAAATAACAAATGCCACTATGTAATTGGAATATTTTTATTAACAGATCGTTATATTTTTTACAGTCGTGAATAAATTACTGTTGTTGTTGAAAATGTATACGGAAAAAAATGGCCTATATTTTTTGTTCATAATTCATAATATATATAAATAATAGGTACTTAACTACGGAAAAGTACTTAATCAACTGGAATAGTATACAGTTGAAGTTTTCGTGTAACAAGGTTGTTATACATGGTGGGACAGTAAAGGATAACACATTCTCTTTTGCTGACATTTCCTGTACCTAATTTAATTACTAATAATTGAACTAAAAAAATAAAGGTTATTTTTACCAAAATTTTCCTTTAATCTCACGTGTTTATTTCAGAGACTTATACTATTTACTAATCGATTATTGTGTACTCGGTTATTTCGTGTCCTACTATAAATATCGATGCGTATTATTAAATAGAAGGTATTATTAAGGAAGGACATTCAAAATGGCGTAAACGACATTGCAATAACAAATAAGATTAAAGTTGTAAAAAAAATTTTTTTTTCATACATACGATGCATAATAAAATAAATAAATAAATACTTAATTTGAAGATATGTCGTTCACGCCATTCTAGAATAGGCTCGTCGTAAAGTACACTAATTAAAACTATACAAAAAAGGAACTAGCAGTTCGTGTAGGTACACGCCGTACTCGGCTAAACCTATCCTAGATAATATCCATCGGATGACACATCCACGTCGGATGGCCTGGATTCTAGCACTGGTCTAATGCTTAATACACAATTAATAGCCGACCTCGCACAAATTGACAGGCGATTGAAATTAAAAATAGAGCCAATATTACAATTGACTTGAAATCATTCCACACTAATAATATTTTCATGAAATGATTCTATCAAGCTGAAACATTTTTTTTTTGCAATTAATTACTTAATTAAACATCAAAAATCGAATTAAATGTGTAAAAATCAATAGGAGTAGATTTTTGATTTTATGTAGTCGATGGAGAAAAACCGAATATCCTGTTTACAATAACTTGACTTAGAATACTTTATTTAAAAAATTTATAATGGTTCTGTTTGACGCTATTTTTAATTTCTATCTTTCTAAGGTACAGCAACATTGAAAGTAAGCCGTAAGTACACCTTATTACTTACAACACAAGGTCCAAATTTGCTTTTAATTCATGAGGTAACCTAAAACATGACGCCCTATTATTTTTAAATTATGGAAATTCACATTTATCTACCGCTTAGCCTATCTTACATTAAATATTAATTTTCAATGAATAAATAGTATATATTAATAAAAGAACATTTAGTTTAGTTCACTGAAAATATTGTTTTAAAGTATAATACGTTGTCAAATATTGCTTCGCACTTAATTTTGTACTCTAATTGTCTATACTCAATGCATTACATCAATTAAATGTATTGGTGCGTAAATTAATTAATTTCATAAAACATAATGTAAAGTAACTTGGATTTATAGACAATTAAAATTCAAAATTCATTGTTGATATCAGACTTTACCGATTCTTCGTCTAGTAAATAGACTTAAGTAATTTTACAATTCGAATCAAAACGTCCCGATAAACGAATTTTAGAAACAATTTCGCTGTAATGGTTATTAGACGATCATAATTATAAGGGAGCAAACGAGATGACGATCTCGTTCCGTCGTATATGTGCATCCCTTAGAAAATCCACCGTGGCCGCTTGCATACATTTGGATATGTTTAATATGGATGCCGCACGCCATGCTGTTCGCCCGCTCGAGCGTCTCAGATTGCACCTTTAGAATTAGCTGATATTGTACAGAAATTTAAACTATGGATTGTATACTCGTTTCATTCAAAGTCGATACGGTGTGGACGGATATCGAAGTGTCCAGAGATTCACGGTCATACATTAATTTGACGCAATTCCTACAGATATTACATCTAAGTTACATAGTAATTCAATTTTGTACATTGTGGTCTTGACGCATCCCCATCATGCTCCAATTTGCCGCTCCGTTTTGTGAACATGACAACTTGACAAGGGAGCTCATACGTTTGCTTCATACGCTCGCCGCAGACATCGTAAAAATTGATATCGCTCGGAGTACTGATGCGTCAGAAAGTTTCCAAAATTGCGAAATGTTCCAGATATGAAAATTTCCGAAAATTCTCACTTTTTTTGTATGGGATTTGAAACTTTCCATTTCTTAAATTTTTCAATTTCCTATATTTCTTATGAAATTTTCTAGAAATTTCCGAGAATATTTCTAATTATTTGGAAAGTTTCCGCAACTTGCACATCTGTAGCTCGGAGCGTTTCTTTCAAGAAACATGCATCATTGTTGAGCACTTTCAGCTGTTTTAAGTTTTTGGGACATGTCAAGACTTGCTGCGTAATTGTCAATGATAAGTGAATCGGAAATATTAATTATTATTGCTGTTAAAATTTTTGTTTATAAAACTTTTATGCACTTCACATGATCAGTAACTTACAATATTCGATCCTAACCTAAACATGACATCCATTGAGAGTTCAATGACCTGGTATGTTATTTCTGTATTTAAATCTAACATTTTACAACCTTCTGAGATTCTTACAGACTTCATTTAAAGTACTGCCCAAAAACACAAACAGAAACAATTCTAAAGTGTACATACGGCATCAATGGCGAGCGTCTAACGGCGCAGTGCGTCAAGCGTCCAATCCAAGCATTATGAGCAGAATGTACCTGGACACCGCTCCAAACGCGCCGCTGGTCGCTCGCACAGAGGCCGTACACGAAAAGCGGTAAGTACTTGTCCTAACTATACAATGAAGAATCAATAATTCAATAAGCTTTTGTTATGCCCAGAATCTCATATAAAATAGAATGTGCTTTAAATCCATTCAAGATTTTTATATTTCGCGAAATCAGTTAAAATATCTTTAAGATTTAAATTACTTTAGAAAATAGCAGATTTGGTGCACAGTACAAAGAAAACCCAATAAAATGAGTAATAAAAAATAGTTGTTAAATTAGTAATTTACATTGTTTTCGGCTATTGTTAAGATAATGATAAGCGTGAACAGCTGGTGTTCGATTACATACAGCCCATTCGATATTTAACAAATCATAATTTAATACTGTACTTCATAATGATTAACAAATTACAAGATGAGATGTAAAGTACATGTTGTATACAGAATTCAGCCATACTTGTTTTATAATGTAAACAAACACTTCTCAACAACATTATCACACTTTTCTCTGGGACTGTCAATTAAAATGTATATACTTAAAGGAACTCACCTTGTATAAATTCAACCAACTAACCACTGAAAAATATAATTTCTAATAAAAATTTCTTCAACTAACGAAGTAACGACCGAATAACCTCAAAAATAAATGATATTACGACCTCTAGATTGACACATTTACATGATAAGACTAAAGGATGAATTCTGTATATAAATTGCTGAATCGACCAAAAAGGCCGTATCTGCAAACGTTACGGCACATACGGCTGTTTTCGACAACGGCAGATAAGTTACATGTCGCAAAAATATCCTTTACCTCAAATTGCTTACAGAGATATTACAGGTTTATGAGTGTACTTCGGACCAATATAAAATTATTACTTAGCAATCATTACTGATTTTTGTTATATTTGTAACGTAGCTCTTTTTTACTGAAAAATTAATAACTAGAACTTCGAAAGACGGTATTTAACCCCTTTTTCAACCTCTGCGGAGTTGAATTTCTACTTTTTTTTCAGTCTCTAGGTACCTAATACGACTTTCTTATGTACCTATTTAGTAGATTAACATCTCATGTACCTATTTAGTTCTTGAACTAAACATGGATGCAATTGCAAGGTTTCATCTGTTCACATTACAAGTTGTTGATAAGTTAATGACTTATACGTTTACGGGGCAATAAAGGGATCTAGCATATTTTTTAATTTGTATTGGTCCGAAGCACAGGTGTGTATTGTCTTCCAAACTATTTGTTGTCACAGTTAATAATGCACTTTAAGAAACAGAATGAAAACATGAAGTTTCCTTTAACAAAACAGTTTCCTCCTTGAAAGTTCCATGGTCATTCACATTCACTCATAGTGTCACATCACTAGTGCGCTCACAAAGCGCAAAACAGAGGCTATGGACAGTCCATAGAGTTGGGGCTTGGGGGCCCCCCCATGACGCTGTAGGGTGGGCTGTGGGGGGGCAGGGACTGTATGGAGCCCATGGGCCCGTGATACATGTCCATCTCAAGCGACGCGTCGGGCGAGCACTTGTCCGCCATCTTGTTTTCTTGTTTCGTCACCATTCGCCGCCATTTCGCGCGGGCATTTTGGAACCAGACCTGGGGACAAAAAAGGATTGAGTTTGTGTTGCCTTTTACGGCGGTCGCTAGGCAATTCGCTTTCGTTTTGTTAATGCCGGGCGCAGTCAATTTAAATCGCTTTGTCATATGTGAATACCTGATGTTACATTTTTTTAAGAACTATGTAAATGAGTGACTAAGTCACTAGGTATAGGTATATGGCATATGTCGCAAGGCCTTAATTTCTAAAGGAATTAAATAAATATAACAATCGATATAAAACTTTTTATTGCACAAAAATGATACAGAATAAGATTTACAGTGTTTCAGTAAAGTAGGTACATTAAATAGTTGGTGTACGACGAAGTTGATGTATAAAGATTCTAGGTGTCCCCACACTAGGCTAGGCCTGTATCGCGGGAGACCAGTTATACATTAATATGATTACAGAAATATTTATTATCAATTTATCACCTTGTTTTATTTGCCAAAATATTGTTTTTCATACGTAAATACTACATAGGGTGTCGCGTTCAGTATGGATCAAACGAAAATTATGTTCTCGAAAAAAAAACGATTTAGTGTCTGCTCGAGTTGGACGCCAGCTCACGGTGTAGGTACCAGTATGCCAAAAGCGACCTATTACGAAGAACCGTGGTCAACAGTAGAATGAGTCAACCAATCAAAATGTTATTATTATTATTTGTGCAAAATCGACTCGCTTAAGACGATTCAGCGTCAGTAAGGAAGTTTTTATTAGAAAAAAAACCGTTCTTTACATTTTACGGGATCACGGGGACAACGTCGAAGGATTTTTTTTAAATATATATGTGCGGTTGAGTCCCGTTATTACAAATAGATACCTATGTGAATAAACCGTGAAAGTTTAAATCAGTTTACAACAATATAAGGTTACTTTTGCTTAAACTAGAGAAATAAAGGTAAATGCTTGAATGGTTTTCGAAAAGCATAACACTCAGCATATTGTTCCTTTAGCCGTCAACACAGTGAATCCTCCTTTTTGTAAAGGGTCGGCACCGCGCATGTGACACATCTGGAGTTGCAAGCGTCCATAGGCTACGGTAGCTGCTTACCATCAGGTGAGCCGTATGCTTGTTTGCCACCGTCGTAGTATATAAAAAAATGTGTCGCAGCACAAAAGTGTTAAGACGCTGGCTGGTTTTCAGTGTACTCACTGACACTTAACATACAAACACAAAACAATACAAGACATAGAGATTATACAAAGCGAAATAAAACAGAATGTATGGTGCGTGTTGTGAAATTGCGAAAATCAAAATGGAAATATACGGATAATGATTTACTTTATAAATAAATAGATAAGGTTTTAGGCATTGGGGTAAATCATAGACTAATAACCCAAGACCCCGCATAGCCGGGCGACCCCCGCTGCAACGCTCGAAGTAATTTCAGCCTGTAGTGAGACACTAGTTTATTGTAGTACGTCTCCATGGCAACCATTAATGTCTGGCTGTCTCTTACGCTCCACAGAACAATGGCGCGTTCCTTGTCTATTAGCATTGCCTGTTCCCCTCCCGCACCCCTTCTTTTTGGCAGCTTAGGATTCAAAGAAATAACGTGCTAAGCGGAGTATAGAGATATCTTGTATATGGGGTAAATTGATATAGGTCGGCTAGATGGAGGTCGTTTGTTCTTTGAGAAGATGCAGATGACGGAAAGTTTCATAAGCGGGAAGCGTAGGTATCATGCTCTACTGTAATGTTAAATACTAATATCATAGGCAGCTTCTCTTTTCTCGATGTTAGGTATGCATTCTTTTATGAGGAGTCAGTTTCGTCACTTTATCGCAGTATCACTAATACTCCGACAAGTACCCACAATATTAATATAACGGTTGCTTTACGTAGGGCCTGACAGACACCGCAGAGTCTACCCCAGAAACTAGGTCTACTTACATGCCGATTTCATACAAATTTCATACATAAAAATCTGCGGTGAAATTTGCTAAGCTGTAAACCTCTTTGACTGGACTATCTCATCGCCCCAATTACGACGCGTGCGTAACGGCATTTAAAAAACGGTTTTCGTTATTTAAAAACGCAAACTCAGATGTAATCATCTTAATTTGTAATTAATACGTCATTAGAATTTATAAGGAGCTTGTTATTACGGAGATGTGAGGTTTTTTTATTTGTCGCGGTTTTGGTTCCGCGTTCCGTGCACGGTTACTGACAGACATAATTACGATGCAAGGACCACAATACACATGGACTTACAACCACCTAAAGATGCTCCTCCTAGCGTTGATTTTTTCGCATGGAATTTTGACAGGTTAAGGCGAGTGGTCTTGTGCTCAACAGATTTTAAGTTTCTCAAAAAAAAAACTAGAATTATTATTGACCATAAAGGATGGTTTTTCTAAATGGATCAGAGAGGGCTGCTACCAGATCCCATGATGACACGCGAAAATGGTCTTAGGAAACTTGCCCATACTTTTTGACTAATGATTGACATTTACAGATTAAAAACACAGTTATTTTTCTTTTTCGGCCCGTTTCCAACAGGGCTCAAAAGTCTCTTACAGACTAATCTTGGGGAGGGCACTAGAAAGGCTACAAATCTGTAGAGGTATAATACCTGAACTGTCAATCATCATCCTCCTAGCGCGTTCCGGCCTTATGTGTTCCACGGCTCAAATGACACTGAACTGTCCTCTAAACCTTCCAAGCCCGAGCGGAAACAAGTCTCATTGGGCATACGTCCGGTTTATTCAAAATGTTTTCCTTCACCTATACTTAGTTAAGTACCTATAAAATCAGGTAAAATTTTATTTTTACCTGATTTTAAGATTAGAAAAATAACGGTCGATTTCGCCCATGGATCTTTTTTCAGCTATATCAGGGAAAAATTTAAATGAGAATAGATACTTGTTTCCATTAGTGAAACGCTTAAGAATATAAGAGACAAAATGGTTAATTTTAAAATAGTTTTCCCGGAAATCGCACAACGACAATTGCATGATTTTTCTAATCTAAAAAAAGTACAGAACTGGTAAGTTTAAATGATAGTTATTTCTAATATTAGGAAGTACACACCTACTCAGTGGTACTAGTCGGCATTGAACTCTGGACTGTCAATGACTATGCAAACTCGCGTTCCGTGCAGGCAAACGTACTAGCGCCATCTATCGTGTGACTAACGCAGTAAGTCGCGATCCATACATGTTGTGCAGCAGATTGACACTGTCGAACTAACTCAAGTGATTTTCAATAGATGGCGCTGTGCTGCCGCACAGTATATACATAAGTAGTGTGAATTTTGGAGGGACATGATGTTGTTTAGAAATTGTCAGTTCACGTACCATATGGTCCTTGTTTCTGTGATTTCTTAAACCTCGACCACTAAACGCATGCTTCTAGCGTGCACGGCGTTTCGTGGCCCTCGGGTTAGTCGGGTTAAGATTAGGCTGCCTACGGCCGATGACCTTCAAAATACTCTTATGAGGCTGAAAACAGCAGATGACCTTGAAATTGACGTTTTTTTGGTAGAAACTATTTTTTTTGGAAAAATATTCTGTAAGTACACCGTTGTTGTGTTGTGTTGTGTTCGATACACGACCGGATTAAACCGAGAATAAAAATTCACAGATTTCGTGCCTCACACGACTATCGAGCACATTGGAAATGAATCTACGGAATTCGAAAAAATATTGTCTCTGAGCGACGAGAAAGTCGGGATAAGGAAAAGGTTATAAAATAAAACTACGACGTTGAATAATTATTATTTTATTCTTAGATTAACATAAGTATCCTCGACATAACGCCTGTGAACCAGAGTTGGGCAAAAATTAACGTGATTGAAACTAAAGTTAAAAATGAGAACGTTACTCATAATCATATGAACATTGATTTATACACTGTATAAATCAATGTATACTTTTCGAATAATAAAGCAATCTATCTATCTATCTATCTATGATTATGAATTCAATCATGAGCTTTCTAATCTGATTGACCACCGACATGAGTAAATCATGTCGATTTTTAGTTTCACTCATGATTAGCTGAAGTGATTACATTAGTAAGACAGAATGCTTAGTTAAACTAACGATTTAGTTGATCAGATGATTAGATTTTGATTAGATTTTGCGTAGCTACTAGCTCCTTCACTTTTTTACCTGACGAAACAGGCGGTACCTAGGTGAGTATAATATACATTTGAATAAATGGCTATTTGTGACAATATTTCTAAAAGTATTATTTGGCGGTTGGCGCTTACGTCTTAAGTTGTATAGTGCAGATTCAATATTGAGCAATAAAAGCGTAAATGCCAGTGGCAAATGTTACCTTTAGCAAAATATCGACAGTTTTTTTGTTACTTTTTGGTATGAGTGTACAAATGAATGCTCCCATTTAACTTTGAAACGGCCTGTTCGATTTTATTGCGGTTTTCGGCTACAGTTAAGGCAGCTATCACACAGCTGCGGTTTCCACATGCGCTTTTCATTATCATTCTCATTCTCCTTCTCATTCTCATTCTCATTCTCATTCTCATTCTCATCCTAATTCTCATTTCATTCTCATTCTCATTCTCATTCTCATTCTCATTCTCATTCTCATCCTCATCCTCATTCTTATTCTCATTTTCATTTAGGATGATGAAAATTTCTACATATGTATCTGGTTCAATATGTGAAATTCAGAACAAACGCCTTATTCTAGTAATAATATAAATCAGCTTAAAAAGACTCTAATCATACATTCGTCAATCACATTGAACAAGTTAGTTGATTAGCGTTAATTTAGTTTCAATCAGCGCCCGTTGTTAATGATTTATTCATGGCGAAATTATGTGATTGTTTTGTGTTATGATTTAATCAGCGATGATTAGTAATCAATCACCGTTTTTAATCAATTGTGCCCAACTCTGCTGTGAACAAACAAATTGAAAAATTTCCACACGCATATCGAAGTTTGAATAATTGACGCCGTGGCGCCTAAGTATACATATTTCATTTTTAGATTAATAAGCAGGATATAATAATGTTCAAAGTACAAGAAAATTACATTACAAATCCGTAGTCAAGTCGAGAAATGGTAGCCACATAGCTAAATAATTTTTAAGAAAAAAAAACCGACTTCTTTAATGGGGAAAGCCGGTGAAGGATTATTGTAGATGGTGCACTATATACAATGAAATAACTTGCTTAACAAACACAGCGAAGAGGACAAATCGTCAAACGTGAACTATGCGTCGTTGAAGAATTCCTTTTACATTTCACATGTTTATGGCATCAGCCGCAGTTCCACTTCATCAAAATGCTTGATTTGTTGATTTAAATACAAAAATCACTTTATGTATGCCTTTAAGATTTGAGAAGTTTCCTCGATTGCTCCTGGATCCCATCATCAGAACTTGAGCTTGACGAAAAATTGTCCTGAGAATCTAACTTGCTTAACAAACACGGCGAAGAGGACAAATCGCCAAACGCGAACTATGCGTCATTGAAGAGTTCCGCTCTGATCATCATCAGCAGTTCCACTTCATTAAATGTCACTCTTTTGAATGAAAATGCTTGATTTGTTGATAAAAATACAAAAATCACTATGTGTATGCCTTGAAGATTTGAGGAGTTCCTTCGATTCCTCATGTATCCCATCATCAGAACTTGAGCTTGAGGAAAATTTGTCCTGACAATCTAACTTGCTTAACAAACACATCGTAGAGGAGAAATCGCCAAACGTGAATTATGCGTCGTTGAGGAGTTCCGTTCTGATCATCATCAGCAGTTCCACTTCATCAAATGTCACTCTTTTGCGAGAGACCTAGAGGATATTTGCGAGCATCAAATACAGCGAGGCATTGTATTTTTGCAAGCTGCAGAAATGTGGTGGCCCATAATGTTCCACAATATGCTAAGTTCCTACTTTTACACAATCACAATTTTTACATACCAGAATTAGCTCGAGTTTGCAATGCTCATTTTATGAACAATGATTGGGAAGACTTGCTTAATAATCTTGGCTTCGAAAACTTTAACATTGCTCATATTGTTGGCATAATGAAATTATATCAATGGGGTATCGAACGAAGAGGCCACCATGATTTCGAATATATGGAAGAAATAGTTGAAAACGAATTTTACTTTTGGACGGGAGTTACAAAATATAATTGTAATGTTATTTTGAACCAAACGCCTTCACTGCGTGATAGATGGTCGTCCCGCCACGGTTCTTGGAATGTACTTAACAAAAATAAGAACTGGTGAACCAGATGAGCGCTTATCAACAAGATTCAGTATGTCGAGAAGAACCTTAGAAAGGAACTTGGCGATACCAAGAGAATGCTTAAGGGATGATTTTGTTCCTCACAATTTGGCCTTAAATAACATTACTAGAGAACACGTGGTGGCCAGAAATCTTGCGATTCCAAGCCATTTCTTTGGTGGTAACCAGCAACGCAATATAACAGCAGTTATTCAAAGTATTTTTGAAATAATTCCAATAGTTCTGACTTAATTCATTGCAAAAATGCTATAATGATAAGAAATGATTTTTATTTTTATCTCAAGGCTTGCAAGAATGCGACTCATACCACTGAGTAGCAGATACATTTACCTACATACCTAGCCCTATTTCGTTTGTGTACGCTGTGGGTCATATGTCCGAACAAAATGCCCAATGACCTTTAACATGGAAATTCAGTATTATTAAGAATATCTACAAAAAGGTAACAAATTCTAAATTCCCTTCAGATCCTGCGCAGAACCACACAAACCAAGCCCTACGCTCCATAGACTGAAACAAAGTAAAAAAGCAGTCTATTCTGCTGTCACCGTTTCGATAATAGGGCCCCGAGCGCGGATTTTAAACATTCAAACGTGGAACGTTTCCCACGACGAGTCGCCAGCCAATCAAGACGCAGGAAACGGTGCACGCCCCGCCCACCGCGGCATGGCGGCGGCTGCCAAAACTAGCCAGATAGCAAACGGTTTTGATATTTTTGATCTATTGCACTATTGTCTCAATTCAAGACAAGATTTAAATAACGACAGCTGTTGAATCAATCGGCACTTTGAATTGATGCTACGGCTGAAATAGTAGACGCCTGATCTGACTAGAGGTCCAGTTATGAAATAATAAATTAAATAAAAAATATCATGGCAAATAAGCGTGCATCCTTCATGCTTCTTTAGCCAGTTTCATTTTCTATTCTACCTCCTGGACTTGGAAGAATAACAATTAAGGAAGGCTAATCACCGCCCAAATCCTGCACCAAAACCGTGGTGCCCAATCATCGTGGTGCCCTAATGTCATGTCAAAAGTTATTAAGTTTCAATAATACATATAAGTATCGCAATTATAATGTCGGATTACGCCATGTATTGGTGCAGGAGCCTTACAGATACCAAAAATGTATAAGGCCTATTTATTACACGTTAACGTAACATTTCAGTTATTTTAATTTAAGTATCTACGCCCAATTAAACTTAATCGTCAAATTGATTTTGACCACTCACAACACAACTATCGGTGAAATGCTTACAGAATTCAAACAACCGGAGTCGCCATTAACAGGCGTTCCCCTCTGCCGAAAACAAATGACCAGTGGTCATACACATGTATGAACTGAAGTTTATCTGACGTGGGTATTTGTACGTTACGTACGAATAGCTATACATTTGACGTTCCCCTCCCCCGCAAAAATCGGCAGACTTTTTTTGTATAGAAAATGACAGACATGGCTGGCTACTCCATCCGGGTTGAATTCTCTAAGGTGAAATGGCATGAAACCTTTTGCGGAATTAAGGTTGGTTTGCAGCAAGAAAATATGCTTAACTGGCATTAGATAGTTGAACGGCAAATAGTTTACTGATATTAAAACTTGTTTTGATGTTATTTTGATAGCAAGGGATCACATTGATAACAAATGCGCAACTGCATTATAAAGTATAATTGAAAATTGATGTACTTATTAGGCACCTACTATTTTGAAAAAGCATGTCCCGTCGAGTTTCTTTCCGGTCATACTTACATACAGTCAGGTGTGGGGTTAGAACCGGTAGAAGTTTTTTTTCTGACTTTCATAAGTGCATTGTAATGTGCCTAAATTAAAGAAAGAATATCTTATATCTTTTAACAAATCAAGATTTTAAAGCTATATCTAGTAACTAGTGTTATATCTATATCTAAAGATTCTAAAGTTGTATAAAAGAGACAACCCATTTGTAACCTGACTGCGCGACAAATGACGTCCGAAAATAGATCCTATGACTCATATGTTACGAATCAATTTAGTATGACAGCGCCATAGTGCTGGGATGTTTGGCCGAAACCGAGTGCTTGGTTGGCGAAAATGGAGAAATGAGAAAATCATAATGTTCATAAATAAAAAAATCAGGTAACCTAAGAGCCTGACAGACAACGCAGAGCGTTAACCATGTAATGTTTTTTTTTTTACAACGACAGTGGCAAACAAGCCTACGGCCCGCCTGATGGTAAGCAGCTACGGTAACCTAGGAACGCCGGCAACTCAAATTTGTCACGGTAGTGGTGTTAAAAAAATTAAAATAATTTTGGTTGATAAAATAAAGATCACTAAGTCAGTTTCGGTTTAGTCAAGTCCGATTCGGTCCCGCCCGGTCGGCTTCGGGCAAGTTCGGTCCGTTCCAGTCACCCTCATTATCATCACATATCACATCAGCACTACGCAACCATCATGGTGAGCACAAATATTTAAAATTGTATGTAAAATCCTAGAACAGAAAAGTGCTACTTTACTCCCTCCTATAAGCATTGAAGAAAAGTTCCTTATCCGAATAGATGGTGTGAAAACGCTTATTATTTACTGAGTTAACCACGGGCAATCATTTAATGAGCTACAATATTGTTGGCCTAATTGGTCGATAAAATAACAGATTTTACTGTGTCATACTTTAGACGTGGGTGGAAGACGCTTGGAGAGATATTTAAAGAATACTATGGGTTAAGAATAGCAAGATATGAATAGCTCTGATACTGGCACAATTATTTTCTCACACATGCAATGAAATATTTTCGTTACGTTGCTTGTAGATAGATAGTAGGCTCGGGGACTGTAATGGGATTTCATGCAACTTTTCAGGTCTATGCCTGCAAAGTAATTTTGACGTCAAAGGTGGCAGCAGGTTTTGTAAAAGCTGATTTTGATTGTTTATTTATTTTCGTGAAGCTTTTAATATCTGAAGTAAGAACAATAATAAAAGTTGACGAGTTGAACCGAACCAAATTTTTTTACTAAGTATCATTCTTTATTTCATGGCATATTCAAGAAAAACACTATACCTCGGTGTGAAAACGGATTCCCGGCCTCGTTTTTCTATCCGATAGTTCCTATACCTACTTGGCCGGTAATCTCTGTTCTCCCGGCCTCTGCTGAAATGGACTTTTACAATTCACAGTTACTAGTGCTTATTTTCCATGTATAAATACGTATTTCTACGTAACTTCCGTCCGCGACTTCGTCCGATTTAGCGAAAGTCGTGATAAAGACTGTGTACGATAAAATCTGGACATGTACTATGATCTGGTATATCTTTTTTTCGGTACCACATATTCAAGCATTTCTTTTATTTTAATAATCTGGAATTGTAGTAATTGAGCTTGTGTGAGTTTTTGCCAAATATATTCCATCATATCTTGAATTATTTGTCCAGCATTTTTTGATAATCTTCACTCACTTCCTGCTACAATGCCACAATTGTCTTTCTACTCCAAGCACTAAAAGTTTTTATATGGGAGGAATATTTTTGTAAAAAAGTCAAACTCACCAAAGCTAGAACACCTCAGAACTATTTACATCTAAGTACAATTAGGAAACTGTAAGCTATTATGAAAAGAGACTGTAATAATAAGGTATAATTTGGTTTATCTAGTTCAAAATAAAAATTATATTTTTGACAGGAAAATTTGGTAAATACTGTCAGAACACTGTGGACAAAAAACTATAGGCACTGTGGAATATATAGTGATAAAAGTCACAAATTACGTTATATTATGTTTGTAATTTTATTATGTAGCTTGATGACCACAAATTATTTAAAAGAAGTCTTGCTTAAATATGTGGTACCAAAAAAAAGATATACCAGATCATACATGTCCAGATTTTATCCTACACAGTCTTTATTGCTGAGCACCTTTCTCGTTCCGCGTTTTTTGTACTTTAATTAAACTCTCATTTTCACCTCTTTTGGCAACCGATTCCGGGTTGGAATATATCCTAGGTTATAATTTACGTGTGTGCAAATGTTCATGCGAATCCATTCAGCCGTTTTTGAGCAAAATAAGAAAGCAAGTCGTATTTAAAATATGAATTAAAAAGCCACAAACTAAAGATTTTTTTCCTACCATTACATTATCGTAAGTTGACCCCTAGGCAACTATTGATACTGGATAGGAAATCAATCGATTGGCGTTAAAAATAGCAAGTGACAAATAAAAGTTTTCATTTTCATACCAATTGTACGGGAAACGTTTTTCAAGCCGATTTTTTCTGCTCCATACATGCTTTTAATTCTGGATAAGAATGGGATCGATTTGGCATCAAAAGAAGTTCGTTAAACATAACTTTTTCTCTCATCCTGTAAGTTTTTTCCAAAATCTGTAAACGCCAATCTTCAGAAATTAAAAATTGAGGGAAGGTTTTCTAAGACCATTTTCGCATATCAACACGGGACCTGGTAGCTAAACCAAAAAGGAAATCCATCCCGTACCTATAGGTAATAGAATAAGTATGCAGGTAACAAACGAACATTGTCATATTTAGAAGCAAGTAAAATATTTGTTAACTTTATAACTAGGCAGATGCCCCGGTTGTAGCCAGTGTGGCCATTTTCAGCTTCTTAGGTTGACTGGTAGAGAATTCCTCATGGCATTAAGTCCGCCTTTTGTACATCAAGTTGTTCTTTTGTGCAATGAAGTTTAAATAAATAGTTGAAATAAGAGTAAATTATGGAACACATATATGGCACGTCAGGAGACATGGAAAAAAGTGTCTGAAAGTGGCTCCTGGGCCCCTTAGTGCCATTTCATTATTGAAAAAAAAAGAAATATCTAATGTCAGTCTTAACTGCGGAGATTAATATGAATATAGTAATATATTTCCAATAACTCAGTATATTAAGAGTGTCATAATTCCATTGACACAAAATGACTGACGTCTAAATAGACAAACTCTCCTTAAAGTGGCCTAAACTCTTCTTTATTCTTTTTGAAAGACTGATTAAACTTCTATGCGTTTAAATAATTATCATCTCAACAGGTAACTTTGTACATTTTGTATACTTTTTACAGTCTCACAGAGTTCTATAACGTACCATTAACATAATTGTAATTAGGAAATCACTTACTTCAAAATCAAAATTCAATAATTAAGCATATATGATGTTCATCAATAAGTACCAATGTAATATAATTTTACATGTAATATTTTAAATATTATAAATAATTGACTATGACTAAGTAAACTTTTGCATTACTAATATTAAGAATGGCGTCAAAGGGGCTTGAATGCCCGGGCCCCACTGCCGTGTGTCTTGAATGCCCGGGCCCCACTGCCGTGTCTATTTTTTCGCGTTAAAGGGTTAACCTTCCGTTCTTAATACTACAAAAACCGTTCAAGAAATAATTACGAGAATATTCGCTAACCTTGACCCATCACGCCACGATATGACACGCCATGCACTTACCTGCATTAATATCTAGCACGACGAAGCGTGCAAAAATATCTAATACAAATTACCTAAGCGGTGGACTCGGGACACATTCTAAACAACATTTCAATTAACTAAAATGTTAGTTTAACTAACCATCTCCACAATGTAATCACTTCATTTAATCATGATTGAGACTAATAACAGTATGATTTAAGGATGGAAATCTCATGATTGAAATCG
Source organism: Pammene aurita (assembly GCA_947086415.1). Classification (NCBI taxonomy): domain Eukaryota; kingdom Metazoa; phylum Arthropoda; class Insecta; order Lepidoptera; family Tortricidae; genus Pammene; species Pammene aurita. The sequence goes on along the minus strand of OX352289.1, from coordinate 72,292,884 downwards.
TCAATCAAGTTGATTTGATAAAGAGTACTCCTATTAATACTCCCATATTTTCAGTCTTAGTTTCTGTCTAATTGAATTTTGGCCTCTTGTATAGAAAAGACTAAACTCCGCCCGCGTACAAGTATTTAATTTTCAAATCCATTATCTTATCACCCATTTGTTAAATTACTAAAAAATCCTAGAGTTGAGCTGAAGAGTATGTTTATAACGCATTTATTGAATTTAAGTATATTTAGAAACTGTCACTACAATAAGGGACGTAGTAGCCATTTAGAAGGCTCATGCAATTTTAAATCGTGTTCTCACGCAATAGATTTCAACTTCAGACTGACTTTACAATGTTACTTACACCTGAAACCTGAAGTTTTATTTCATATCAAAATTGGGGTTGGCCGGTCGAAGGTTTTTAAAAATGGCGCTAATATATTTAGATTGTACCTGTCAATCCTACCAATACTCTAACTTGTTCTTAAACCCTTTAACCTTTAAGCCAAATCCCATAAAACAAAACTATTTAGGTACAATCTATGCTAGCGCCATCTGGCAAAACCTTTGACAGTTACCTTTCTTTTTAACCGGTAAACCCATTCATTCGTCATTCATTTCATTCGTTCTTCAGACGAGAGACATTGACAGTGAAATAAATTGCTCTACGCCCGTACAATTAGTCAAGTATTTCAATTATTTTTAGCTTTGGGACAATTATAGAACGACCTGTATTTCACTGGCGTACCGACAAGAGGAACTAATGTGATTTTTTTAAATACCTCGACGGTGACAAACAAGCATACGGCCCGCCTGATGGTAAGCAGCTACCGCAGCCTATGGAAGCTTGCTACTCCAGAGGTGTCCTATGCGCGTTGCCGACTCTTTAATGCACAGTGTTGATGTCGATAGGGACAAGCTCTCTTGGACTCTTTGAGCTCTCTGGGGACCTTACTCACCGGCAGGAACACAACACTAGAAGTAGGATCTATAAGTGCTATTTAGCTGTGGTTTTCTGTGAGGTCTTTGCTCTTGTTATTGTGTCATATAGTCATATCTGATGACGGGGCTAGTTATCCGTCTATAACAAACACATTCCTCGCAAAGCATCCTCGCTCATCTTTAGTGGAAACTTAGCCTCAGTATCGCGCCTAATTAAAGCACGTGGCATCATTACGCCCTAACACTTATTCCGTTACAAATGTCCCTGAATGACACCCTTATGTACTTAGTAACAAGGTCGAGAGACGCTTGGCAGAGCAATTAAGAAGCGCCACATATTTTAAACGCGTCGGGTAAATTATGCTCTGATTTGTCAAGAGTTCTGGATGTATTTCTGTTTCATGCTGAAGTGATGTAGTTTTAGTTCTGTGGTATACAGGGTGATTTCGAAGTCGTATAGAAAGAAACAAGGCATAATATAGAATTTAAAAATGGACCTAATGATATTGGTATTTATTTATAATTTCTGCTTTACTATTGCGACTAACAAAAAGTAGGACAAAAATTTTTTGGACACGAAAAAAGTTTTTCTTTGTATGGGTCATATCATCCCAGCGCAAAAATTTTTTTTTCTTAGTTTTTCATAATTAATATACGATACCAATTATGCCCTAAAACGAATCACCGGCATTTTTGTTACACCCTGTATTGATAATAATTTCTCAGATAAGTAATAATACATTTTTGTTACACCCTGTATTGATAATCATTTCTCAGATAAGTAATAATACATTTTTGTTACACCCTGTATTGATAATCATTTCTCAGATAAGTATACATTTTTGTATAAAATTTTCGCCCGTCCGTCATAAGTCATAGAGTGTCTATGATTTACCAAAAAACGTACCTAATAAAATTAAAATGGTTGACATATTTTTTTAAATCTTAATCATTTCTACCGTCTGACCGGTATATTCAACGGCAGTCTTTAAACGTGTCCAATATGATGTGGGCACGACTTGACTATTAACAGAATAGGAGCGAGTCAAGATCTTTTTGCACACTTCGTCCGCTCAGCTACATCTGCTACTGACTGCATTGCTCATTTAATTTCACCGTCTACTGGCCCGATTCGACTAAAGGCCATGTCGCTTCGGACAATTGCCTCTGACAATTACTGTCTCGAGTATGTCGCTCGTGATGATGACATCAATGATGATTCGATGACTGCTAATTCCATCGCTAGTTTTGCTGTCACTGTGTGTCAATTTTTGTAATCAATTGTCTAAATATATAAAAGAAGAAACTGACTGACTGACTGATTGACTGACTGACTGACTGACTGACTGACATATCAACGCACAGCCCAAACCGCTGGTTCTAGAGATTCCAAATTTGGCACGTAGGTTCCTTATAAGGTCTAGGGATGCACTAAGAAAGGATTTTTCAAAATTCACCCCCTAAGGGGGTAAAATAGGGGTCCAAAGTTTGTATGGCGAATCAAGATTTGTTTGACTATGTTGTTCGAAACTTCACGGGAGTATTCCTAACGATAAATGAGTAAACACGTGTTTCAGGTTTTTTGAAAATTCAACCCCTAAAAGGGGCAAATGTGGTCACAAAGTCTGAAAATCAACATGGGTATCGTATCCTTTTTGAGTACTTATAGTACGCGGGCGAAGCCGCGGGAAAAGGCTAGTTAGTTGATAAAGTCTTATGAGCTGTGTGCGTAGAAAAGTTCGAGCTATGGCTTACTGTGTAAACATTAATTAAAATTAAAAATGTAATTTTAGAATTCATTAAATTTGTCATTAAATGTGGTATTCATAATGTAGTTTTTTTTTTTCAAACTGGTTTAAAAACAAATTTTGCGTGCCCAAGTTTAGGCGTGTTCAACCTTTATTGTAGATGTAATAGAGCTTAAATTACGAGTACATAGCTTTATTTTACCAAGGGGTGTCTGTCTGTGAAGCCGCAGGTCTTATACGTATGAACAGATTTCAATAAGTTTAGTTGTTTTATATGAAAGCAGTTTTCTAGCGATGGTAAGACATGCTTTTTTTTTATTTATAGATTCAGTTCTTTGCGTTGGAGGTTTTTAAAATAATACATTATAATTAAGGGTTTTTAACATCCAAATGACATTAATTTCCATAATTCAACTTGACGGTTAACTGTTTATGGAGCTTTATCACGCTTTAATTTAATCCATAGATAATTATTTCACTCAGCCCTTATACAGTCATTCTGTACCAAATATAATTGGTGACCATTATGCTTAAAGCCTGACCAGAAATACATATATGATCATGCGCCATGTTGTGGAATTTCATTGGAACTAATTTCTTACACTGGCAATAATTTTAATGACAGAATGAAATGCATGTGATATGCTGTCACTGTTGTCAAGTGTCATTGAGACGGTTTATTTGAATAAAAATAAAGTGTCGAATATTAAATAATAAGCCACAAAAAATCCCAAAATTATCCATATTCAAGAGCGAAACATTGTAAATAGTGTATATAATAAACTGATGTAAATATAATATGCTCGGAAAATGATACTATTTCGCTGTGAAACATTTTCAAATTAACATCAGAGCTGACAGGTAAACAAATCAGTGACTAATCAAGATGTCACTATATCATAAAGAATAACACGCTCTATGACTGTTACCATATAAATGAGAATAATATCGCTTGACAATAATCATATATTTCTGGTCAGGCTTTACAATTAGTGACAACAAATCAGTGACAAATCAAGATGTCACTATACCATAAAGAATAACACGCTCTATGACTGTTGCCATATAAATGAGAATAATATCGCTTGACAATAATCATATATTTCTGGTCAGGCTTTACAATTAGTATATTTATTTTTATTTAAGCTTATCTTTTCATAATATTATTTATGTTGTTTTCCATTTATTTTTATATGTTGTATATAAAGACTGTGTACGATAAAATCCGGCCATGCATGATCTGGTATATCTTTTTTTCGGTACCACATATTCAAGCAACACTTCTTTTAAATAATTTGTGGTCATCAAGCTACATAATAAAATTACAAACATAATATAACGTTACGTTATCTGTGACTTTGATCACTATATATTCCACAGTGCCTATATTTTTTTGTCCACGGTGTTCTGACAGTGTTTACCAAATTTTCCTGTGAAAAATAGTTTTTTATTTTTTATTAGATAAACCAAATTATACCTTATTACATTATATTTTCATAATAGCTTACATTTTTCTAATTGTACTTAGATGTAAATAGTTCTGAGGTGTTCTAGCTTTGGTGTGCTTGACTTTTTTACAAAAATATGCCTCCCATATAAAAACTACTTTTAGTGCTTGGAGCAGAAAGTTTTCCTGACTGCCTCAATTAGAAAAGAGTTTCAAATCGTATTCTTTTTGTAAGATAACATTCTAATGAGCATAAAACAGCTTGTGAAAATATAAATACAATTGTGGCATTGTAGCAGGAAGTGAGTGAAGATTATCAAAAAATGCTGGACAGAAAATTCAAGATATGATGGAATGTATTTGGCAAAAACTCACACAAGCCCATACAATTGTAATATGATTCTATTTTTTAGTGTATATTACTATAATTCCAGATTATTAAAATAAAAGAAATGCTTGAATATGTGGTACCGAAAAAAAGATATACCAGATCATGCATGGCCGGATTTTATCGTACACAGTCTTTAGGCTGCACTTAAGCATTTACTCAGCCTTAGTAGAGTCACCGGCAAAAATATGTGACACGCTCCTATAGCCCTACAAATAAGAGCGTGTCACATATTTTTGCGGCCTTCATGTAGGAAGATACTATTGCCAGTGACTGTACAACTTACTTTTAGCTTAAAGTGTAAATAAATTATAAAATATTCCCCAACCATCTATTAGCTTACACTGCAGAACGTACGGAACCCAAAGGGCGCGAGTCGACTCAGACTTGGCCGGTTTCTATAAGCTTGCCATACGACTTTGCCCGTGTCAAATATAAACTATTGAATGAGACATGAAACATCAGTAAGTATCAGTCAAGCAGATACCATCGCTATATCAGAACATCTGTCTCGACTGTGATGAATGAACTACGCTATATCACGTGGCTTCATCCCAGCCATCACACTCAACGTTGAGAGAACACGAGTTACTATTAAATACCCAAATCTCTGTCTAAACATACAGAGTGATTTCGGGGTCGTGAAGCGAGCGAACAAGGCATGATACAGGGTTTAAAGTTGAACCTAAGGATGTTGGTCTTAATGGGATCGTATACCGGTATTATTTTCATACATATTAACCGGTATTCAATTTCGGTATCTTAGTTGTTAATGAATATTTTTGAATATTCTTCGGATAATCTGATAATTTATTACGTTTACCTAAATCACATTTCAGAATATCAAGTAAACATTGCGAAACTCGGGCTATTTTCATTTTTAGTAATACCGGTAACGATCCCTGGTCTTAATTGGAATAAGGATATTGATCATTATTTATCAGATGATAAGTAGAAACATTTTTTTTTTGCATTTGGTCACCCTACTCAATGTGACATCTTGTCGCTTCTCATACAGCGTATGTCAAAAGTCATAGGGTGACCGTGGTTTCCTTACATTAAGATTAATTCTATTCGAAAAGAACAAGAATTAAATAAATTCTGTTGTGATCAAAGACTACCATAGGATAATGTTGGTCAGTTACAGAGTGAGAAAAACTGGTTCTGGATCACGACCCAGAAATCACCCTGTAGCTATACGAAAAAGCAAACCTGTGTGAAACGCATGCCGATTGCAAACGCGGTTTTTACACGTGCCGTTGGGTGGACACAGCACCGTTATTTTCTATGCAATCGTTCCGCAAACCGCACACGCGGCGTGCAGTACGTGAACAAACAAATGCAAAAGTATGGGAGCGCCCGCGGTGGTAATACGCCAGTCGTGACGCCACTCGCCCCGGCGCGAACCACTGAGGCCATACACTTACATCCTTCTACAACGTTTGCATGTAATGAGAGTTTCTATGTTCCGATTATGACTCCATCGCTCACTGCTACTGGACTTTAATCGAACATTTTCAATCGGTAATCACTTCAATCGATTACTTTTAATCGGGTAATCAATTTACCGTGGCAATTAAATAAATGTCAACGTATTAACTGTATTAATGGCATTTTTTAACGGACGAATTGTGCTACTCATCAATTTTTACTTATTTCATTTAAATAAGGTTTGTGAATAAAGATAAAAAAGGAGGCATATTTTCTTTTATTACCTACAGGCTTTCGTAGTCTACACGCGTATATACGGTTGGTGATTATACCTAGTTTTTTACCAGATTAGAAAAATAACGGTCGATTTCGCCAATATATCTTTTTTTTAGTCATTTCAGGGAAAATTTTAAATGAGACTATTTTTTTCCATTAATAGTGATACGCTTAAGCTTATTGGCAAGATGCAAGAAGCAAAATGGCTGATTTTAAAATCGTTTTTCCAAAAATCGCACGATTTTTCTAATCTATAAAAAAAAAATATAATTTATACAAAGCTGGGTTCCTAAGTTCGAAACTTATAAGGGCATTAATATTAAGTGTGTTTTCACACCACCTGCTCGACAATGCCAAATTATATATCATGCAAACCTGACCGAAAGCAAATCATTATAGCCCTTTTCTTTAGCCGGGTTATAATGTTGTACGAAATCTCATTATAACCCGCTGGTTAATAATGTGATTTCACTTCCTATAGTTCTTATTGTTATGAGCTTAAAGTCTAATTTCGTAAAGTCCGGACGGAGCACGGGCCCGCGCCGCCGCGTCGAACTGATTTGAAAATCGAATCTATTCGGAAAATCGTACTGGCCACCTCAATTTTAAAAACCTAAAACAAATGCCGCAAGTGGCAGGTTCTATAAAAATAGAAGATAAAATTCGAATAAAATGGACTAATGTATCAAGAATCAATTTTTACTTTTGATTTACTTTAATAAAAATCCGTTTCTAATAGTAGCCTTAGCTATTTTATTGTCTCGCAAGAGGTGAGAAAAGTAGAGTATACTCCTCGGGGATAAAGCTGTTTTTGTCACGGGCGCGCTTGAACCCCTCACTGCACTCAGGACTCAGTCTTAATTCCCTCGCTTCGCTCGGGAATTAACTCATAACCCCCTCGCTGCGCTCGGGAGTAAAATCTGGAGTCCTTCGTTACGTTCAGGATTCAATTTCGCGCCCGTGACGTAAAACAGTGCTTTATCCCCTTGGTGTACAATCTACTATTATCACAATTGTTCTGTTTCATGGATATTTTTATGCTCATACATATATTTATTTATATAAGTATACCGTCGCCTAGCATCAGTATACGCTTTGCTTAGTTTGCTAGGGGCTAGGTCAAGCCGTGTGTTGTATTTAAATATTTATTAAGTATTATTTATTACTATGACAATGTCGAGCTTCTGCCGTTGGTAAAGTACGTTAATTAAATGTAAGACATTCCCTACTCGTTACGATCAAAGCCGAATATGTAAATAAAACCTCCTCATTTGTGATTAATGTCGACTTTTCCCTAAATAAATAACAGTGAAAATAAATAACTGGGATAAATTAGGTGCCCGCGTCCGCTCTCCCGAAACCTCTCCAAAGAAAAACGTAATGTCTCTACTAAATTAGTTGACGCTTACGCCTTTTTATTTTCGATATTGTGGCGCGAGTTCGCGCCACCAAATGACAAATGGTACCGTTTGAGCGTTCGCAGCGGAAATTATCCTGCGTTGCGCGGAGCGTCATGCTTGCGACTAATTACTAGACATTTGATTGTGATCATGAACCTAAATAAGCCATTTTACACTTTAAAGAACGGCCATAAAGTCGCTTCTAGCTTAGTAAGTTTCAGTCAAATTTTCGACTCAAACTCGAGCGACTTACAACCCTAAACGAAGGTCGTAAAGTTGAAGTTACATTGGCAAGCTTAGGTTATTATTGTCAAGAAACGTACTTAAAAGTAAAATTATATCAGACCAAATGCGAGGTGTGACCATCCGATACTAATCGTTGTGGAATACCGGAATAGAATCAAAATGGCGTCTTTTTTTAGCTTTTATTTGATTTTAATTGTGCGGGAAGTGCGTGTGTATATCTCTTTACTTTATAAGAAGATGTAGCTTGTTTTTTTATTTATTTATGACTTTGTTTTTTACTTGGCATTGGCCATAAATCCTTAAAAACTTATTTAAAAAAGCGTTAAAATAGTTCCCTTTTTAAGGCTTTTTAAGTTTTTAGTAGCCACATAAAAAACCACTTGTATTTTCTTGTAAATCTTAACTATTATGCTAATATTTTTTCCATATAAATTATACAAGTAGGTACCTAAGTAGTTAAGTTATTTTTGAAACTTAGTGTCTTTTATTACGGATACTCTCTCCAATTATTTTTTTTCTGTACTTTCTTCGCTAATATTTCACAAACAAACATAGGCTACTGTAAACGTATCGGCGTAAAAAACTATAGCATCTGTGGTCCATTATAGTCCGTTTCTAATGGATTGGCCACACGGCGGCGCTCTGTACGTTTTAGAACTATACCGCTTAATTTCTGAGTACACTTATCAAGGAATTAGGCCAAAACAGTATTAACTTAAAAGAGGCTTTATCACTATAACAATAGATGTTCAAATCAAATGGCGGAATGTATCGATCGGTATTTTAAAATGTTCTAGGCGCGCGACTTCAAACGGTCGCACTTTGTAAGAGCAATTATCGACTTTTTTAATTTTGAATTTGGAGCTTCTTTTGTTTTCCGTTTGTTCTAGTCGCTGTTTTTAACAATACCGAATGACACGTGTGTTTGGGTAACCAGACCGTCCAGAGCAGAATATCAACAGTTGGTAGTTTCAGTTTGCCTTATGTTGGTATTTACTATGGTACTTTTAGGTATTTAACTACTGTTAAGTGTGTTTAAAATAAGTATATAATATGTATATTGTATATCTACTGTAAAAAAGTCTTAAAATTTTACAAATAATATTAGGAACTTGTATTCTGAAAATAACGCATCCGTATTATCAACCATATATACCGATTTCGCGAATTTTTCAGATTAACCTCGTATAACTTCATTCAATCAAAATACAACCTTAAATCATTAAGTAGAAAACACCTTTTGCTTTCCCACTTTTTTATTTCTAAAAAGGTCACTTGAAACTGTTCTTGGAAATAAAAATGACAGCACGGGCTCTCTCAAATCGTAAAGACGTAAGCGACACTATTCGCGGCACAATTAAGTCTTTATAGCACAATCGTATTTATCATAGCACACAGTAAAACCGACCTTAACCCTTCCACGATAGAGCTATATTTGCAGCGAGAGTGGTAAGATATTTAGAATTGTTCATATATCTTTGAATATCATTAATCTTAATCTTCGAAGCGTCAAGTATGAAGCGGAGTGATTTTCAGGCAACTTGCAACCGTTTTAAAAAAGGTTCTAGTGGTATTTAGAAAACGACCTTATTGTCATATGAAACGGTATATTCTGCCTCAGCCCGACGCAAATCGTCCTCTACGTCAGATTTTTTTAATGATTACAACTGCTAAATAGGCGTAATGCCACTCCGTGGTCAAAACTCTGCTGAGAAAATAAGCTTACCTACGTTTTGATGCGGCGACATGTTGTATGCAGAGTGATCCGTGGTGGTGCTATGAAGTCAGGGCCCAAACGGTAGTCCCGAACGGCAGATCTCGGAGACATGCAGGCTTCTCGTCTCCCGAGCTTCCTTAACGCTTCTGATTGTTTGAAAACCTTTGCACTTACGCCATTTTACACCCTGTCTTTTAACCGTAAAAACATGAGTCGCTTTGTTGAATTTGAATTACACAAACACTTTGTAACGATTCGCGGTGCGTAAAGATCCTGATACGTGTTGGTACATTCATTTCGCATTAGCAGTTTATAATAAACGTACGTAAAAGCATCGCATATTCGTGAGAAAGTCGTAAACTTGCCGCCGGTTAACAATCTTTTTCTATCAATTTGATAAAACGGTTGTAAATACCAACGGCCATTTACAACTATTTCGCTGTAAATACTGCAATGATAAATTTAATTAAAAATGTAAATTTCATTTTACCTTATCACCTCCTGTTTTAATTACCGTCAGACGTAAGTGTACATTTTAATCGCTTGTCATTTTAACTGTTGTCTGTCTGACACGGACTAAATTCTCTGAAATATACCTAAATAATAAACAATACAACAGTACAATTCTTTATAATAATCCGGATTATGTATTTTAGAAGAAGTTTTAGCAGAAATCTAATTTGATTAGGTCAGATTGGTTCGAACGTTTATTAACACTCCGGAGGATTAAATAATTAAACCATCGAATATTATAAGAAGTAAACTCATATAAAAACGAGATTCCATTTGAATTTGCTTCCATCTAAGATAAACAAATAAAATAAACAGACTTTATATTCCGCCGTAATAATACACTGCATACAAAACATAAAGGAAGTGATAAGCGAATTACAAGAAACGGGTATTTTTCGATTGAAACTGGTGTAAGAGCAAAAAATTCACACACTACGTATAAAAGTAGATATTTTTATATTCTAGTTTGTGTTAACGCGTTGAAGTCAATTGACAATTCGATGCCTTTGGTGTAAAAGATCTTTCATTACTGGTCAATACTCGTCACTTTGTGTTTCTATACAAGGCGACTAGATTTCATTGTCCTTTTATTTAATTTTGTTTAAGCGACAGTAAAAATGTGATTATGGGAGTTCAGAAATGTGAATAAGTTGGCTTCTGCCCAGGTCTATTTGTCTATTTTATCTATGAGTTAACTCTAAAGAATCCATTTAAGACTGAACAATAAAATATCAACTGATGATACCATTTAGAGTAGAAAAAGAAATCGCAAATATAACTTTGTGATTTCTTAACTTCGTTTCAAACTGTTGACTTTATTACAGCGTAACAAAACTAGAAATTTAAATGATGTAAACGACATTTCATATACACACAGCAAAATGTCCCTTACGCCATTTGCGTTACTGTAAGACCTCAGCGGCGAGCGTCAAGCGAGCAAGCAGCGTTTCGTCACCTCGTATACGTTTCCATTTGTTTAAAATTACGATGACGCTCCGCTGTCCGCCCCGCTAGAGCGTCCACCAAGTTTGCACGTTCATATTTACCTGTAGCACTCTCTTCGGCAGCCCAGTCTTCTGGCTCAGCTGTTTCAAGTCCTTCGCGTCCGGATTATGGTTGATTGCGAAGTAGGACTTCATGGTGCGGAGCTGGTGGTGCTTGAAGCTGGTGCGCATGCGCTTGGTGCGCGACGTGGAGCCCATGTTGCCACGGAAGCCCATCTCCAGGTATTCGGGGTTCAGATCTGGGTCGGACAAAACATTAGGCTATGCAAAAACGATCGTAAAATTGGTGGGAGACTGGCGTTTACGTCTTTGGATTTTAGAGATATATTATGTAGTTATCATCATTATGATATAAATATGTCCCAATATCGAATCAAAAGTAGGATAAAGTACCCGAGTAGCCAGGGATAAAGCTTGTATTATTTACACCTTCCACTCTGATGCGTTGACATAATTTTCAGAACCGAATTATTATGTAAACCCACAGTACTGAATCACTCGTAACTAATATGATGACATTGATAATGATATCTACCTCTGTGCAATGTAAACCGTAGGTACATAATTTGATGTAGGCCTTTAACAAAAGGAAATCAGTTAGACGTAAACGACACTCAGATATAACTTAATAATAAATAGGAAATAGATATTAAATATGGTAGGCCTAAACATAAAACAAATTTAATTCATTACGTCGAAAAATATAATGCATTTATACCGTATTATAATTCATCATTATATCCAAAATGCTTCTTAAACAATTAATTTATAATCAAATAAAACAATAAGTTTAAAATTTAATTTATAAACCGTAAAAGCGAGCGCAAAATGCATTATCATTATAATTATTTAAATTGGATAATAAGACAAGTCACACAATGAAGTAAAATGTATGAAGTTTCAACGCACAGGTACCAGAACAGTCGCCGAGCCAATTCGCAAGCAAGTATTATAATACATTTCACATTTAAGTAATAATTTTTGGTAAAAATGTGGGTGTTAGTCACATATGCCAACACCAAAAAACACAGCAAGTATCATTTTTGCCACTACAGTGAAACCTGGATAACTGAACTCAACGAAATATCAGTTCTGTGACTACTAAAGAGCTATTTTGTCGTAAATACCAAATATAAAAATTTAAAGGAGTTTACAGGTTCAACAGTCCGTAATCAAAAGAAGTTGAGCGGGCGATGAGCTCAGAATGATCTCGACACGTTTTTATCGTCTTTATATAAGCGCCGTGCCAAGGTTATTTTGAACATCCTGCCCCTTATCTACTTTTGCAGCTAACTTTGTAATTTGAATAGTGTCTTTGACCATTTCTATGGTAGATAATAATAAATAACATATTCTAAATCCCGACAGCCAACATCCCTATGTTTATTCGTTCTCAAACGTTGACACCTGGCTGCATTTCGCTTATCGTATCTTCGCCAGACGCTTAAAGAAAAACAAAATCGATACCGTTGACGCCAGAATGCCGCCGGTGTCATAACATTTGATTTCGTATTTAAATGCAAATTACGCTCCGAATCGAATGACGTTAAAATGTATTATCGATGAGTGTAAAAACACTCGTAAGTTTAAATGGAAACAAACTCCCTCTTTTTATGTCGGTAATAATTTAATTTTAATACAGATTTAATCTTGCAAACGTTAAAATCAAAAGTTTACAAGTTCTTTAAAAGTCGGTTTAATTACACGTATTTTGAAAAGCGGCTTTTTTAACAAAACTGTTTTATTAGCGGCCTGTTTCCTTAATAAAATGGCCGTGGCGCTTGATATTTGCCACGAGGGCCCGTGTGAGTTGGCTTTACCTATTGTCCCTTTCCTGGCAAGGAGCTAGAGGGAGAGGCGGCGAGGCAGTAAGGCTCGCGGGGTTTACAACTGCGTCGTAAAGCGATCGTAACACGGGTATGGGCACTAGCCATTGTTTTCAGTTGCATTTTATCAACTGTGCCTGACTCGGAGTAAGTGTAAGGCATAAGCGAAAACGATTTCAGATGTTTTTCTTCTGCGGAACTGAGTAAGCATAATATACATAGGTATGCAATATGCATTTTCTTATTTTTGTTTAGGGTTGAAAGACTGGAAAGCGATTTCTTTCGGAATTATCACATTTCGGCCTGACAGCTCGGTCCCATAATAATGCCATTTATCTAACTAAAACTATCCGAATTTTTTCCTGATGATGTAAGAGACGTCACGACACAAGCTATCAAGTAATGGAAATATCTTTTTTTTTTTTACCATGCTTAAAATCAGCTTGGTACATGATTGAGGTTTTCGAAAAAGTTACGTGATAGATACCTTGCGATGATTCTGACATATATATTAACCGGCTATATGGCTGACATAAATTAATTGCTAGTAAGGATTGTTGCTCTAATTGCAACAGGTTAGAACTGTAGTGTAGAAGCTCTAGTTAATTTAAAAAATATCCGCATCCGATTAAGCTCCCGCTCCCGCCGCCGCTCGTGGCTTGTGCCGCTTGGCCAAAGAACGCCGCGGTTTAACGATCAATAAACCCTGTAGCCAACAAACACTAGTGAACCGGCGCAACACCTCGCGGGATAGACCGAAACCACAGAGCACACCATACCAACCTCTCAGTGTCCTATGTGTGCACGGCACGTCTGTACATTAGGGAATGCTAACCGGTTATTTTTAGTATGAACCGGGTTTTAACCGTAAAATCCGGTTATGTTTATACATAACAACAGGTTTTCATTCCCTACTGTACGTCTAGATTTGGCGTAACCATGGTAACGTATTAAATGAAAATTACGAGGTTTGAATAACTAACACTGAGTAAACATACATTAAACTCCATATGATAATAATGACTCATAAATTATGCCATAATACATTATGGCATAAGCTTGACAGGACATGAAACAAAAGAATACTAATGTCAACCCTTAGAAGGATAAGTTCGTCTTTGTACAAAAGTGTTGTGTATGTGTTAAGTGTTTATCTTGTTGTATTTTTCTTTTGTTGTACAATGAAGTATTTTACTATACCTACTACTAAACCAGTTTAAACTAAATTATTTATATGCTATAAAATAAAATATAACAAACTTTGTTTAGCTATATGCCTTGCCAATTTATAGTAACAGATAATGTAGCTATTTACCAAAATTGATAAGTTCATAGACCAGCATTTTAACGTTTTGTCATAGCGAAAACCAAATTAAGAATTTTCGGTCAATATGCTGTTGCAGGGTGAGGTTGTATCAGAGCTAAAGATATTATATTCTGGGTAAGGTAACGTCAAAAAATAATTGAGTCACGTAAAAGAATATCGAGCCAAAGACGATGCCAACAATTTTCTTGCAGAATTTTTATATTATACTTGTCTAAGAAAATGACGCAAAGTGTCCCAGCAACAGACGGCAGAAAAATTAATCCAACTTAAAAGAAGGGTCCGTTAAAAGAAAATAGCATTATTATTTATCAAGGAAAACCTTTGAGTTACTGAACAGGTCTTTGTGGCTTTCAGAAACGCTTGTTTATTTAAAGCTGCGTTTCAAGTACTAACTGGACTGATTTTCTTGCGGTACTGATGAGGTAGGTAATTAATAAAATATTTTTTTTTGTAATATTGTACCTATGCGAAATGATTCGTATAAAATGCTCTATTTAATTATAAGTTCAGTTACATATATGCGAAACAGAGATGTCAACAGTAAAGTTTTACCTCCTTCATACTCGCAAAAAAACGCCCTTTATTGTATAGGTACTCGTGTTAACTGAGTTGAGAGTGAGTCAGTCTGAAAAAAGAAGTGTCGTAGAATGTATGAGTTCTCATATAAATCACGACACTTCTCTTTCCGGACACTCTATCGCCGTTAACCGGCCAGTGAGTTGTCATATACAACCTTCTTGGTTTGCACAATGTGGCCGACGGCGACGGGGAGAATTTTACTTGGTGTCACAATTAAATAAAATGAGCTATAAAAAAATGTTTTAAGCTAGCAATAAATAGGTACAATTTGAATTAAATTACCGATTTATAATAGATCCTAACTATCCTTTTTGTTTTCTGTAGTAATTTTGCATTTCACAAAAGATGTATTAATAAGGCATTATTTAACAAAGTATTTTGATATTTAGTGACCACCCCACACTATGGAGTCACGACCCCTCACGACTGGATCGCCGTTGGAGTCACAATCGTGTTTTGACACCGACAAACTGGCCCACTTCGTAGTGCCCGTTGACCCCGTCCTTACCAAGTAATATATATATGTAAGTCTATGATGATCACATAGATGAGTAATGGTCGCAGTGATACATAGGCTTGAGAGCCTTACATATAGCCCCTAACAAGTCTATGATGCGAAATGATTCGATTACAATGCTCGTGTTTACAACCTGAAATCATCTATTATACGCGCAGAGTATCGTAAGGTCGTATAAGACCATCATAAACAGTGTTATATGGGCGTGCTGAGTCGGAAGGTCGTATCTCCATATTAATTAAACTGTTGCATACGTCGTATCGTGTTATGCCGGAGATATAATACCGGAGTCGGCGTTGTGATCGCTTACCGAGCACCTACAGTTGGTTGGCTCGATAGTTGTGACACAGGATCTATAACAGTAGGTACCACGAACAGAATCCTCACGGTATAATGGAACCGATCATTCGACAGAGGTAGATTACGAATTTAGCATAATAAATAGGCGTGTGTTTTTAAATAAATCGTAGATTATGAAATAAGTAATATTCGTCACATAAATATTTATTCTATTGCTAGTTACATAAACAAAACATTTGAAGGTATTGTCCGTTAATGTTCCACGTGACGTCACACCGTGCTAGCTTTTCAGCACAGTGTGACGTCAAGAGCCCGAATCTCTAACTTATATGTTGTTTCTGATTAGATTGTCAAAACACAAAATACCTGTCCAATGTTTTATTGATAATCTAATTGACGGACTTATTATTAAAATAATGATCATATTTTTGCACAGGACACCAACTTAACGACCCCTTCTTCATCGGAGATAATATGAATAATTAAATGTTCAAAATGAGGGCATTATAAGGTCAGTTCATTTAATCCTTAACGCATTGTCCGAAGTAAATAAAATAAAAAATAAACAATCTTTTTTTCTTCAATACGTGGGTGCAATTAGTTCTCAATAATAACTGCACGCCGTAACCGTTGTATGTCGATAATACCGGCGTATCGGCGTATCCGCCGTCACTAATTTGTCCGTTACGCCGTTCTCCATTTAACGTGTAACGATGTAAAATGCATTTTTAGCAAGCATTGTTTACAGTACGTTTATAACTTTAGTGGAATAAACTCAGTTTTTTGATTGGGTGCGATTCTTGGTTTCCAACACAGAACAAAAAATAAGTCCTTTCAATAGTATGAAACTGCGCGTGTCCGTTTCTTCATACTTACTTGATAAAAAACAATATTTTTGGATGAGTTCTTGCAATAATATTTTGGCGTTATAAGCCTTTTCCTATTAGCTAGGGATCTAGGGATGCGTATCTGCCCGGATCTGTCTGGTGGATGTGTCCGGCGTGTCTCGACATGTCCCGCCCCTCCAAAATTCAAAACGCTTCAATGTATTTGTGATAATATTTATAAGTATCACCAAGACTCCCAACGCATATGTGCGTGCTGAGACAGCCGTCAAACAAAAACAAAACACTCTTTCGTAAGGATGTGACTAAACACATTGAAATAGTAATTTTGAGGGGCGCGATATGTTATCGTAGTTGATAAACTGTGCTGGAGATACTCCAGCACAGGCTATTTTAGCGATCTGTGTCTGACAATTGGATATTAACGAGCTCATCATTTGGATATGTTTATTCTATGCCAAAATAAGTACCTAAAGGAGTCGAGTTCCGCATCGCTATTTACTGGACGGAACCCAAGTAACACATCAAAGCAGTATAACGGCCCTCTTACAGCATATCTGTATGCTTTTAGCATTTTGAGTTCGTTTTATAGTAGCACTAGCTTTCCGCCCGCGACTTCGTCCGCGTATAATACGGTTCCTCATACAGAGTTTCATATCCAATTGTAACTTCTTAACTAACTTTTGTTAATCCCCGAACCATCTTCTTAATCTATTTATAGTTATAGCTATTTTTGCGAAAAAACGGGTAACGTAGACATAGTTTCAATTACAAATAAGTGTTAATATGCAAATAATAACGTAAATGTACCCTATTATTTGCGTAACTTCTTTGTGTACTATATTGTGGTGGTTTTATTTGCCGATACGATGACCAAACTATTGTCAGTGTTCACTCTAGAACATGGAAATGGAACGAAAATAGGAACAATAATTCCTAGTAAATCTCAAACCAAAAAAATAGTAAATCTCTATACAAGCTTTCAACCCCTTTTATATTTTTTAATTATTAGTAAACGTACGAAGTTTCAAATCTCTGACTCTAAATTCGACTAATAACAGTTCGATGTTGGTTCAAGTCCAACTGGGTTGATTATTTTTTCAATGTTTTCAATGTTTGTATTTGATTGAATAACATACTAATGTATGAGTGGAATACCCACTTTAAAAACATGTAAAATAATTATGAGTTGATAGCAGGCGCCATCTGTTATTTCCGTTGTGACACTTGTAAAAGAGTCGGCGGGAAGGGTATCTAACTCTAGTGGTTGGCACCTAGATGTCGCTTACGGCTGCTATAAAGTCGATGTAAAAATAAATGCAAAAAAAAAAAAAGATGATTGAAGGCATTGAGAATTTCGTCAGCTCGGTAACTGAACCCATAGCTTAATTGGTAAAGCGATATCGAGCCCCGGTAAGGCGTATCGATGTTGGTTCAAGTCCAACTGGGTTGATTATTTTTTTTTCAATGTTTTCAATGTTTGTATTTGATTGAATAACATACTAATGTATGAGTGGAATACCCACTTTAAAAACATGTAGAATAATTATGAGTTGATAGCAGGCGCCATCTGTTATTTCCGTTGTGACACTTGTAAAAGAGTCGGCGGGAAGGGTATCTAACTCTAGTGGTTGGCACCTAGATGTCGCTTACGGCTGCTATAAAGTCGATGTAAAAATAGACGCAAAAAAAAAAAGATGATTGAAGGCATTGAGAATTTCGTCAGCTCGGTAACTGAACCCATAGCTTAATTGGTAAAGCGATATCGAGCCCCGGTAAGGCGTATCGATGTTGGTTCAAGTCCAACTGGGTTGATTATTTTTTCAATGTTTTCAATGTTTGTATTTGATTGAATAACATACTAATGTATGAGTGGAATACCCACTTTAAAAACATGTAAAATAATTATGAGTTGATAGCAGGCGCCATCTGTTATTTCCGTTGTGACACTTGTAAAAGAGTCGGCGGGAAGGGTATCTAACTCTAGTGGTTGGCACCTAGATGTCGCTTACGGCTGCTATAAAGTCGATGTAAAAATAAATGCAAAAAAAAGATGATTGAAGGCATTGAGAATTTCGTCAGCTCGGTAACTGAACCCATAGCTTAATTGGTAAAGCGATA
Source organism: Pammene aurita (assembly GCA_947086415.1). Taxonomy (NCBI): domain Eukaryota; kingdom Metazoa; phylum Arthropoda; class Insecta; order Lepidoptera; family Tortricidae; genus Pammene; species Pammene aurita. The sequence continues at coordinate 72,274,272 of OX352289.1, read as the reverse complement.
TCGAGCCCCGGTAAGGCGTATCGATGTTGGTTCAAGTCCAACTGGGTTGATTATTTTTTCAATGTTTTCAATGTTTGTATTTGATTGAATAACATACTAATGTATGAGTGGAATACCCACTTTAAAAACATGTAAAATAATTATGAGTTGATAGCAGGCGCCATCTGTTATTTCCGTTGTGACACTTGTAAAAGAGTCGGCGGGAAGGGTATCTAACTCTAGTGGTTGGCATTAAGATGTCGCTTACGGCTGCTATAAAGTCGATGTAAAAATAAATACAAAAAAAAAGATGATTGAAGGCATTGAGAATTTCGTCAGCTCGGTAACTGAACCCATAGCTTAATTGGTAAAGCGATATCGAGCCCCGGTAAGGCGTATCGATGTTGGTTCAAGTCCAACTGGGTTGATTTTTTTTTTTTCAATGTTTTCAATGTTTGTATTTGATTGAATAACATACTAATGTATGAGTGGAATACCCACTTTAAAAACATGTAAAATAATTATGAGTTTTTATCTAGATTTGATAATATTTCTCGTTTGTTGCAACATTCCATGGAAAAAAATAAATTAATAATAATCCACATATTATTCCGTAATGTTCATATGAAGTCTATTATTGGTTGCTTATGGATTTGAGGTTTAGTTTTGTAAATAAATAAATAAAGATACGCTAGGTAAATAAAATTTCAGTTTATCCGATAGTCGATAAAATCCAACGTTCCAACTCTATTGACGTTTGATTTTTGCCATGAGCAATTCCGCCCTCTGATGATAAGCTATATAAATCATTAGAAAACTAAGGGAATCAGCTCTAAGGTCGTTGACGCCAGGGAGCCCCTTAAAATATAGGCCCCGTCCTTTATAACTGAGACAACTTCGGCAGTTTTTACCTAGTTTGGTATTACTATTTTCCAATTAAAACATTTTGCTAGTCAGTTCACTGTGACATCCACCTATTAAAAGCTGCCAGATGCCAGGATCTAGCAATAAGAATAGTATAGCAATCTAACCAGACGAGTTTTGTTGCTCTCATTATTGTGTCATATCTGACGTGGCTAGCTCTTAGTCCAATAGCAGCTCAGTGACCCTTAAAAAGAGCTTATTAATGCCTACAGCATTACACGTGAATAATTATGCTATTAAACAACATTAAGCATTATATACTACTTAAAATTGCTATTGTAGACCCTAAGGCACTAAAACAGCTAAAAACTGTATAGGGGCTGTTCATAAATTACGTCATCAATTTTTGATGATTTTTTACCCCCCTCTTTCTAAAATCATTCAACCGTCCCCCTGCCAAATAAAGTGACGTCATTAAAAAAAAATGCGTTTTTAGCTTAATTGTAAAATAAAAACTATTTGGTAGATAATATTTTATAGCATTAAAAGTTTATAGAAAGTCAATTAGAAACACGAATTTCATCCCTTTTTTTACACATTGAAGCACTTTTGTAAAGATGCGAGAGATGATGTGATCTTCGGAATGACCGCCCCCTCTCCTACGTCATGCTACTATCATCCGATGTCCAGACCCCCCCCCCCATTTGAAATGACGTAATTTATGAACAGCCCCTTATAGTGAATTACTTTGCTTTATAATGGTTTATATTATTGCTATTATACAGCATTAGGAATGTACTACCTACTTATAAATGCAATTGTACACCCTTAGGCATTAAAAATAGCTGAAAGCTGTATAGCGAATTTACGTGGCATTATAATGGCTAATATTCATGCTCTTAAACAGCATTAAGCATTTATTTATGCTATTGTAGAACCTAAAATATTCAGCCTAAAGTATTCGGCTGTACAGTTGCATTTTGGTTCGCTGCACTAAAACTAAAGGCTTTAAAAAAGCATTTACATATTCCATTATATAACCGTTATACAGCTTAAAGCATTATATAATGCTATTGTAGAACCTAAAGCACTTAAGTGCTTTTAAACAGCTGAAAGCTGTACAGTTGCGTTGTGGTTTGCTGCACTAAAGCTAAAGACTTTATAAAAGCATTTAGATATGCCATTACATTATACAACCGTTATACAGCTCAAAGCATCATATAATGCGACAAGTTGCTCGGTGAACGTATATAAGAGTTTATACGGTCCTTAAGTTCGAAATAAGTTAACTATTCATATGTTATAATGCTTCCTGTGTTACTTGGGAAGTCAAGTGTCTTGGTCTTAACCATAAGTCAAAAAGCCGAACAAAATAAATGCGCAGAGACCTGTGTTGTGTTAGTGGACCTATGACGGCGTTAGAGCAGTCTTTCTTTGTTCACGGTGCGATGAGGCCTCGAGTGTTGTATTCAACATAAATAAGAGGATGATAGTTTTTAATGACCGCAGACAAAGATGCACACGGACTTTATTGGATTTTCATACAATATTATATATCGGTCGGGGAGGAGGACCGTACCTACTACGATAGAGGGAGCAGTAGGCCTAGCACATGAGTGTATCGACAGTATCTCGCGGTCGAGATAGACATCTATCACTGTTTAACTGTATTTATCAGAAAGTGAGAGATGTCTATCTCGACCGCGAGATACCTACTGTCGTTACACTCATGTGCTAGGCCTACAGGTTGTGTAAGGCTTTTGTCGAACCTAATTCTTACCGGCTTGCCTATTTGAGCACTCGTAGAAAAAGTATTGTATACAAAAGTGACATAATTAAGCTTTTCAATCTCGTACTCGGCAGGCTTCGTGGCCTAAACACGGTAGGTACTCGACTGAAAAGCTCTTCATTATGTCACGATCACGATTGTATAATACTATTGAATATTCGAGCTTATCTTACTTTTTTAACTAGCCTGAACTTCGTCGTATTGAATAGCTATAATTTATTATATATCTACTTCTTGCCCCGCTCAGCTTAATTCAAATAGTCGTATCTCTACTCAAACTTAATGTCGTATACGCCCTTGTTGACCACTGTAACAGAATAAAGGCTTTTCTGATCGCGACCCGCGTTGACGGTTCGTCTCGTGTTTATTTGCCATGATTTAGTAGACTTTAACTCACCGATAACTATAACCAACATATGATGACCCTTAAGAATCATACATTGTAAGTACGCCCGCGGCCCAGCTTATAAAAGCTACTAAGCCCATTTTAAAGAGACCTAGAGCTTTATAGAACATGTCTACAGGAAAAGATTTTATAGTAGTGGTGCAAATAACTTGTGTATAAGATTTTTAATAGCCATTATTAAATGAGTTTTAGGTCTATAGAAAGCTGGGAACAAAATAGATCATGCTATAATGGCCTCTAAATACAATTCAAGCTTAAATTGTAGCAATTATAAATAGAAGAATAGTATTAATTTACTATGTATTTTAGATAGATAGATAGATTGCTTTATTATTCAAAGAGTATACATTAATTTATACAGTGCCCTGCAAAACTGTTTCCAAAGTTTGTTTGCAGGTTTGATTTTACTATATTTCGTGTCTTCTTCATTCCAAATAACTATTTGGTTTTGCGATGAATATGACACTTAACTACATATATATTGTAAATGAATGCCCTCTATTTTAACAGCTGATTATTACTAGGTAATTTAGGTAAGTATATTAATATTTTACAGTTAATCCCACAATGGAGAAATCAAAACTTGGGAAATATTTTACAAAAATAAAAAAAAGCTGCTGCACAATGCATAAAACCGTACAGTGTATAACAAATATAAGCTCGAATACAAGTCGATTAGTCAGACAGACTTTGAAACAGGAGTCAGAGCCTAGTGCAACCAGTTCAACTGCTGGTAAGGAAGATCAACAGCCTCCGAAATCAAAGAAATGTAAGCCAACAGCTTAACAAACCTCTTAAAATATTTATGTTAAATTTTGTTTTATTCTAACAAAATTTAACGATTGAAGAAAAAGACTCGAAACTCGAGAAACCTCGAGAAATAGGGGTCGATAATTCTCGAAACTCGAGAATAAAAATGGGTCGAGAAATCAGAAACCCTAGTGGCGACATATGAGAGTTGGACGTACGAGCAATGGAGCCGCGTGCTCATCAGTAAGGGTCTCCCCAAATCTATCGACGCGGATTCGGCAAAATCCGGTGGAAAAAAGCTTTACGAGTATGTCTACGCAATAAGAGCGAAAAAGACGTCGATGCGTCGGCAGGCGTCGGCCGAGCCGAGCCGAGCCGAACCGTGCATTGTTAGCTCTTATTGCGTGGTCATAAAGCTTTTTTCCACCGGATTTTGCCGAATCCGCGTCGATAGATTTGGGGAGACCCTAATGAATGCAAAATGAATCTCCATGGCAGCGACGGAAGAGGACGAGCGTACCGAAGACCTGGAGAGAGCTTTGCACAGTGATGTTTCTCCGAAACAGTTGCCTACGGTGGAGGTTCCGTCATGATGTGGTGGGGATATGAATGGAGGAGAGGACCGAGCTGGTTTTCGTGCCTGGTGAGGGCCGAGGAGGTGGTTTAAATGCAGACCAGTAGATCACTGAAATCCTGCAAGATCACGTTGTCCCCTACGTAGGATTTTTTGAAGAGGGGTTCCATTTGATGCAAGATGACGCGCCGAGTCGCACGAGTAACGAGAGGATACCTTGGAGGAACAACAACCTTGAAGCGGTAGGCATTCCCACCCTTAAGTGGCCACCTCTGAGCGGACGACACCAGACGACGACAAACCCCATCGAGCACATGTGTGATTATCTAAAAAGGAAGGTTCAAGCCTGCGATCCCGCTCCTGAGACGATTATGGGCCTGCAAGAGGCTTTGGTCGAAGACTGGGAGGCTTGTCCACAGGGAACCATTAGCATTGATAAGATCAATGAAAAGCCTGATGGCATGTGTAAAAAGGGCCCACGGTGGTAATACGAGGTATTAAAACAGAAGGTATTAAAAATGTTACCCCTGTTTGTTATAATCACCTGTTTCTCAGCAACTGAAATGAAAATGCCAGAAAATTATGCTTTAGTTAAAAGCGTACATTGTCAGCTTTCTGACGATACTAATATTTTTGTAATACCATCATTGGTTTTGAAGATATTTCACGTTGAAATTATAAAAAATCGATTCTAACTCAGTCGATTTTTTTGCTCGCGAGTGCATCGCGAGTACCTACAGTTTGTTCTGTGGCTGGGCCCAGTGGTCGCTTCGGGCGTTCGTGCCGAGATACGGTCTTTCGTACACGTACATTTTCATATCGCACTTGACATTGGAGAATTAATTAACTTCACTTTTATATGCATGTAGTTGTTTGGTTAGTTTTTAGTCATTTTTCGAAACTTTCAAGTTTTGTGGCTGACTGACCTGACTCCTACAAATCCTAAGATTGAACTGAAATTAGTTTAGATCTGGTTTGCATGTGATCTAGTCTAGAGTAGGTATCATTACAAAAACATTACGAAACAAAATTAAACAAGTATATTAAATAAGGATGACGAGTATCTTATTTGTTAATAGACATTTTTTAAATTCCAAGTCTATCTTATTTAATTGAAGTATAAAAAGCCTAACGGCCATATACAGCCGAAGTTACACTAAGATTTATTACTAAGTGAGTATGCAAGCAATAAAAACGACTTTAAAACAATAAAATAACAATTAAAAACTAAATTGACCAAACCAGCTGATAGTATAGAAAGTAAAATAAAAAACTTCGATTACCTGGCCGCCGTAAACGCTACAATTAAAGCCATCATATATTTTATACATTCATCAGGCCAAGGCCGTAAATCTAACCTAACCATAAAAAGTTCCCTTGCAGCAACAGTAGTAATTTAAACGTAATGAACTTGTCACATCTGCTTCTAACCTCACGTGGTATCACCTTTTACCGCCTCGGCGATACGTAAAGCTGTAAAATCAACAAAAAAAACACGAAAAATCAACTTTATTAAAGAAACCTTAAGCCCAAAATAAATGTAGCAGAGTGTGTCGTTTGTGCATTTGAAATTGGAACGCGAGTTTTTTTCATTTGTTTTAGAGTTGTGTTTCTTTGCCGCGCCTCCATAAATTTCGTATAACCTCTCCACTGATTTATTTCCCGCCAAAATATGTGCCCCGTATTTTTTTCTTTTCGGTATCGAACCGTTCGAGTAGTCGATCGCAGATAGGCGGCGACGGTAGTGAAAAAAGGAGAAATTTCACTTTTCGGGCAGAGACAAAAAGGTCTCGCTTTATTCTTTTTGCCTGATATAAGATAAGTGTCACGACACTGCCTTATATACTTTTTGAAGACATTTCTCTGGTTCACAATAATCGCATTCGTTCAGATATTTACCAACATTTATATAAGTTTTGAAGGCTTAATGTACGACTGGTTTGTGTTAATCGCGGTACTCCGTGGGTTAGATAATGCGGCTCCCGCGCGTCGGCACTAATGTGATATCCGTGTTGGTCCGTTTTGTAGCCGCCGCTATCGGGCCCGAGACATCTGTATCGGTGGCACCAATACCTATATACGCACTTTATTTATTACCTCCTCCCGGTCCCGAGAGGACTCTTAAAACTGAGTATGAGATATCGTTATTTTTCCAGTATTACAGCGTAATAAAATGATGAAATAATAAAATCGGTAAATTTGATATTACTAGTCCGCATCGAACTGAGAACGTGATTTATAAAAAAAACGGTAAGGCCATATAGGCGATACTGTCTTACAAAAAAATCGAATTGTGTAACAAGACCCTTATTGTATGCCCTGTTATGCCTTTTCTAGCTCCACAAGCCTTGTGGACTCGGCGGCCACCTTATGATCACTTACCTCATCGAGGAGTAGTTTGGAACCTTATTCATCGAAAAGTAAAAGTTTAATAGGTCACAAATCACTTGGTCGGCCTGGGCACAACCTGGTCCGTTCCGTTTTTGGACTCTTTAATGGTGCAATTTTTGGAGTGTTTTTACCTCATCGAGAGCAGGATGAAACCAACCTCATTTGATACCTAAAGTGGTGCTCTTTCAATTTTTTTTGATCGGACATCCCTCAGCCTGGTCCGTTCCGATTTCGGACACTTTTGGTGCAATTTTTGGGTATTTTTACCTCATCAAGTAGCAGGATGAAACCAACCTCATCAAATATTGCTATCAAGCTAAAGTGTCAACCAAAAATATTGAAAGAGCATTTTCAATATTTTTGGTCGGACAGCCCTCAGCCTGGTCGGTTCCGTTTTGGGACACTTTTAGTGGTGCAATTTGGGGTGCTTATTCCGTCTGTAGCCGAAATTCTCTAGAAAAGCTTTTATAACTCACCATATATTGGAGCATAAGAATTACTTTTAAAAACTTTTTTTATTGTATTACTGCTACTCGATGAGGTAAAACCACCCCAAAAGTTGCATCACTAAAAGAGTCCGAAAACGGGACGGACCAGGTGGTGCCCAGGCAGAACAAGTGATTTGTGACCTAATCAAACTTTTAGTTTTCGATGAATAAGGTTCCAAACTGCTCCTCGATATGGTAAGTGATCATACGATTGCCGCCCGGTCCATTGCACATTCTGCTCGTATTTTAATCAATAAAATGTATTTAAGTTCATAAAATACGTTTTGACCAAATTTCGCTTAAATATGAACCTATACCACACTACACACCTGGGAACTAGCACACCTGAAGAAATACCGGATGACACTGGATACGGGCTAATACGCCCAAGACCACACCAGGATGTGGTACGAGAACATATTGGAAATTTTAACGTGGCTACTTGGAACGTTAGAGGTGCCGCCACACAGATAAAAAAACGCGAAATTGCCACATTACTAGAAGAAAATTCGATACACATTGCATGCCTACAAGAAACGCATTTAAAAACCGGAAGTCACGACTCTACTCACTACAAATGGAACCTAAGTGGAAACAACCGTAACAGAGGCTTAGCCATACTTTTAAGAAAAAACTGCGGTCTCAAATTAAACTGGACTAAAGCAAACACAAATAACACGGCAGCGTCAATAGATGTCGGCAACGGTACAACTTTATTCATAGTTACAACATACTGGTCAAACGCAACATCGGCAGCGACTAATGACCTAACTCACTTACTCCAATTAGTAAATCAAAAACCCAAAAACTCGGTGACCATCATCCTAGGGGACTTCAACGCCCACACAGGCGACAAGGATACAAAGAGCCTTGGTGATCGAAAACAAATAGGAAGAAATCTTTTACATAAGACTACTAACTATAACGGAGATATCCTATTAGATCTGATTACACGGGAAAAATTCCGATTAGACACGTCCTTCGGCCGCAGAAGCTGCAAGTTAACATGGAGATCAGGCAAGAAAATATCACAGATTGACCACATTATGACGGAGGCCAAACGCGCACCCATTTTCAATTTTATCAAAGGCGTGCACACGAATCTCTCGGACCACAAACTCATCTGGGGAAACATAAAGCCCAACAAAGTAATACCTAATAAGATGGTTTCCAATAGGTTTCCTCGTGATAAAACAACAAACGATTTTAGCTACAAGACCTTGAACTACGAGCTACTACAAAGCGCTACTACAAGAAAAGAGTTCCAAAAGATCGTTACTGAACTGACCGATAAAAGTAAAACCCTTGAGAAGGGTAATGCGCCACTGCCATGGGAAATTATAACAAACATCATGAAAACTGCGGCCAACAAGACCCTGAAGTATCAACCGAACTACTCTAAAGAACGTGAAGCGGCACTGACAGAACTCCAAAAAGCCAAATTTCAAAACAAACGCCATCCGCTAGATCCACTGGCGCGAAACAGACTCAAAGAGTGCCGACGACGGTTACAAGGAATGGAAGCTGCCGACGACCAAAAGCTGACGGCTGGGTTTAGAAAGAGTTTTAAATTTGCAGCGGCCAAGATTTGGAACGACCTGCCCCCGCCGCTAAGAAATAATATGTCCCAAAATACTTTTAAAACTAAATTGAAGAGAATATTATTAAATAAACAAAAGAATATTGAAGCGCCCTTTAAATCAAAAACTGTAGTTTTTCATGTTTTGCCCTAGCTAACAAACTGTAGTAGTTTTTTTTTATGTTTAGGTAGGTAATATAAGCTTAAGTTATAAGGACTCTCTGTATGCCCATTAAGTGCTTTATTTTATTTTTAATACATCTATGCCTATATATAATATTGTAAGCTAAACGCCTGCAAGCATAATGTTAAATATAAATTGTTGTTTGGGGTGAACTGAAAACCAGCGCTGTAGTTGCTAGTCTGCGCCACAGCAAACGCTGAGTACATCCCTTTTGTCACACTGTCTGTTTCTTTTAATTTTGTATAGATTAAGAAAATATCCTGTTTTTATTTTATTTTGTTGCTTCTTGTATGGTATGTTTTAAGTGACAATAAACCTTTTCACACCACCTGCTCGACAATGCCAAATTATATATTATGCAAACCTCACCGAAAGCAAATCATTATAGCCCTTGGCTTTAGCCGGGTTATAATGTTGTACTAAATCTCATTATAACCCGCTGGTTAATAATGTGATTTCACTTCCCATAGTTCTTATTGTTATGTGCTTAAAGTCTAATTTGGTAAAGTCCGCACGGTGCACAGCCCCGCGACGCCAGCCGGGGCCCGCGCCACCGCGTCGAACTGATTTGAAAATCGAATTTATTCGGAAAATCGTGCTGGCCACCTTTTTTAAATACCTAAAACAAATGCCGCGAGTGTCATAAGATGCTGCAGTATACGGAGTAAAACTGCAGGTTCTATAAAAATTGGAGATAAAATTCGAATAAAATGGACTAATGTATCAAGAATCAATTTTTAGGGTTCCGTAGCCAAATGGCAAAAAACAGAACCCTTATGGATTCGTCATGTCTGTCTGTATGTCTGTCCATCCGTATGTCCCAGCCATTTTACTCGGAAACTATACGATGTATCTGAATAAAATTTACACATAAGGTGTATTTTGTATGCCGCTACTTAGTCATGTAGTTTAATTTGAAAAAAAAAAAAAATTTTAGGGGGGGGCATACATGTAACATTTTATTTTTTATTTTTTTTACTAAATATCAACATGTGACACATAAATCGATAGGTCTTTAAAAATAACATTGAGGTTTTTTGACCATTTTGTGATTAAGTGAATATTTTGTGAAATAATCGCTTCGAAAGTCAGAAAAATTGCGTCCCCCCCTGTAACTTTTGAATCGTAAATCCAACAAATATGAAAAAATTTGAGGAGATGCGCCTTGTCATATACTTTCTACGAACATTTTTTTTAACATTATCGGTTTAGCCATTTTTGAGTTATTTCCAAAAAACTTCTTCCATAGGCATCAGATACGACCTTTTGGTATTAGTTTGGTTCTTATTCCATTGAAGGTACGGAATCCTGCTATGTGTGGTCCGACACGCACTTGGCCGGTTTTTACTTTTGATTTACTTTAATAAAAATCCGTTTCTAGTAGCCTTAGCTATTTTATTGTATCGCAAGAGGTGAGAAAAGCAGAGTATACTCCTCGGGGATAAAGCTGTTTTTGTCACGGGCGCGCTTGAACCCCTCACTGCACTCAGGACTCAGTCTTAATTCCCTCGCTTCGCTCGGGAATTAACTCATAACCCCCTCGCTGCGCTCGGGAGTAAAATCTGGACTCCTTCGTTACGTTCAGGATTCAATATTGCGCCCGTGACATTTTTTATTTTTTTTTATTTTTTTATAACACAAAACATACATAGTTTTTCTATACATAAGTTCCGCCAAACTGAGAACAGTTTGTTGGCGGATAAAGCGCTCTTAGTTTACATTTCTTATTCTACGCACTTAATATAACTAACATACTCACTACATAGCTCAATACACTACTTACTAAACAAATCTATCTATCGCTGCACACCTACATTCATTTGTCCTGAGCATAACAAGACCACATTTATATTACAACCAGTTTTCTTACTCTTATTGATCATATGTTGATTAGTATAAACAAATTTTCATAGTCATAGTAATCTTTAATCTTAATATGCTCACATCCAAATAATTGTTTGATTAAAAGTAAACATTTATCTCATTTCGTGCAGTACATCTATGCCACATTTTAAGTATAAAAATGGTTTTATTTGCTTACTAACTGCTATACTATATTTATTTATTTTTATTTATTTATTTTATTTCCACTCAACTATTTTAACTCGTATAACTCTAATAGTTTTTCTTTCAGCTTTTTTTTAAATGTTTGTATCTTGCGATACATAAAACAGTGCTTTATCCCCTTGGTGTACAATCTACTATTATTCTATTCTATTCTATTCAAAAAGAAAGTCGAACGTTTTTCAATGGGTTAGCAAAAACACACCCGTCGATGAGAATGAAGATTACATATGATTTCTATAGAAGACACAAACAAAAGGAAAGACGCCGGGTTAAAAATACGTTTATTCCGATATCAAAATGGGAAGAAGAACTCGACGATATGGAAGGACCTTTCATAGACGAATTAAGCGATGAAGACCTGTCAGAGCTAAGGCAAGCACCTACAATGGAAGAAATCGAAGTATCACTCGCCAAATGCGAAACGGCACCGCTCCAGGCATCGACCAGGTAGTCGCGGAGCTGTATAAAGCAAACACACAGGAGCTGAAGTCAGAAATACTAAATCATATAAAAAGAGCCTGGACCGAAAAAATAATACCGCCAACCCGGACACAGTCGATCCAAGTGCCTCTACCAAAAAAAGCGAACCCGTAATCAGTAAACGACTTTAGACGCATTTCTATATGCCCCACCGCCTACAGAATATATGCAAACTTTCTACTCGCCAAACTAGACGAAATTACCGATAAACTCGGAAACTACCAAGCGGCTTTCTTGAAAAACCGATCCACGGACGACCACATGTACACCTTACGACGAATCCTGGATGAAGAATGGAGAGCGGGAAATAGAACATACGTCCTATCCGTCGACCTAGAAAAAGCCTTTGATACAGTTAATTTAAATGCACTCAGAGACATCATACTATCAAGGACCAACAGAGCCATGACAAATCGTATAGTGAAAGCAACGATTAACGAACTAACATGCATAAAATGGTACGGTCAACAAACCAGGTGGGTCAAAAAAGGCAAGGGAGTCAAACAGGGATGCCCACTCTCATCCAGACTTTTCACCATATTAATGGACGACGTCTTCAAAACCCTAGAAGAGGAACTTCCCATCATGAAACTCAATCAGGACGAAGAAATACAACTGCCACTCATACTAGCCTTCGCTGACGACGTAATCATAATCTCGAATTGTATACAGCAGATGGATGCCATTTACACCAAGGCTAAATCCTTATTCGCAACCGTGGGCCTTAGAGTAAATGAAACGAAAACCAAACTGCTAGTACGCGACCCAAAGCATAAAGACCAAGGCCAGAGAAACTTTATTACACTTGACAATACGACAGTCATCCCAACCAAATAAATTAAGTACTTAGGAACCTACATAACGTCTACTTTGGCTAGAAACAATACAGTGCACGCGCGATGCAAACAAGGAGTCCGAAATGCCAAGGCCCTCACAAAATTCATTAAGGAATCACGTATGCAATGGCAGATTACACGTTTACTGTATAAAATGGTAATTGAACCCACCATTACATATGGACTGAAATGCGCAGCCTTAACCAAGGCTAATAGAAAAAAACTGAGAAGATACGAACGGCTTATACTAAGAGACATGATAAATAACTCTGGAACATCACCGAGGCCAGGAAAGGTTCATGACATACTAGACGGCAAAACGATAATGAAGAGAGTGAAATGCCTCCGAATGTGTTACCTGGGACACATCGTCAGACGCCAAAAACCACACCTCTTATAAGCTGCCCACAGATACAAGGCTAAAAAACTAAAACCAGGCAGACCTATCTACAGGTGGGATGATTCACTAGCGCAAGACATGGGTTATTACACCAAAACTCCCTCAGAATGGGTAGACATGGCAAAAGACAAAAGCGAACTCATCAAAGCTGCCAAACAAATCTACCAACTAGAAGAAACCGATAGCGAATCTGAAAAAGAAGAACCAAGAACCTCAAATCGAGGAGATGGAACAAAACAACGTCCCAAGTAGAGCCAGACCCTGACACAAGATACAGAACATACCTCAACAGCAATGATGCTATCTGCAAAACTCATATAAACTTAATACTTCATCAACGGTCATATGGTAGGTGGAGAGCCACCTACCATATGACCTACCCTTCCTATCTTCCAATATTGTGGGTTACTGCCGCGTGTGGTAACCCGTCCTTACCCATCCCAGAGCGTGTCTCCTTTCAAATTTGTGCCCCCCGGTATGCCGGCTTGTCCGGAGCAGGCATGTCCCTGGCTGGGTGTGGTACCTATGTTCATGTTTATGTTCACCTATACCACACTACACACCTACTACAGTTATTGCGGGAACTATCAAAAATCAAAAAACTACGAAATGCAGGGAATTGCCGGTCCAGCTGACAGCTGGTTGGTAAGAAGATAGTCGGGATAGGTATTATGGTCTGCGGAATGACATCTAAAGATCGTAGAGCAATAATATTATACTTAAATTAAGTAAGATGAAATATACCTCCTCAAACTAGATTTAGTCTCAAAACAATGCTACCTTCTACTAATCACGCTACAACTACTATTTACTAATAACCTTTAAAACGGTACACCTATACTTAGTAGCGATGCATGGGACACGTAAAAAAACGTTTCATTGAATGCGATTCATAAACAAGGTACTATAGATTAATGGTAGTGTGGAGGCTATCGATTTATCAGCAGCCTATTCGGAGGAGGTTTTTTGTGTGTTTTTTCGGCTGTCGTTTGATACTATCACGGAATAACTCTACCGTTTTAAGTAGTAATGGGATCTCAATGAAATATGTCGGGTTCGAGTTGACCAGGGCTGTCACCGTTTATAAAAAAACGCCTTAAAAAACTGACGACTTATTTGGAAGTTTGGGAGAAGTAAGTTGTATAGCATTTAAAAAATGTCGGGTGGGTACGAGTAACTGTTTTGTTTTCTCTATCCACCTGTCTACTGTTTGATTGGGGCGTTTACTAGACATTTAATCTTTGTAGGATTTCAATTAACATGTGCGCTAGTGTCGTTAAACATTTTAAATGCCTTCTTCACCCCTTGAGGTCTTTATTTCCAATTTTTCTTATTTTTTTTCATATTTCAAGATTTTGCCTTTGGCGGTTTAGGCTGTGGGTTATCTGTCAGTATATATATCTTTCATTATTATATATATTTACAGAAATGGAGAGTCGTAATTCATTATAAAGTTTTAAATAATACTTTTTGGGGTTCCGTAGTGAACTAGGAACCCTTATAGTTATTCTATTCAAGGGGACATTGGTGATCGCTCATAATTTATAGAAATGTAGTAGGAATTCTAATCAGTAATGCTTGTTTGCCACTGTCGTGGTATATAAAAAAAACAAATTTGTGTTTGGTTAAAAAGTCTCAAAGATGAATGTTGAATGAAAATATATTTCATTTGGCGATGAAAGCTTGTAGGTATCAATTTTGTTTTGTAATTATTACACTACTGCCGAACTAGAGTTGCGATTTTTGGAGTACCTAGGTAAGTATGTATGTAAGTTTATTTATTTGGCACGCTTCACAGACAATATCATTACATCATTAGACATATTATGACCAAGGATTACGACGTGTGAGGTGTCATTAGATTTGTCTCGATTGTAGGAGTGACATACGGTACTTAAAAAGGAAACAACATGGTGTCAATATTTAAATGGCTTGCGAAGTGATACCACATTCAGGTTTTTTAATATTTTAGAGGCTTTTATTAGAGTAACGGTGCGTCCCTATCGTGAGTCGTGGCCAGTAGCGCCCCCTGCAGGCAACTATGCGGCGCAACACCACCGGTGACATTTATCATATGTCCCGTCAACCTACCGCGAACATCGTTATCTGCCTCTCTATCGCTCTTGCGCCGAGCAACAGAAAGGGAACGGAGTGAACAATCCCAAACATCCGAACAACTTTGTTGACCACTTATTACAATTTAAATAGCTATTAGAGAGATCGCAGCTTGAGAAAATTACCACAGCGGCCAACTCTAGATATAGATTTTTAGATGTTTTTAATTCAGGTTATTTTAGTGAAGGCTTTGTTTGACATAGTTTAGTGTTATTTATGAGTTGTAATATGTTATTTTAATTAAGTATATAAAAGATAACGATTTGGTTACATTATACTAAACCGATTTAAAGAAGAAGTTTTACGCTTAACTATAAATTAGTCACAAGAAAATTAGACTTTAAATTATATTTCTTTTAAAATATCCACAATAAAGGCGTTTAACCATAACTCATAACTCTCATAAGTATTTAAAAATATTGACAGAGTTACAATTACAAATACGTTATGATTGCGAACATATTACAACAATAAATTAATTGCGAAGTTATGAAATAAAACGAGTATTTTTTTTAATTTTCGATATGTTCTAGTATAACCTTTCTATAGTAAAAAGTCATTGGTACGAAACAGCTGATCTTTTGGCCAAGTGTAAATGCCCTCCTAACTTTTTAATGTTCGTTACCTGCCGGCTACATTGGCGCGCATTTGTGGCCGGACGCGTTTTTTTCTTTTTTTTAAACATGAATGGACCAAGGATTTATGAGTGTGCAGTTTTATCGGCATTTTGTGTCTCAATCTATTAATAACGTTTTTACTCGTGTGACGTCAGAACGGGAAGTGACGTCGGTGGTTTTTTTCTATTAATGGAATTTGGTGCGGTCAGAAAAAAAAGATAAGTCGACATAAAATTAAGATTGATGTCATGTTTTTAGGAACAAGAGAGGTGTGTACCTCTCTTTTTCCTAAAAACATACACATGTTTGTTCGTCTGTCAATGGTAGGGTAGCTTTTAAATGAATGATTCGATTTTTTTTATCAAAAGTCTGGTCTATTCGTTACCAAATTGGACTCTAGAGTCAGCTCAATAGACAGTGTTATACCTTGTCTGGCATTTCTAATCCTAGATAGACCAAATACATAAAGTTTTCTACGAATGCGCATTATAAATTCAATAATTTCGTTTCCACACAACATACTACGTGTCTCTTTGCCGGCGTTTAACAAAAAAGTCCCCTCAAAAACCTACTTTATTACAATCACTAGAAGATTCGAATTAAAATGTCAGCTTTTAAGAGTAAACGGCCAAGCTGGATTTAAAAGTCTTTGCGTAGCGCAGAGGCGGTAGCCGGGCGACGCCCACGGCACTGACTCAACTCAAAACGAACTGACCGCTTATTACATCATTTACGTTATAAGACCTTTTACTCTTGGGTAGCTCGGACGCACCATCTTGAATTAACAAGGAACGAAATGCGTAGTCAGACAGAGTGTCATACGGCTTTTCGGTTCTAAAGTATAAGTGGCTGAGATTATACGACTTTTTGCTTTCGGACTTAGCGAACGTGTTTGAATATGAGAGATTACTTGTTTGTCATTTGTGAATTTTTTAAGCAAAATGTACCACTTGGTATACCAATAGGCGCTGACATGAAGATACTTTTATAACTCAAAGAGAAAGTACTTTTTTCTCATAATAACAAGTTTATAGAGTAGTCTGTCAAGCTACGACCCTGGTCGTAGGGTCGTACTATCGTAGTGCTATAATATTCTATGAATATCCATTTCAGCATAGTCGACGATGCTAAAATATGCGACCATAAAAGCTCCATCGAAAAGTATACGCTAGTAGTTCGCTCTACAAAGTCTCAGGTCAAGCATTATAGTCGACGAGTGGAAACAACTAAAATACGTCGCCTGGTTACATGGTTTCGTTTATTTAAAAACTGTAACTAGCTACTGTAGTAACTTTTTTGTAAGGGCTTGTGAAATGAAAGCGAAGCGACGGTTTCAAAAGCTGGAACTATCTCATAAAGAATGCCAATAAAGTCTCGAAAACACCGACAATAATTACAGCAATCATATCAAAATACCGTTACATTAACTTAATGCAATACTTAGCACACATTCAATTAGTAATTAACTACTAATTTTACTAATTGATCGTCAATACATTGTAACACGTATGAAATAATGACATTAATTTCTTTTAATGTAAACCTGCCATTATTCGAACCACCTGTACTTTTATTAAGTGATTAACTGCATTTAAAAAAAATAAACCCTTCGATGTAATTAACAACCTTACGACTTCTCGATAAAGTTGATTCTCGCTTGTCTCCGTTAGTCTTTCAGTACAGGGTGAACTGTTTTTGGTCATTCGGCTTTTTGCCATCGGTCATTTTCGCCACTGGTCGGGCGCGTTCGTGTTTTTACTGGCCATATCAATTATAGACCTTTACATTTGAGTCGAGTGCGTTTAAGGAAAATAGACTTTAAATGTACAGACATACGAGTCATGGTCCCGTGGAAAGGACAACATATTCTGGTATGCTGCGAATGGTGAAAGGTAAATACTAAATAGTTATTGCCAATACTATGTATTGGTACAGACGACGTCGAAGATATTTTATACTATTTTGTATCTTATTACGGCCGAGTAAGTTTTAAAAGAGTGGAAGCACATAATATATCGTCGATATCGTATCGACTGCACTATGATAATATTGATAATGTACATATATGAATATAAGTATTAATTAAGAGACTTTGCAGAGAATACGAAACCAAGGAAAATATATTAGATCACAGCTCTTGTCACCTACATATAACGTTTACCAATTGCTTTATATATGTTATGTTATTTGCCACTTAAAAGTGACTTTTTCTAAACTTTTTCTCAGTTTTTAGGGTTCCGCACCTCGAAAGGAAAAAACGGAACCCTTATAGGATCACTTTGTTGTCCGTCTGTCTGTCTGTCTGTCAAGACCATTTTTCTCAGGAACGCGTGGAGTCTACTCAGGTCTATTGTCCCTTGGAGCTGTGAAAAAATCAAACTTAAAAGTCAATGCAATCAAAAGATACAGATTTGCTGCAAATTTTACAGTTTTTCGGCACTCGTAGATGGCAATATAGTAGGTAGACATTTTTAGTAAAATCATACAATTTTTTTATTTTTTATTTAACCTTACTAACTTTTTCCTCGTAAACGCGTAGAGGTATTAAATTGAAATTCATATCAAATACTCAGGTCTATAATACCTTTAAGCTGTAAAGGTTTGTATGGAACCCTCGGTGCGCGAGTCCGATTCGCACTAGGCCGGTTTTTTTTATTAATATTTTTAGCTTGTATTCTACATATATTAAAACGTAAATAAAGAACACATGAAATGACATTTCGTTTATCACCGTTTGACTTTAACATGGCAAGATTATGTCAAAGACTAGAAAACTGAGGGATACAGATCTAAGGTCATTTCATGACAACAGGACGCGCCATTATGGTGTTGCCATACTGGCAGTTATGTAGGTACCGTTTTATAAGACAGTGTAACATAGACACAGTTAATAATATTTATTAGATAATAGCGGGGCCCTTGTTCCACTGGTCTGTATAACGTTTCATATTTGCCATTGCGCCGAACGCTTGTGTTATTTTTATCAAAATTTTTGAATAATTGAACACCTTGCATATTTTTTTGCTTCATTGATGAAAAGAGCCGTGTACTCGT
Organism: Pammene aurita; assembly: GCA_947086415.1. Lineage (NCBI taxonomy): Eukaryota > Metazoa > Arthropoda > Insecta > Lepidoptera > Tortricidae > Pammene > Pammene aurita. Next base: position 72,255,699 of record OX352289.1, on the reverse strand, counting down.
AATATGCGAAAATAGTTAATATACCCAGTTCCTCTCTGTTGTCGTATCGTTAATTATCACTATTACCTTTCTTCTTACATTATTATAATAAATGTTTGAAATAGCAAAATATCGGAAACTTTTCTCACTTTTGTATGGAGATTGAGACTTTTTCATTTCTTGAATTTATATCTCTTTATCTTGTGGAAACTTTCAGAAATTTTCCATCTTTTTGAAAACAATCCGTAGCTTGCAAAACCATATTATATACAATACCGATTAATTACAACATTCAAGTGTGTCATAAAGCGTCACCAGAACAGAAATATAAAACTACATTTACAAATATAAATCACGCCGACTTATAAATGTCCCAATTAAAAAAAGCATGCATCCTGTTAAGCTTTATGCCCTTATCCAGTTTAATTCGAAAAGGCAGTATCTACTCAGCCTCAAATCATTACTACGGCTACTTTCGTTCGCTTAGCGCTTACGGGGTGATATTGTGGGGTAACGCGAGCGAGGGAGAGTCGAATTTCGTCCGGTTCGAGGGTCGTTTAATGAGGCTCTTGACTCTATAGATAGTTGTGTGATAGAGCCTTAGGGTTGCCGGGGAGGGTAGACGCGTACCTACTTGTTGTCATTGGTTGGAGCTTTACGACGAAAATGTGAAGGGTATATTCATATGAAAACTTATATAAAACTATAGCTACTTGAGAAGCTGGTATTTCAAATTCCAGTCAGGGCATTTGTTATGTTTTTACGTTAAGTATTTATACATTTCTATCTATTATATATTCGTCTAATACCGACAACAAAAGCCTTATTGAGTGTTATATGTACAACGACCTCCTAGCCTAGATGGTAGTAACCCTGGCCTATCAAGCAGGAGGTCAGGAGGTCTCGAATCGTGGTCAGGGCATTTATTTGTGTGTTTATCACAGGTATTTCCTGAGTTATGGATATTTTCTGTGTATAGGTATTTAAGTATTTATATGTATATATCTATTATATATATCGTCGCCTAGTACCCACAACACAAACCTTAATGAGCTTACTGTGGGACTAGGTTGATTAGTGTAAGATAAATTGTCCTACAATATTTATTTATTTATTTATATTGAACGATATTGATTTGTGTAAAGATTGTCCTTTAGTTTATAGGTATACTTAAGTATTTATATGAAAATATTCAATTTTAAACACTCACGTCGTGTTAATAGGATCTTTTTCATTAAGTTTAGTTCCTCCTTGACCGAGTTGACTGCGAAGACGAAACAGGAATCTTAGTCCTCAATCGGTCGTTTAATTACCCAATTTTTTTTTGTGATAGTCTAAATCAAAAGGTACCATTTGGCGGCCGGCGCTTACGCTTTTATTGCTCGAATCCAATATTGAATTTGTACAGCGTGGAACACAAGCACCTTCCGCGAAATGGAACCTTTTCCAAAAAATACAAATGTTTCTGACTTGTTGTTCATACGTAAAATAAATCTATTTCCATTTCACATTTAAGTTATTTAGCCTGAATGTATCATTGAAGTGATTTCCTTAATGCAAAGCATGAATGATTCGCGATATAAAACCATGTCGTAATAAGCGGTGATCGGCTGATTCTGACAAGGAACAAATGTTAGCAATAGCATAAATCATTGGCTTGCTGTGAAAAATGCCATGAGGCATACAAATGAAAATTAATTATTAACTTGGTATCATTTAGTTTGGCTCGATTTGAGTCCCTGTTAAGTATTTTTTTAATATAAAACTAAATATACAGTCGCGTTATAGTGCTGTTACGCTGGCAGTTATATAACTTTATAATCCCTTGAAATGGTACTTTCTGCCTAGCATCACATCAGGTATGACTAATTTTTATATATATTAATAGTGATAAACTACTCATTGATTATATACATGAATGAAGTCACGGGCGATGGCTAGTGATGTTGCAAATGTATTTATAGCCTCACAAACATGCATTATTAATAAACATATCACTGACAGTTGAAATATTGACCCTAACTGCAACCCAACCTGTATACCATATACTTTCACATCATCTGTCACTCATTCATAAATTGTTTCCATAAAACGTTCACAAGCATGAGAACATGGAAGAAATGAGCATTCATCATAATCCAGATTACTACACTAGACACCGCATTGTGTTTACAGCGTCAACAGAAAAATAAAATAAGGTTAATAAATTTGGCTGACTGAAAACTGCTTTCCTAGGCAAAAAAGCATTTCACAAAAATATAAGTAACTAGCTTTTGCCCGCGGCTTCGCTCGCGTTAAATTCGGGGTAACAAACTATACAAATTTCCACCCCCCATTTTAGGGAAGTGGGGGGTTAGAAAGTGACAAAAAGTAGCCTATGTCACTCAAACAAACAAACAAACACACACATACACTTTCCCATTTATAATATTAGTATGGATTAAAGGATATTTTAAATAATATTAAATATTATAATAAATTTAAGCTAAAAATTAAACCATAGTTGTTATTTAAAAGTGCGTGATTGCGAATAAATGAAGGTAAAATGCGTTTGTTTACATTATTTTAGTTTTGTATTGCCCTCGAATGTATAGTTCTATCATTGTGTAGATTACACAGATCCGACAGATATGACACCCCGTTTTTCTTTGTAACATGTTAAATAGATAAACTCCTAATGAATATTAATTTTCTTAATCATTTGCTAAACGAGCTGTGAATATCTATTTATATTATAACGTCGTTTGTTATTTTCGATTAAATACACCTTTTTGAAATACAGGATGGGCCCGAACAGTCCGACAAATTTCTGCGCGATTACGAAAAATAGTGTCATTATTTAAAAATAAGAATTAAAATTTTACTTTTTGAAATTACACGATGTTACGTAAGAATGTCTTTCCACTCGTCGACTATAACGCTTAAATTGAGACTTTGTAGGTCGAACTACTAGCGCATACTTTTTGATGGAGCTTTTTAGGGTCGCATATTTAAGCATCGTCGACAATGCTAAAATGGATTTTCAAACAATCTTATAGCACGGTCGGGAAGGAGGACAACGTCTTCCCCGCAGGAATAAGATTAAAGTTATTAAATTGTATAGAGGCAGCAGGTTGTAAGGTATTCGTCGAACTTAATTCTTACCGGCTTGCCAATTTTGAGCACTCGTAGAAAAATAATTGTATACAATAGGTATTACATAATTAAGCTTTTCACTCTCGTGTCATGTTTAGGCCACTCAGCAAGCTTCGTGGCCTAAACATGGTAGGTAACTAAAAAGCTGTGATGAATTAATGATACACACTTTATGACCTCTAATTATTAAACCATTTTAGTTGCATATGTTGCTTAAATGAGATTTATTTATTTAAAAATTGCATCGACCGAATTCAATCGAGATTTTAAGGTCCTATTTTGTTTTTCTTTAATACAATATCTTTTGTTGGTATCACTGCGCATTAACAGGTATTATTTATTATATTATTAAGATTTAATTTATTACTGTTTTGAAAAAAATAGTTCCGCTAGGGTTAATAGAACCGGCGGCAGATTTTTTCTGACGCTCATAGATGCATTGTACTGTGACATTGAAGAATAAATATCATTTTTTACCCACCTTGTGTAAGTACCTTTCATGGCGATGAGTTTTAGAGGTTAATTCGAAGAAGCACGCGATCAGACGATGCTCCCGACCCGTCAGGAAGCAAAAACCGCAAAAAACGCGAAATACGGCGTCTCAAGAAATGATCGTTGCATGGTTCCGTAGAAATGCTAAATAATCTATGGTTCCGTGCACTAGTAGCAAAACAACAACTCAATAATCTATTTTTATTTTTTTTATTAGCCTAGTAACGTGTCCCACTGCTGGGCAAGGGCCTCCCCTGTTTCCCGCCATTTGGCCCTGTCTAATGCACCCTCTCGCCATTCTTCAACATATGTGTCCAGGTCGTGCTGTCATCTCCGTCGTCCGTCTATGTATATTATATTACATATAGGCATAATAAAAAAAGATAAAATATTTTTATTCTTCAACTAAGCAACATTACAATGCACTTATGAACGTCAGAGAGTAAAAATCTTCCACGCCGGTACGTAAATACAATAATAATCTCAATTTACGCCTAAAACTACCTACTGCTGAGAATTATACTAACTAATTATACCCCGGGGCAACATTCAACAACAAGCAAGTGTTTCGTCCAAAACGTACGCGGGCGAAGAACTGCTGGTAGTATGTATGATATGTTAGCCCATATACAATAGGGGCCAGCTATAGCCCCCATGCTGGTCCATAGCGTTGGAGACTTACATACCTTTGAATCTCTTCGCCAATTTCCTCACGATGTTTTCCTTCATCGAATAGCCATTGCTAAACATCAAATTATGCACTTATGTTCCAAAACTCAATGGTACGAGCCAGGATTAGAATCCGGGACATGTCTAAGAACCATCGCTACGAACCTGCTTTCAAATAAAAGAAAGCGGAGTCAAATATGTTCATCCGCTTAAAAGCTACGGTGCCAGGAACAGAGGCTCTGCCTTCCGTACTACTCTCCGCTCATATTTATCGCTCCTCTTCCGCAACCCTGGTTCCACTGCCACATAGCCTTCACCTCTCACTTCTTGAGATTCCACTTGCCAGCCACAAGCCAGATGATCGTTCCGTTGTGTCTGAAGTTGTCTGTAAGAACTTCACTTCGCTTACGCTCCGCTCGTTCGATTATACTTAAAGACAAACCAAAAACGGAACGCGACAAAGAAAAACATGTGATTCGAAAATTGAATTTAAACGTTCTTTTTTTTTCGTTATCGTGCACGCAACGTACCAATTCGGATTTGAAAAAAAGAGCGGCTGTCAAACGATATCGGACAGGTTTCGTATCTCGGCGAAGGGTAAAAATAACCGTTTTCGTGTAAAACCGGGCAAGAGCAAGTCGGAATGGGGAACTCAAGGGTTCCGTAGTATCATACTTTTTTTTAGAAGATTCGGCCTATGTTCTATGAATGTACTTTCAATAACCAGGGGCAGCATTTCTTTCTGCGCACTGTGTGGTTACATTTGGTTTAGCATGTCATATACGAGCCATTGAAATAAAGGCTGCTTTTTCACCAGAGATGAGCGAGGATGTGTTGCCAGGAATGTGTTTTTAAGAACCAATAGAATCACTTTATTTATTTATCTTCGCACAGCGCAGCTTTAGGATTGGTTCGTAACAAACACGTCCTCGCAACGCATCCTCGGTCATCTCTGGTGGAAACACAGCCAAAGTAAGGATTGAACAGGACATGGAGGTCTATAATAATAAAACTCGCGTCTTAAGCGGAAAAGCGTATTATTCGGGACTGTCCTGCGGGGACCTTAAATTGCAGGGAGCGATGAAATGACGTATTATGCGGGAAATGGTATCAAGCGGGTTATGCTGTAGTTATTTTTTTAATAGATATCTTTATTGTCTCGTTGATTTGGAGGCTTGTATGTTAAATCGTTATTAGATACATAAACGTGAAAATTATGACCATGGGAGCCTGCTTTAAATGAATCATAAAAAAATTCAATTTGCTGTACTTTCAGCTGTCTACTTATGGTGCTCCCACACTGGCAGTAACAAAACGTTATAACAGTGCAACAACGACTTGTTACATTACGATATACAACTGCAGTGTGGGAGCACCGTTCCGATTTTTCTACATATAAACGCTAACAGACACGGGAAGCTGTATCATACACAGGGTGACTTAAGGGTCGTGGAGCAAGAGTACAAGCCATGATACAGAACTTGAAGATGAACCTAATGATAGTGGTCATTATTTTTTTATCGCTTTTTTTTTAATAGCTTATGTTATGTCCCACTGCTGGGCAAAGGCCTCCCCTCTCTTCCGCCACTCGTCACGGCCTGGTGCATGTTCCCGCCAGTCGCTACAAAAGGCATCCAGGTCGTCCCGCCATATCTGTTTCGGTCTGCCTCTGCTCCGGCCATCCTGCGGGGCCCATTCAGTAGCCATTTTGGCCCACCGTTCCGGGTGCATTCGGCAGACGTGTCCAGCCCAGTCCCACTTGAGCTTGGCGGCCTTAGCACCCACATCCGCAATACCAGTTCTGGAGCGCAGTTCGGTGTTCCTTACATCGCTAATATTGATAATTATTTTTCAGAGGATAAGTAGAAAAATAACATTTTTGCATACGATTTGGTCACCCTACTCAATGTGACGCCTTGTCGTTTCCCATGCAGCGTATGTCAAAAGACATAGCGTGACCATGATTAACTTAATTTCGGATTAATTTTACTTAAAAATTAGAAAAATTAAATGAATTCTGTTTTGAGAAAATACTACCATTCAATAATGTTAGGCAGTAACATAGTCAGAAAAAGTGGTTCCGGGTCACGACCCAGAAATCACCATGTATATTAGTACCAAGAATCCGTTTATCACGTTGCGGTACGGAACCCTAAACACCGAATGAAGCGTTATCGCTGCCCGTCAGCGCGGTTTTGACGGTAATGTGTCAATAAAATTGTAAGCGTTTTGTCGGCAGGTTTAGCGCGTGTATTGTATCATTGCGTTGACTCTTGAGGTCCTACCGACCAGTAGCGACTCTTCGTAGTCCGTGGAATTCCCTCAAGCTTGCCCAATTTGAATAGTAGTAGGTAGATATCATTTTATTGTTAGATACATATGTTAAGATACAGATTTGCAGAATCAATAAATAAAGGGGTTTGGGTAACTTTGTATGGACTAGTGGCGTCATTTTTTTTTAGCGGCCATCGTTTTTTTTACTACTATTTTGTAGCACTACCTTAGACTAGCATATCTGAAAAATAAGTTTTGCCGTAAGTAATATCGGAGCGAAGATATAGCCCTTGAAACAATGTTATTGGACAAGTGAATATACCTAACTCCGACAGGTTAAAGAGACAGTAGGCGACTAATTTTCGCAAAACTGCCGACGGGGCCCGCTTAATAGAGGTGCCCAACGCTGATAACGGGAGAGCAGCTGACAGTCTACGGGAGAGATTGGAGGCCCTTGTGGGGGATGATGCACGGGTGTACAGGCCTGTGAAAATGGCTGGTCTAGGGTGGCAAACCTGCACGAGGCGGCAACGCCAGACGCCGTGGCAGCGGCTATAGCGGCCAAGGGCGGGTGCAGTGTGGCGGAAGTGAATGTGGGCACAATCCGCGCTTCCTTCAATGGCTCAGGGTCGACACTCGTCAAGTGCCCTGCGACGGTGGCCAAAAGGGTGATGGACGCTGGGGGAAGATTATCAGTGGGATGGTCCAGCGCGGTAGTGCAGGCCCTGGATCCGGCACCGCTCCGCTGCTACAGGTGTATGGGAACGGGGCACACGAGAACAACGTGTCCGTCACCGGTAGACCGCGGCAATCTGTGTTTCCGGTGTAGTAAGCCGGGGCATAAAATAGCTGAGTGCACGGCGGAACTTGCATTCTGTGCTGCGTGCCACCAGGCAAAGCGCCCAGCCGGACATTTAATGGGTGGGCTGGCATGCAATCCACCTCAGACCAGAGGCAGGCTAAACCCCGAACGGGCCCCGGGGCGCAGCCAAGAAAGTGCCAGTCACCCCCGACGAGGGAGAGAATGAGAATATGGTGAGCTGATGCCGCCACACCAATTAGACATTCTTCAGTGCAATGCCAACCACGCTGTCAGAGCCCAGGACTTGCTCATGCAGCATATGGCAGAGTGGCACATTGACTTGTTTGTGGTGGCGGAGTCGTATGCGGTCCCTCCGAGGCCGCATTGGTACGGGTCGTTGGATATGACGGCAGCGTTAGTGGTACCTGCGGCGGGCAGCCTGGCTCCCCTAACAGGAGTCGAGAGAGGACAAGGTTTCGCGGCGGCTAAATGGGGACAAATCCTGGTTATTGGGGTGTATTTCTCACCCAATCGGCCGCTGCGAGAATTTGTGACATTTCTTGGCTCGCTTGAGGGCGTCATCCGTAGGGCTGCCCCAACGCAGGTGATGGTGATTGGCGACCTCAATGCCAAGAACCAAGCATGGGGTGGTGTCGCTACGAATCCGAAGGGGGGCAAGCTCCATGACTGGGTGGTAGCGATGGGGCTGGATACGCTAAACCGGGGACGGATAAACACGTGCGTGCGCTGGAATGGGGGTCTATTGTGGACGTCTCCTTTGCGACCCCCGCCATTGCGGCACGTGTTTCTGATTGGCGTGTCCTCGAGGAGGTAGAGACCCAATCCGATCATCTCTACATCCGGATGTGGGTCTCCCCAGCGTTAGCCACTGCTCCAACTGGTGCTGGTGCAGGTGCTAGGGCCGGTGGTTTCCCAATGGAAATGGTAGATGAGGCGGCAATGATCGAAGCTTGGCGTGCCCTTCCGGTGGACAGAGCCGATGTAGAGGATAAGGCCGAAAGATTGAGAGCAACCCTGACGGCGGTGTGCGATGCGGCAATGCCCCGGACTAGGCGGTTTGTGGGTAAGCGCCAAGTGTATTGGTGGTCAGAGGAGGTTGCTGCGCTTCGTACCGCCAGTAACAGAGCCCGCCGCGCCTACAGCCGCTGTCGAAGGAGGAGGCATACCGCGCAGGAGGAGGAAACGCTTCGCGTGGCCCTCAAGGAGGCAAGGGAGGCTCTCAAGGTCAATATAGCCCACAGGAAGGACGAAGCGTGGAAGGAGCTCCTGGACACACTGGACAGGAACCCATGGGGGCGACCTTATATAATGGTCCGAAACAAGATGAAGGTATCCCCCTCTACGGAGGCCATGGACCCGGAGCTCCTTGGCAGAGTTATCGAGGGCCTGTTCCCACTGGAGGACCCATCATTCACTCCCCCACACATGGCAGCCCCGGAGCGTGATGGACCAGAAGGACCCCCATTTGACGCGCCTGCAGTCACGGAGGCCGAGTGGGACCGCGCCGTTGATCGGCTGAGAGCCTGCCGGAAGGCCCCAGGGCTAGACGGAGTGCCCGACAAGGTGCTATTCCTAGCATTGAAGCACCTCGGGGTTCGCCTTAAGACCCTCTTTGAGGACTGTTTGAGGGCGGGGCGCTTCCCGAGGTGCTGGAAGGAGGGTAAATTGTGGCTGCTGAGGAAAGAGGGCCGACCGGCGGACTCACCGTCGGGATACCGTCCCCTAGTGCTGCTGGACGAAACGGCGAAAATGTATGAGAGGATTTTGTCCTCTCGTATCCAGCAGCACATGGCTACGTATGGACCAAACCTTTCCGATCGGCAGTTTGGATTCCGAGGGGGGCTCTCAACTATTGACGTAGTGAGTGCTTTGAGGAGGCACGTGGAGCACGCGGAGAGACAAGGGGAGGGAGTGGTGGCGGTGTCCTTGGACATTGCTAACGCGTTTGGCACCCTCCCATACCCGGTGATAGGAGAGGCCCTTCGGTACCACAGGGTACCCTTGTACCTAAGGCGGGCGATAGAGCACTACTTAACTGGGCGGGTAGTGCTCTATGAAACAAAACTAGGGCGGCGCGCACACGGCATGGCATGCGGGGTTCCACAGGGGTCTGTGTTAGGGCCCCTTTTATGGAACATTGGGTTTGACTGGGCCGTCAGAGGGACACAACTGCCACGCATGGTCACCATCTGTTACGCCGATGACACGATGGTGGCCGTGAGGGGAAAGCGGCCCGAAGAAACTCTTCGCAGAGCGGCCGTAGCGACGGCAATGACTGTCGGTCGCATAGAGCTCCTCGGGTTGAAGGTGTCCCTCCCAAAAACGGAGGCGATCGTCTTCGGCAAATGGCGGTTGGGTCCTGACACAACCATTACCGTCGGAGGGGAAGCTGTCCGGGTTAAGCCCCACATTAAATATCTGGGCTTTACCCTGGACAGAGGTTGGCATTTTCGTGAGCACTTCGCGAGGCTCGCTCCTCGGCTAGTGGGAGCTGCATCGGCTCTGGGGCGCTTGCTGCCCAACGTAGGTGGACCCAACAGCTCCTGCAGGAAACTGTTTGCGGGTGTGCTTAGGAGCATGGCTCTGTATGGTGCACCAATACGGGTAGACCGGCTGACGGAGAGAACAAAACCTTTGCTCCGTCGGCCACAAAGGATAGTGGCGCAGCGGGCAGCAAGGACCTACTGCACCACAGCTTTTGCCGCGGTGTGCCTCCTCGCCGGTACCCCGCCGTGGGAGCTGGATGCTCAGGTGCTGGCGGAGAGGTACAGGGTGAGAGCTGAGGCTCGGGAGCAAGGGTGGCGCAACACATAAAAAATAACACATACGCGAACAACGCGGGACCAAATAATGTAGGTTAGAGTCAGTTCGATCAATGACAGATCCAAGCGGTTTTGCATTTGGTTGGATAATCAACAATGTTATGACTACCCGAAAATGTACGAATTGTTTTTTTTACCTTTATTTAAATACCTTAACCTTTTCGACGCCATGTCAAACGTGAAAATTGTCATCCTGACGCCACGTTACCGAAATGTCAAAACTGAAATTAACTTTATGCATGCGCAAGTAGGTTTATTTTACTCTGTGATCTATGACCTATAAATAAGTCGTTGGCGTTGGACCTGCGGTGCCGATATACACCGTGGGCTGGAATAACCCGACAGATCTTAACCACGAATTTTTAAGACCAAAAGAAGGAAAAAATATTATGTGACTTTAAGTCAATTTCGCCAAAAAAAATTTTTTTTCTTTAGTTTTTTTTTCCAATTTTTGAATGTCTATTGCACATGAATAGCATATTTTATTAATAAAATTATCGCCTAAAACAAATTGGTACTTTTTTTTTGAAAAAATTTAGTTACTGCAAAGTTTTCCTTGTCACTGTGATATCTGTCAATAAGGACGTGTAAACTATGTCCAATAGTGGCAACAACGCCATTAGAAAGGCATTTTGTGATGAGTTATAATAAAAAGTGTATTTTTTTTAAATTGGTATTAACTCTGAAACTAGGCGTATTCCAAAAAAGTTTATAGGACATTTTAGTATCTAAATATGATCAGGAATACACTGTTAAAATCTGTCTATTTTATGGGCCCACGGTGTATGAGATATGAGTCATTGGCATGGAAAAGGTTAAAGAACACACATATAGTAATAACAAAGAAAGTAGTAGTTTTTACTCATTCCAATACATTTCAACAAGAATTATGAGTTTTTACTATGAAACTGTAAAGTGTGATATCTCGGCCCCGATATTATTTAGCTATATGTACTACATAATAAAAAAAGTTTCTTTTGAATTGCTCTTTCAAAATTTACAACTTTCATGAGTGGCCGCCAACTTTCAAAACGACGCCAACTTTACCCAAACCCCTTTTAAGAAATCTGCTCGTGTCCTTGATCGTGTAGAAATCGGGAAAATTTTCAACCCCGTTTTCACCCCTTTAGCGGTTGTATTTCCCAAAACCCTTTCCTCGTGGAAACTCCATGATATACATGCTGTCAGGAAGCACCTCAAGTGGTCCGCGAATCCATACTAATACTATAAATGCGAAAGTGTGTATGTCAGTCTGTTACTTCTTCACGCTTAAACCGCTGAACCTGCTTTAGATGAAATTAAGTATGAAATTAGTTTGAGTCCCGGGGAAGGACATAGGATTGTTTTTATCATCATTTATCTCAGAAATCATCTCTTAAAGGGGTGAAAAGAGGGGTGGAAGTTTGTATGAAATTGTAGGAACAATTCCTCATTATATTCATTTTACGTCTACAGTGAGGACACTATAGACGACTTAGGTTATAGGATAAGAAAACCTGGTACAAAAACTGGAAGTGAGTGTTACCATCGCCAACTTAAATGCGCATAAACTTTAATGTTTGGCGAAACTGATATTTTTGTAAATTGTACCATACTTTTATTAGAAATAAATAAAAAAAACTAATAGTATCTAATAAATATCAGCTTCCAAATAGTACATAGTTAGTGGTCCCTGGCAAATTACAGAAAACCACAGCCAAATAGCACTAGACCCTACTCATAGTGTTGTGTTCCTGCTGGTGAGTAAGGTTACCAAAGAGCTCAAAGAGGACCCAGTGTGTTGACGATGAGGGACCCTCTTGTTCCTTTAGCCGTCAACACAGTGAATCCTCCTTTTTGTAAAGGGTCGGCAACGCGCATGTGACTCCTGTGGAGTTGCAGGCGTCCATAGGTTACGGTAGCTGCTTACCATCAGGCAGGCCGTATGCTCGTTTGCCGCCGTCGTAGTATAAAAAAAAAAAAAAAATTTTTTGTCAAGTGGTCCCTTTTCAGTTTCACTAAAATACTACAGTACGCGAACAGTTTTGAGCTTCGTTAGCTCACAAGTGCGATTTTCTTTTTTAGTTAGAGAATATGATATGATTACTTATAGTAAAAAATATTTTCTAACAGTTTTTGACGCCGCGCTAGGTATTATATAGATATTTTTTAATAACAACAAGAAAAGATTATACAAGATAAATTTTCCTTTACTATACTATTGCATTCAACTATTTCAACATCATCTGTCATTTTATAACAGTTTGGTCAATAGATTACGTGAGCATAATCGAAAACAATTTGATAAAATATAAGTGACCTTGAATTCTAAACGAATTACAAATGGCTAAGACGACATATGCTCCTGACAAAACCGATATAAAATGTGAAGTTATGTTGCAATAGTAAAAAGCGATAGCCTGGTGGAGAAAAATAAAACTTACAAAATCTTTTCTATGTGTAGCAAACAAATACATACCTAGCGCAATGCTAACAATTGTTAGAAAACATTTTTTATTATTAATACTTAACGTACATAGGCTGCTATTTATATATCCGGAAACCGGGATTACAATCTTCTTAAATAGCATATTTGACCTCCATGGTAAAATTTGAACTTTTTTAAGTACTGGCCGGTATATTTTTTCTTTCTTATTAACGCTCGTGTTTTGTTTTTGACGGGTTTTAAATGTCATCTCGCAGCAAGAATGGAACTCACTCGTGAAAATATTCGTGCTATGATTTATTATGATTTTCGGCGTGGTTTAACGCAACAACAGTGCATAGATCAACTAACTTCAACTTTTGGTGATGAAGCCCCATCTAAAACTACTGTGTATCACTGGTTTAGTGAGTTCAATCGTGGACGTAGTATGCTTACGGACGAAGTTAAGGCAGGTCGCCCGAAATCGGTCGTTGTACAACAAAATATCGAGGCTGTGCGAAAACTTATAATGGACGACCGACATGTTACGTACTGCGAGATAGAGGCGACTCTGGGTATTTCTATGACCAGCATTAATAGCATATTACATAATTATTTGGCTGTAAAAAAATTTTGTTCGCGTTGGATACCCCACAACTTAACAAAAGAGCAAAAAGATGCTCGCGTCGAACGGTGCAATAAATGTTAAAAAAATATAACCGTGGTGACTCAAAAGCCGTTTATAACATCTATACAGGTGACGAATCCTGGATCTATGCATACGATCCCGAAACGAAGCAACAATCAACGGTATGGGTGTTTCAAAATGAGCCGAACCCTACGAAAGTTACTCGTGCAAAAAGTACATTGAAACAAATGGTGGCCTGCTTCTTCGGTATTAATGGCCATGTAGCTACAGTGCCACTAGAAAACCGTAGAACGGTTAATTCAGAGTGGTACACGACCATTTGCTTTCCGGAAGTATTTGAACAAATTCGTAAAACTAACCAGCGACGAAGAATCATTCTTCATCATGACAATGCCAGCTGTCATACGTCACGCGAAAGAACTCTATTTTTGGAGGGTCAAAATGTGGAATTAACGGGTCATCCGCCGTACAGCCCTGACTTGGCACCCAACGATTTTTATTTATTTCCAAATATAAAGAATAAATTACGCGGTCAACGATTTTCGACCGCTGAAGATGCTGTCGACGCATTCAAACAACACGTTATGGAGGTACCTCAGGCGGAGTGGCAGAAGTGCTTTAAAAATTGGTTCACGCGAATGCAAAAGTGCATAGATCATCAAGGGGAATACTTTGAAAAACAATAAAACCATTTTCAGCCGTGTACGTTTGTTTATTTTTTTGTTTCCGGATATATAAGTAGCAACCCTCGATTCTAACAGGTCACAAAATAAAGTCGGACTTGTGAATTATGTCATTTTTATAGGTTAAAAAGGCGTTCCCGTACTCCACTAAAAGTCTAAAAGGTTAAGAATAACTGGCCTTGTACAGACTTTAGGCCAACGATTCTTAACCTTTTGGTAGAAACACATAGGAGTTTTCTGCCACTCCCTAGACAACGAAACTGTTTTTTATATCTACTTATTTAATTTTCGGACTCTACAAGTTTAGTGACATAAACATAATTATGGAATATTTTTTTTTATCTTTTCTCAAAAAAATGTGTTTAATTAACTCCGTCTTGAAAAGCACCTGCAAGTAGCGGTACGTTTATCGCTACCGATAAACCGTATGTCTCTTTCTGACGTGTGCTTGAGAGATTTATCAGCCGCGATAAGACCTTTAATGGACGTATGGATATAGACCGCAAAGTACTTACTTCGAGGAGCCTCGTGAGGCCCACAAGGACATTTATATACAGGGTGGATATTCCTAATGGTTCGGTGAGTGGAGCTACCAGATTCCGTGACGCTACGTCGAAATGGTCTTAAGAGACGACGATTCACGATAAATAAATACGAGTATATATGCCAATGAGTAATTGTTTCTACTTTAAGCGAATAGACACTTAATTTTTTGGGTTCCGTATGGAAAAAACGGAACCCTTATAATTTCGTCATGTCCGTCTGTCTGTCCGTCCGTCCGTATGTCACAGCCATTTTACTCGGAAACTATAAGACGTATCTTAATAAAATTTGGACATAAGGTGTGTTTTATATGCCGCTATTTAGTTATGTAATAAAATAAAAATATAAAGTCAAATTGCAGAACAAAATATTTTTAGGGGGGCTCAATACATGTAACAAAATTTAAAAAAAAATCACCCAATATCAACATGTTGTACATCAATCGATAGGTCTTTAAAAATAACATCAAAGTTTTTTTTACATTTTGTAATTAAGTTATTTTTTCAGAAATTATCTCTTCCAAAGTCAGAAAAATTGTGTCCCCCCTGTAACTTTTGAACCGTAAGTCCAAAAATATGAAAAAATTGGAGAAGATGCGCCTTATCGCAAACTTTCCATGAAAATATTTGGAACAGTCTCGGTTCAGTAATGTTTGAGTTATCTCCAAAAAACGTTTTCCATAGTTATCATATAGACCTTATGGTATTAGATTGGTTCTTATTCCATTGAGTGTACGGAACCCTCGATTATGCGTGGTCACACGCGCTTGGCCGGTTTTTTATATAATAATTATTGTAATATCGAGATTTATTGCTTCTAGTATAGTACGAGTATTAATGAACATGTCGAGCGTTTGTGGTGGAAACAGAGACATTTTTTTATTTATACGTATGTACTAATTATTCTATTTTTATTTAGGTTAAAGTTTGATTTGATCTCATATTATTGTATAATTTATTTTTGTTGTAATCTATTTAAGGCCTAATTTTACTTTTTATTTAATTCAATGACGTCTAAGGATAACCTATCAAATCAAACAATAAAAAAAATTAGAGACACTAACTTTTTCTTGCGTACGAGTCACATTATCGAGCGACTGGAGTGCGGAATACTGCTGGTTCTGACGTTGTATGGCGGAAACCGGAAACTGGATTTGTATAGAAAACGAATAGGTACCAGGAGCATAACCTAGACTGGAGTCAGTGACGTGAACATGTCGCTCAAACTCCTTGGAAACCGTGTGACAAGACATGAACCATACACCTGGTTTGCCATGCTAGACTCAAAGGCAGTCTTTAGCTGTAGGGTTTCACAGTAAAAAGTACCTTTTATTTAGCACGGCAGATTTCCAGCCACTCACCAAGATTTGCTGTCATGATCTCCTGGTCTTTGGGCTTTTTCTTCCTCGGCCTCCCTTTCTGTCTCGGTGGCGGCGCGGCTGTGCCATTGAAAAACTTGTCCTGGTCCCCCCGGAACTCGGGGGAGGGGTATGGGGGGTAATGGGGCCCGGGGGGCACGTAGGGGCCCGGGCAGAGCTGCGGGGGCCCGGGCACAGCCAGGTGAGGGCCGTACTCCGGCATCGTTTCGTAGTGTAATCTAAAAGGATGAGAAAACAGTAATTAACTTTCTAAGTCTCATTTTCTGAACGAAAGGCAAATGTAATTGAGAACATGCGTGAAAAATATTAATTGAATCCTTGGTACCTACCTATACACAGACGTTCGAAATTATGTCTACAATACCTTAAAAAAATCATAGAAATGAGTATTATTTTAACGGGGTATTTACCATGTATATTAAACTTTTGAGCACCAGATATTTCGGCACAGTTGCATGTGCCATCATCACGGAGTATCTGACGTTGCGGCGAGTTTAAGTTGTAGTCGGCCCAAACACCGTAGAGATCTACCCTCTTTCCATGAAGATGGCGCATGCAAATGTGCCGAAATATCGGCTGCACAAAAACTCTAATATACATGGTAAATACCCCGTTACAAAGAATACATAGTCCTAATGTGATTGACCATGTAAGCTTGAAATCGTACATAGAAATAAGGTTGCGTTCATATATTTTTGAATGTCCGTGTGTTATTTGAACAGAAAACTCGGCAGCACATACTGTGTGTATGAATGCTATAGTTACGAGTACCTGCAGTAAACAGCCGAGTCCCTGATGCCGAAGGTGTCTCCCTTCGTCAGCAGGGTGCTGCAAAGCGCGCAAGAGAAGCAGGGCACGTGGAACACCAGGTCCCGGGCTCGCATCACCAGCTCCGAGGCCGAGATGGGCGTGTTGCAGCGCGCGCAGCGTTTTGAACCGTATAATCTGGGGATAGAGGGCATATTTCAATGGCATGTCGATGGCAGGCTTGACCTCGTTCTTCAGTCAGACCTATCTGCCGATTATGGTGGGGAGAGGTCTAGCTGTCATAATCCACTACTCATGTTTAATCCTATTTTTTTTATTTAAGGATTTTGACAGCTGCTGTCAAAAAGACCTCACGTCACCGTGCTGCCATCTGGAATTCCGGAAACCCTAATTGGATGCGAATAGACCCGAATAGACCCGGCGGGTAGATCTGTGCTAAGAGAACACCCCCTGGTGTTTTCCTATCAGTCCTCGCTTCTATCGCGTTCTGTATGGCGATGTAGTCCTTTACAAATGGGAATAATCTATGAAAGAACCTTTTCCCACCGGTCCCCGGTGTACACAAATTACAACGGACAGGGATGAGACAAAACAATAGATTCCGTACAGTCAGCAGTAATAGTGTCAACCTTATTTTCGACACCTCACCCGCTTAGCTACTTCTGCTGCTGACTGTACAAGTCAAAAGTCTACAATTTGTTTTTCACTGCCATCTAGTAAAATCGTAATAAATATTATAACATATACCGTAATAAATGAGTGAAAATTCTAATAAATTACTTTTCACCACTCCACCTCGGAAACGCGCTCTACTCGTATCTCCCTCAAATATTTTATCATTTATATTTTTCTTGTGGTGGTGTGGTGAAAATTTTTGTATTAAATATACTGGGCAGCAAAGATTGTTCACCTCTCTTGCCTTGAAGCCCTCGTACACGCAAGATTCCATTTTTAGAAACTACTCGCTACACTCGTGGCTCATTTTTGGAATCTTTCGCTGGCTTGGGTCTCAATAAAAGTCGAGAGGCTAAACATCAACTTTCCCCCCTTGTATAATAAATAACTATTAATTAATTGTTTCATTAAATAATTTATTCGAATTTATACTCCTATTTGTTTTTATTACAAAATTTGAATTAATTCGTAAAGTAGGTAGGTATGCAATTCTGCAGCTGATAGTATACTTACAGCAAAATATACGATCGTAAAAAATATAAAAAGAAAACCATTAGCTAATTATATTGGCACCATCATTACCGATGAAAAAAACAAATAAAACTTTAAAACCCATTTAAACAGCTCACCATGAGCATTGTCACTTTTCTCACACTTAAATCAGCTAATAAAATTATTATATTAAGTTGTAAAAACACCTGTTCCATTTTAAATCTACTCCTCAAATATCTGTCAATCGACTCCAGACTTTGTAGCATGGCATTTAGAGTTGTGTTTAACTTATGAAACGTGAAGATAAACTGACATTATGTATATATTAGCAAATTAGCTATTAATGGGGGGGTCAATGGCATTAAGAACCGGTTTGTTGTTTATTTAGTTTACCTTCACATACGAGTATTTAGACGAGCAGCTAACGCAATACGGGGTCTATTTTTTAACCAATGATGAGTCAGAATACCACTAGAGAGAAAAATCAGGCATCGATGTAAGTTTGCAGTGCAGTGGTAAAAATGTTCATACTATATGTACATAATATCTTAGGGTTCTGCTCCAATATTTATATGGTCACTTGTTACGTTTTATTGCAAAAGACATGACAGGTAAACAGCTTTTCAGAAATTTCATTTATACTTCATCTACAGAAACAACAAATAAATATTTATTTTTTAATTTTTATTTGGTGTATCAACAGCAATATAACAAATAATACAAAACTTAAATAACAGAGAAAAAGCCAATAATAGACGACCACAATAATATAACTAACATGAAATAACAAGTGGAAATAAAATGCAAAATCAAAAGTCGATCGTGAGTCGGTGTTAAAAATCTTTAGGTGACTACTAATCGCTAATTAAATACTGCCACAAGATCATAGCCATAATAATCCTATTAGTAACAAAACGAGGTTGAGTCTCGTTTATTTATTTCTTTGCAATTAAATAAGAAGTCTTGGTTGTCACCTGACGAAATATTATAGGTGCGCTTACCTATTATGTACATTGAACAAATGCAAATGATTACCGGTTATTCGATATACATATAACTGTCTTATTTAGCTATTATAGTAAATACGTATAATTTTATTCAAGAGAAAAAATTCCAATATGTATAGTAACCCTCAATAATTTTTAAAAGCTATTGGTTGATAAGTTGCAGGTTGCATACCCGCTTATGGAAGAAAAATATGAGCTTCGGATAATTAATAACGATACGCATCAGTAGAATAATTCCGTAGAACCGGTAGCACACATTCCAACACCGCCATAAATAGGTTCTACTCACCGAATTCTAACGTTTTCAGGGCTGACAGCTTTATATACAGCTGTTCGTTGACCGGTGGTCCGCGGACCACTGGTGGTCCTTGGAAGCATCTGAATTGGTCCGCAAATTATTAACAGAAGCACACTAGATTCGTTCGTTCGTAACAGTAGGTGATCCCTGAAAAGGGAATTTTGCCGACTGGTCCTTTTTCATGGAAATATAAGAGCTAGTTACTGATTTTAAACCGACAACAAGATTTTGTAGGAGTATCAATACGTCGGGATCTTTGTTTTTGTTTTTTTTTTGTGTAAGTTCACCGATAATTCGAAGACGGCTGGATCGATTTGGAAAATCCTTTTTTTTTGTTTGAAAGGATACACTTGACAGTTGGTCCCATTGTCATCAGGTGAGGATCTGATGATGGGAATCTAGAGAAATCGAGGGAAATCTTGAACAATTATAGCCACACCTGTAATTATACGAATATTTTTGAGCAGCATAAAGGTGGAGCTTAAGTGTAGTCGCTTCTTTTTTGTTTGATGAAGCTGCAATCGCAAAAACATCTTGTCGGTCTGGTATGTCAAACCCAGTATGGTCAATGGTAGTCTCTAATTGCTAAAAAAGTAAAACATACTTTACTTATAGAGGCCTGTCTCGTGGGGTCAATTGCAACAGATGTCAATTTTATTTTAAAATTTCGTGACACTCTATTTGCTTTAGTTTTTACTCCCTTGTTTTAAATGTGTGTTGTGTTTGCCCAGCAGTCTTAGTACTTAAAGATGGAGACCTAGGCTCTACGAAACATGTCGCTCGTAGCGACTAAATTCAAGCATCGGTAATAAAAATTACTTTTATAGAATATTTACCAATTTATTCACTAACAGTTTCCTATGCTGAAGTTTTGATAAATTACGTAGAGAATTGAAGTGTATTAGATATAACTGATAGTAAAAGGACAGTTGGCATCCCTAGGGTATGTGGACTTTTATCCTCATTAAATTAGTGTTGCAAGCAACCCTATAGCATCGCGATAGTAGACCACACCGACGTCTCACTCGGGATCGAACCTATCTCTCATCTTCGTACAACACCCGACCAGCCTCACAGACCTCACGATGCATCGTTTTTTTTACGATTAGAAAAATCGTGCGACCGTCGTCGAGCGATTTTAAGGATGATATTTCAACAATTTCGTTATTTGTGATTTGAGTTTTAAATCGATTACGGCCTTTCATTGTTGACACAAACTTAGAACACGGCAAAAGTTTACCATTTATTTTCAAAAACCGGCCCATAATCTCTCGCCCGGTCACAATTTCAACAATGTCTTTAAAAAAAGACATTGTCCGATGTCCGATTCACGTTTGACCATAACCATAAATATATAAATATTATGGAACAATCTTACACAAAACCTAGGCCCACAGTAAGCGCAATAAGGCTTGTGTTGTGGGTACTAGGCGACGATATATACAGAATGATTCATTATCGGTAATCAGGAAACAATTTTTCTAATTCAGTTCTCGATACTGAACAACTTTTAGTCTGGGATAAAGAGATTAAGACTATTTCCCATTAAATCCCATGCTGTTATCATAACATCCCTTTGAAATAAGGTCACATAAATGAGACAAAGTTATGTTGCGGTAACAGTAATTTGACACTTTTTGTCTCGGTCCAAGGTTCAATAAGGGGCCCATTCCTAACCCAATCTCATCAGAGTGAATCAACTTCGAAATCGCAAAAAATGTTTTTGCTTCCCCATAGAAAACGGCAAAACCTGATTGGCCGAAGTGTATGACACAGCTAAAAAAATTTCGTGATTTGAGTTGGTCCCATAGTAACAGATGTTCAGTATCGATAACTGAATTAGAAAAATTGGTTCCTGATCACCGATTATGAATCATCCTGTATAATAGATATATACTTAAATACATAGAAAACATCCGTAACTGAGGAACAAATATCCGTGATAAATACACAAATAAATGCCCTGACCAGGATTCGAACCCGGGATCGCCTGCTTTATAAGCAGGGTCACTACCAACTAGGCTAGGAGGACGTTAAAATAAGCTATTCTTATGGGCCTTTGAACATCTCTACCTAAGCAGATCGAGAGCGAAACAAGTAAAGAGCGAATTCGTGCGGTTACAGATGTTCAAGTTGCGGAAACTTAACTTTCCAAATAATTGGAAATGTTCTCAGAAATTTCTCGAAATTTCATATGAAATATAGGAAATTGGAAATTTAAGAAATGGAAAGTTTCAAATCCCATACAAAATTGTGTGATTTTTCCGAAATTTTCATATGTGGAAAATTTCGCAATTTTGGAAACTTTCCAACGGCACATCTGGGGGGCGATTTTTGAGATTCGAGCGCTCGAATATAACATTTAAAACTCTGAATAAAACGAAGGAATGATGTTTTAAAAACAACAGCGACAGTTATTTAAAATAATGATTATTTATATTATTAATTTCAGGCGTTAATAATGGCGACAAACCTTTGTGTGCGATTATATTCGATGTTAAATTCTTTGAATTCGAGCGCTCGATTGTCAAAAATCGCCCCCCAGTAGTCGCGGTTATCCACGGTGTCGTTTCTGCTATTGATTCGCTCTCGCTCCACTCAGGTTCGCGATGAAACGTGTAGCGCAGTACCGCGGCGTAGATTCAAAAGGCATACAATCTTTGCGGCGCGTTTTAAGGCGAAATATCTATAGACAGTTAAAGAACTATTTTTCATAAACTTTTCCTTTGAGTGCACAAGCTTTAACCATCGTACACTCAATAAAATAGCAAGGAAACCCTGGCATATATATTAGACGCCGATCGTTAACGTCACGTCGCCGTTACGCGTCGGTTACGCGTCGGTTACGCCACAATGAGCGTGACCACGCTCGCCGACAAACGCTTATCTTCAAGCCGGCGTGAGCGAGACGGCGATAACGGCGGTTCATAAGGACTATAATATAAGTACATGTTACTATGCTATGTTTATTGGTGTTTGTATATCATCACAAATCTGCCTAGCGTATTGGCGGTTGGCGGACTGATCTAAAATAACGCCAGGTATTGAAGGATCTGTCCGCCGGGCATATACAACAGACCGATCCGGCGGACAGACTGCCATGTAGTTTTTTTGTTGTATCTAATGTACTTTGCACTCGGTAATATTTACTACACTGAAAAAAATATAGGTATGTTTGCTTCAATGAATATCTTATTTAACGTAACATGCATCTTGACTACATACTTGATGCGCCTAATAAGATCTTGTCTGTTGAAGCTAAGAGCACTTAGTAAAAGTTATTATAAAATTAGATATGGTCAATAAATATATCTTAATTCCAAACATTTTATTAGCAACTAAGATAAAATGCATCTTAGTTGGACTTAAAATTTTTCAGTGTAAGGCCTCTGTAATATTTCATTATGTGAAAGCGCTCTCGAGGCCTCGCAGAATATATTTTTTAATGCATAACCCTGTTTTTCACTTCACTGCCTCATAGCATTGTTTACCGTATGTTCGCGCTATAAACTCCAAAACCAAACTGGTTTCCCAACCAAGCTACCACGTCCTCACACTCAATAAATCAATATATTTAAATAAAATCGGTATCAAATTTAACGTGGCCGAGACGATACCGAGCCCGGCTCCGTCGATTCGTCGCGCCAACCTAACAATAGGGTTTATTTGTAAGCAATATGTTACGGTGAGCGAATGGCCAATTTATGACCAACATTGGTTTCGGTGGACGAACATTACTCCTGTTAAATGTCCTACTAATATTGTGAACGCGAAAGTTTTTGTAAATACACGCGACTTGAACCATAAACTCTTATAGTGCTAGTGTGTCTCGCAAAAGTTTAAATTTACTTATTAAATTTAAACTTTTGCGAGACACATGTTGTTACGTCTACGCTACCCTACGTTAGTAATGTTTATACCTCCTGAGGGTGATTCAGAACGAGTCGTTTTGCAATATACTCAAAAGCTGGCATTTTTTAGTTTACGGCATTGATAAGAAACATCATTAATAATCAATGTTTTTTAATCTACCGTTAAACGATTTCCGGTTCCGAATAATAGCAAGAAAACCTTCAAAGTCTCAAAAAATACATTTCCCGTACACGAAACAACTTGTGTTCGAAGCGGCCGAAAAGCCAAAGTCAACGCGCACAGGCCCTTTGGGAAGGGGTACACTAAGCGGATGCTGCCCCTACTCGTATCACGCACGCAGAGATAGCTCGCAGACCGAAGGGAAGACCCAGGACAGGAAGCATGGGAAAGACTATGACGAGGAAGACTTGAGAAAGCGGGCAGGAACACATCATGAAAAAGGCTAAAGACAGAGTGAAATGGTTTAGGAGGCCAAACCTACAAAGGGTTGATTATAGCGCCGCTTGACGTGAGCAAGTACAACCGGGGCGGTACAATGATCTATCTACGGCATTATTATCGGACAAGCGGAGTGTAAGCGAAGCTAAGTTCTTACAACTGGGACGTCTCGCTATTTCACTGGCTTTTTGATTTTTAGCGTTTGTTCCGCAATAACTTTAGTAACGTTTTTCTGATCTTTATCGTTAGACGCCTTCCGCGTAACCACGGTCCTGCATTCCGGCGAGTTTCGTTCGACAAATGGCGGCCAGATTGACGGCGCGAGAGATGGCGCCACCAATGGGCCGCAGCGGCGCGACGCGGCAATCGTGCGGAGCGGAGACGCTACTACTGAAACTCGAACTCAAACCAAGTGCCCTATTCTAATTTTAAAATACATACACAATACATTAAAAACACAATATATCTTTAAACATAACTCCACAAATAATAATCAACCAATATTGAAGTTGTATTGGAGTTGC
Source organism: Pammene aurita (assembly GCA_947086415.1). NCBI lineage: Eukaryota > Metazoa > Arthropoda > Insecta > Lepidoptera > Tortricidae > Pammene > Pammene aurita. Next base: position 72,231,773 of record OX352289.1, on the reverse strand, counting down.
ATCGGAATATTTTTCAAACTCTCATATTTCTGATTCAGATGTTTAGGCGCTAGCTAGCTGTATTTACCTATTGTGTAGTTAATGCATTCGACTTGTATTGAAGTTGGATCATGTCTAACACATTCAGACACGATATAGTCAGAATACCGGGGTAAGGTGAGACAGAAGAAGAAGAAACGGTACGGAACCCTAAAAGTTAGGTTTATTAAGTACTTATAGGTAAACGAAGATCGGACGACTTAATTAAACCCATAGTACCCAACAATAGTTCCACCGCGATCTCATACTATTCTTAGCTCAGCACTCCGAGTTTTGAAACGTCCCAAGTGCATTAGTTAAAGTAGCGTATATGACTTTTAAAACACGCAGCAGTACTGTACCGAGCTGTAAAACTGATTTTTTTATTTCTAGCTTATAACGTGGGAATACGGCACATATTTAAATGTGTTCTACAATGGCGGATACAGCTCTCATGCACGGTGAACTGTTGGCTAAATCAGGATGGATTGATGGTTCGTACCTGCCACTGATCTGTGATACATTTTCCAAATTAGACCACTTTATTACTTGGAGACGGACTTACGGCTCATAGGTTAACTGGAAGACGATTACTTTAAATTAGATAGGTAGCTAACTTTATGGATATTTCCGTACCTGTAGGATATTACAGCAAGATCTACGGTAGACGTACGAGTGTTGGTCACTCTCCCAATACATGTTATCTATAAACAAGTCGATAGCAATAAAGGTGACAGCAGGGTGCCGACTATTGGGCTTTAGCGGGTCGAGCACCGACGTTTACTGAGAATTCTACTAACAGCATCTAACAGTTCTGGTAAGCGTCAGTCGGCCTTCACAAAAGAAACATTGTTTAAATTTTGTGATGTATGACGGGTTTTTTTTTATAAAATGTACATTTTAATGATCTCCCTCATAGAAGTCGCTTAAACTTTTAATCCATTTTCCACCCTCTTAAAAGATAAACTTTAAAAAATCTTGTTCAATTTGGATCGTTGTCACTGTAATATTCACCACTTAAAAACAAACGTGCAAACGCAATGCTTCAACGAACGTAAAAACTCACTCTGAGAAAAAAATACTTCAATACTCGCATGCTCGGAAGAAACAGGGCCAAGTGTCGACACTGTAGCTGGAACAGTCCTTTGATCTCGCACTTGGCGGAAAACTGAAGAGTCATAGTCACGCCTCCACCTCTACCTCTACACAGGAATATGTGTTAATGCTTGGGAAATGAAATACTTAAGAAAAATCTCTGTTAGAGTCTGACCGGCTCGTCAGGGAGTCGCTGCACAAAAAAAGACCGGCAAATTCCAAAAATATTTAGCTGGTAACACAGAGTTTAGTAAGAAAAACTAATTAGATCCTTGGTGTTAGGTAATATTTATTTCAATCATATTTTTTAATGTTTAGTAGACTAAATTAGGGGGGCTATTAGAACAATTGTAGGTTTGTAATAAATAATGTACCTAATTATATTTACTTTGCAATATGTCACTTTTAATCAATATACAAACATTTACTTTATTAATAGCTAGGCTCATGCTACCTCTTTATTGAATAACTTTTTTGTTTTTTAACCCTAATTAGGATAGAGGTCATAGATTTGCGTTTTATTTTGAACTCTAAATTAATTACATACGACTTTGTTTCGGCATATGGTGGGAAATCTTTCCCTTGCCATAATAAGGGTTAACTAGTAATCATAATAAAGTGATATATTTCCAGGTCATCTAAAGGGCAAATTACCACACATGGATAGATTAACTGAGCTTAAGGTATTTAGGTGAAAGAAAACAGACACTCAATAACATTTTAATCTAAGTTTAACATTTTAATATCTTATTACAAATTCATAAAGTAGGTACTACCTATTTATTCAAGAGCCGTAATCAAAATCATATTCTAGAAATTGAACGCCTGATAGAGAATTATCACTTTCACGAACTTGTATTTAATTAATGGAGCCAATTCAGTATTAAGGTATTTTAGGCTATGTACAAATAGAGGTCGACAATTAGTTTGACAGATAAAATTGTTGCCATATATAGAATTCTGGAAAAATGCTTGTGCAGCGACTCGCTGGTCAGACTCCATACACGCCTTTCGATAGCTTCATGTTGCATATTTCAACAATTAAAATATTATTAATAAAAATGCGTTAGTAACTAAAGTAGCTTTTGTGTTCTCCTCATTATTGAACGGCGCTGAGACTTGGACTGGTGCATCAAGAGCCACGATCACAGCAGAATTAACGCTCTTGGGATCTAGTTCTGGAGGAGAACTGTACGGATCACATGGACGGCCAAAAGGACAAACAAATCCATATTGGAAGAACTCGGCATCACTGAGCGATTTGAGGTTATCTCTAGGAATATACGGTCACCTAGGGATAGTGTGTCAATCTTTTGATGTGCATCATTTTGACATTTTTGATCACTCTTTACAAAATGCGTTCAAGTCATCTCGCTCTCTTTTTTGGTGTGCGAACGGGCGAGCTGTTCAAAATGACCTTGAAATGCTCTTGTCATAACAATAAGTATGAAGATAATTTTGCCCACCTTGTCCGGGTAGCTTCTCCCTCCGAGAATCCTCTTAGTTATTAATATTATGAAAGCGACAACCATATCTTTCAACCCAGAGGAAACCAGCCTTATTGGGATTAAGTCCTCACGATGTTTTCCTTTATGCAAAAGCGACTGATAAAAAACAAATAAGTACTTTTAGGTACCTACAGGATTTGAAGCTGAGACCTCCGAATTGCCAACTACGCTTACTTTGAGCTTGCTTGCCGTCGAGATATAAAAATATCTTGATTTCAAAAATTACTGGTTCAATTTTTCGCATCTTTCTGCGCAAACCAATTCATTGTTAAACCTGATTGGCTACACCATTGATCTAAACAGAAGGGGTAAAAACTAACTCAATAACGTGGCTGTCCGACTGTGTAAAGTGATAATTGACAGAAAAACCGACTAATTGTTTCTCTATTCAGTCAATCAATCGTTGTAATTATTGGCAGTTCCGCTGCGTTGAACGCGCCCCCTCTTTACTAATACACGTAGACAATAGTCATTTTTCTACAAGGCTTTGTAAATGTAAACCAAACATCATTACCATTCACAAATTCCATTGCAATATCAATCTTGTAATTTACATAATAGAGTTGCTATTGTAATTACTGGGGTTTTGGTATAACTTGGCAGCGTAAGTATAATGTTATAAACGTGAGCATCTGATGAACCCGAATTCATTTGTTTTTCTTTATGGACTCAATTTCAGTATGAAATAAGGAATAAAATAATACAAACAATAATATATACAATTTATTACCATTAAAATTGTTATAGTTTTTAGGCCAAATTAGACCTACTTAAATTGTAAAAACATAATTCAAATAAATAAATAAATGTTACCTATTTTTTTATTTATACAATTTAATGACACAGCATGGCAGTTATTACACTAAAGCACTGTGAAATTACAATTTAAGGCTTAAGGACAAAATAATTTACAAAATCAAATGACCTAAAAACAATAAACACATATGAATATGACACAATATGTCAAACAGGCACAGTTGAGGGCCGAACATCCAATATGTCAAACAGGCACAGTTGAGGGCCGAACATCCAATATGTCAAACAGGCACAGTTGAGGGCCAAACATCCATCTTCTCGCTGAACCTCAGACATAATAAGATGATACTAAATATCTCGTTTTTCGCAGTTTTGGAGAAACGAAGTAAAGTTTTCAAAGTCCTATTTTTCCTCACTCTAAATATTTAAATGAAGATCCGGCCTCACATTTGACTGCTATTGCTGGCGCCCTATAGGCCAATCACGGACTTTACGTTCGTTTGCAACTGTCAGAGTACAAAAAACATCGGGCCGGTCAACGCTCTTATAACACGAAAGATGTATTCATCGCCTGAGGGGTTTACAATCCCGAGATAAGGCCCGACAGCTCGTTCACACTCCCGTCAGACCTGTCGCCATCGAAGTGTCAACGCAGTCCGATTCCTTCATCGATTATCGAGGCCCAATCGAATAGAAAATCGATGACTCTCATTTCTAGTTTGACTATTTTATGATTTATTGGGAGAGAACGTGATTATTTAACATTATGTAACACACTAGAAGACGCGGCTTCATACGTTTTAAAGCAGAAACTCTCAACCCCGTTTTATATATTTTATTCTGTTAGAGATTATAGAATTTCAAAACATCGTCAGTTCATAATATTAATTTTTCAAAATTTTATAATTCTACGTAGGTATAACGATTAAAGATGACTAAGTCTGTATACACTGTGCTTTTAGAATCTAAGCCAAACTAAATAAAATTTTCTATGGGTCCAACCTCGAAACCCCAAATAAAATCGGCCTTGCCATAGAAAACATCGACTTATGATTATGATCTGTGAAAATATATGAAGCAGACGAAAGATTTTTTCTACTCGTCGACTGTAATGCTTTGAATTGAGATTGTGTAGACCGAACTACTAACGCATACTTTTCTATAGAGCTTTGGTCGCATATTGTAGCATCGCCAACGATGGTACTACAAAGGATTTTCATGCAATATTGTAACACTGTTGCCCGAGCCCGCCCGGCCACGCCGCCGTCGCCGGGGGAGGGCCGGCAAAATCTGCCGGGAGATTGAACTTACTCAATTGTATAGAGGCAGCAGGTCTTTCGTCGAACTCAATTCTTACCGGCTTTCCTATATTGAACACTCGTAGAAAAATTATTGTATACAATAGTGACATAATCAAGCTTTTCAATCTCGTACCTTACTTAGGCCACTCAGCAACTTTGTGGCCTTAACACGGTATACTCGACTGAAAAGCTCTTATAATTATGTTATGTCACATGGGAATTGAAAATACTTCTTCTATAAAAATCTTGTTCTATAAAGGATTCAACTCATTATGTGTCGGAGTACTTAGATTTTCAATTTCAGTATATAAACTCGATCTTGAACTTTTAAATCAAATTATAAATGTGACATGTGTGTGAGTTCACATAGATCAAAAGGTACCATCTCACGGCTGGCGCTCACGACTTTATTGCCCAAATATAATATGGAATCTATACAACGTAAAACGTAAGCACCTGCAGCAAAAATGGTGCCTTTTCATGTAAGCTGTCACATATGTATAAATAATCGTACAAAATTCATATAGACCCACGCATGAAGATTTGTTTAATCTTATCTTGAGTGCACTTTCTCAGGCACCCAGTTGTCACGTAACCTCAGATGGTTACAGAATAACAACCAGGCGACCGCCGCAGGCGATCCCTATCGGGTACGTGAGGACTTGCCCTTTGCACTTCCGAGCACACTGGAATCATGTTGACATTCACAACCACCTCACTGGGAATTTGGTTCTTGTTGCTTACGCTATAAGGGTGCTATTGTAGTGATTAAGGTTTTGGTAAAACTTTGCATATTGTTATGACAGTGAGCTCAGGTGACCCCGCAATTTGGCGAACTAGGTACGTGATTTTGTTTGTAATTTAAAATTGACTTTTTCTTAATTTGTGAAGATGTTTGGCCTCTTTTTACTCGTATATTACTTTTTTTTTTTTTATACTACGACGGTGGCAAACAAGCATACGGCCCGCCTGATGGTAAGCAGTTAGCGTAGCCTATGGACGCCTGCAACCCCAGAGGATTCACATGCGCGTTGCCTACCCTTTAAGAACCTATACACTCCTTTTTTGAAGAACCTCATACTGTAGCCCGCTGGGAAAACCTCGGCAGGGAGTTCATTCCACAGTCGCAGCGTTCGTGGGAGGAAATTCCTCTTAAACCGTACAGTGCGCGACCCATTAGGCTCCAGGGTGTGAGGATGAACACCCTGCCGGCGGCGAGCGGTGCGGTGATAAAAAGCTGCCGTGGGCATCATATCAAACAGTTCTTCAGAGCACAACCCATTGTACAAGCGATAGAACACACATAAGGAGGCAAAGTCTCTCCTTAGACTCAATGGTTCAATATCGCTCGTGAGTTTGGGATCGTCGACGATCCGCACAGCGCGCCTTTTCACCGAGTCAAAGGGCCCAAGCTGGTATCCAGGTGCTCCCGCCCAAAGGTGACAGCAGTACTCCATGTGGGGTCTGACTTGCGACTTGTATAGAAGCAGTCTCTGCCCCGGAGTGAAGTATCTCCTCGCTCTATTGAGCACACCGAGCTTTTTGGATGCCAGCTTGGCCTTCCCTTCAAGGTGACTACGGAATTGGACGTCGCTGGAAATGTCGACACCGAGGATCCCAATACTCCCTGACATTGTAAGGGTTGTGCCTTGGAACTGAGGGGCCACAGTAAATAGGGTTTTCTTAGCGGTAAACGCGCAAACTTGTGTCACTAACGCACTTTTTTTATTTCGCACTAACTAGACTCTTCCCATGCCCATGACTATCTGCTAGTAATCGTTACCCCATTTCTTTATCTTTTGATAAAGTTGAATGTGTATAAATGTGAAATTTAAGTATGTATCAACTTTGAATGGAATTCAAACTCTCAAAATAAAAAAAGTTCTTAATTTACAAAACAAAAACATTCACCTTTCCAACACCAAATGCTCGATCTGCTGTAAAAAATACTCAAATCACCATAGGTGTGCCTATAATAGTTGAAGAGGTCCCTCGATTTCTCCAGGATCCCAGCATCAGATCCTGACCTGGTTACAATGGGACCAACTGTGAAGTATACTCTTTCAAACAAAAAAATAATTTTCGAAATCGGTCCAGCCGTCTTCAAATAATCGGTGAACATACATATAAAAAAAAACAAATCCTCCTTCGAAATCTTGAAGTCGGTTGAAAATGTATACATTAAAAAAAAACGTCCCTATAATTTGAAGTACCTATTAGATAGATATTATGTTTCCACAGCCGAAGATGAGACGTGCGGGACCAACCAATAGCATCATCCGCCTCTCATCTCCGCTCATCTCAGTGGAAAGGCATCATAATTAAGTTGTCAAAAGTCACCGTTTAATAATTTAGTTACCGCAAAATATACTAACTGCTTTGTTTAATGGCGATTAAACAAAGCACTGTTATTTCTTAGAGTTAACAATAAGCTTTAAAATAAATAAATTCTGAGCTATAGAGTTTCTTCCGGGATTTTGCACAAAATAATGTCTTTATTCATAGCCAATGTCATAATCGTCCGTCCGGTCACGGGGCCCGTCACGAGGGTCCCGTGGTCAACCGAGAACCTTTTTACAAACTATAACATTTAAAAAGCTTGTTTTTAATAGTAGTTTATGTAACTGTTACGTAATAAGGGTCCTTAAAATACGAGTGTGGTTTTATGAAAAGAGCCGCAGGCGAGTTTCATAATAAGATCACACGAGTGTTTTAAGGCCTAATTACGTACAGTTGCATACACTGCTGACTACACACATATTATAAATCCTAAATGAAGAGTTCGGAGACCATTAGAATGACTGCCATTGCACCGCCATGACCAACTCGATTGTGCCGACGGTTACAATAATGGTGGTAGTTACATACGGTTTCCGAACGCGGAATAGAGGATTTATGATATTGGTGTAGATAAAAGCTTTTATTCTATCAATCCGAATAAGTAATAACAATTTAGTTATGTTAGAAGATACACGTAATAGTGTCCGTTACAACAAAAAGCGTGTAAGGTCAATATAGTACTTATGACTGAATGATTTTCAAATTCGAACGTCGTAAGGAATAATGAAATCGTCAAAGTAGGTCATTATAAGAGTACAATACATAGACTATGGGATAATTATTTAAGTAAGGCTGTTGTTCATGCAGTGATCGGCACCGACCGTTCAACCACGCAGGATTACGCATTAAAAATATAAGGACATGTCTATAATATTTTATTTAATAAGTATGTTGTAAGTACATATTATTATATATTAATAGAACATGCTTTTAACTAAATCCTACATTAAAACTACTATAGGAACCCCGCGGTGTTGCACGGTCAGTGCCGATCACTGTTGATAAGATGATAAGCCATAAAAATCACTAGAAAATTAAGAGATACAGGTTGAAGGTCATTAACACCAGGGAAGGCCTTAAGTATTAAAGGGAGCCCTTTAAGGTATATCTATCGTGACCCTTATAGTCTTATATAGCGCTCGCGCTTGACAATTTGTTTTAATAGAAAACCGCGCAAAATGTACATTTGTACAATGTGCATTGCCCACTGAGGTGTACAGCAACAACGAATGTACAAAAAAATACAATTGTACAAAAAGATCGCGAACGCCTTTAAATAACAAATGATTATAAGACCTTTTGACTTTCCCATTCGTATGCCCAGCTGTTGAGCCTGAACCATCCAACCTTCAACTTTATTAAATAAGCCGTAGAGTTCAAAGTGCGATGTGGTGTTTCGTACAGGGTGTGTTGACAAATAGGAGATGACAATAATATTGTTGTATTGTGGTTGCACAACAATGATTTGTTGTGGCTTATTATAAGTTGGAGTTTTTATTGCTTTTTTTGTTCATATTTAGGTCATGATGTCTTCATTGCTCGACTGCGGACAGGAGGGTTGTGTTTCCGGTACGTTTGTTTCACGCACAGGTATCATGCGCAGGCGCAAGCATACTTCTAGTAAATAATGTTTTTGCTGAGATAATTGATGGACTCATTGCTAGTATTAGTTCGAGTAGACATTTTTAAAGCGTTTCTGCTGGTTGGTATTTGGTTTAAATGCCCCATCCATGGGATTGAAAAGCCCGACTTAAAGACTAGATTCCTATGCCTAATTAAAAAAAACGTGTAGTTACGATATAAAAATTTCTTATTATCTAGATTAATTACATTTGTGTTTCTATGTACATAATTACGTAGGTACATTTTATGCCTGTATATTATACATATTGTACACTCGTAGCATAGACTAATTAACCCAAGACCCCGCATAGCCGGGCGACCCCCGCTGCCAGGCTTGAGGTAATTTCACTCTACAGTGAGACACTAATTATTGGAAGTGACAGTTAACTTAGTACGCCTCCATGGCAACCATTAATGTCTGACTCTCTCGTACGCCCCACGGAACAATCACGCGTTCCCTGTTTTTCCCATTGCGTGTTCCCCTCCCTCACCCCTTCTTTTTGGCAGCTTAGGTTTCAAAGAAATAACGTGCTAAGCGGAGTATAGAGATATCTTGTATATGACTCGTAGTTATGGTATATTATACTCGTAGCCTGTGTTTATAATTGCAATTTTGATTTTATCGTACCATTTTTACATTACTGCCTATTTACGTGATGTACCGCCCACAAAATATCTACTTTGCTCGCTTTGAAGACTGGTAGAGAACGCTTTTTAGGATTAAGTGTACCTGTTGTACGATTGTGTTTTTGATTTATGCAAGAAATATTAACTAAATAAATGTTTCGAGAACTATGGGAGTATAATGTAAAGAATATACAACACCGTGGGATTCATTGTAATAAATAATAATAGGTATTTTATTTTTAAACACGACAACAATGTCACAACACTTAAGATTGGTGTCTTTGTTTTTTTTTTATTGATTGAAATTTACTTATAGGTTTAACTCTAGGCCAGTTTTTTTTAGCTTTGACATTTTACCACATCGATGAGGGCAAGGGGCATGCTGAGGTTTTTGCACATGAATATTTAAATACCCCACAAACGAACCTAATCCCAATAATGATATATTTAATTCGAGAAACCCCATCCAGCCGAGCGTTCATACAAACATACATACAAATAGTGCAAACCAGCAAACTAATGCGATTTGACGCTTAACAGCGCGGAACATCATGTTATCTCAAATAATTATCACAAGCTAAACTAAATCGTGTTACAGCGAGTGAAAGTCCAATTTCTTTTGCAGTCACATGCAGTAATATAAATAAATATTATAATTACGCGTGTAAGCGAATTTAAATTTTATTTTCGAGGATTAAAGCCGATATTAGTTCACGCGGCGCTTTTAATTAGGGTTGAGCCGTGATTTAAAGTAAACTGTTTAAAGTTTGTGGCAGGCCACAATTGTTTTAACCAATCTGGAATTATTGACTCACCTAACTAAACCGGCGCGGCGTTATCTACATATAGGTGGGTTGACATTTCGTACATGTGTGAGTTTTGTTAAATTCTTTAAGCACACACACACACACACTAAAATCGATATTACTACATGAAAGCGTAACATACATAACACTAATAAACAAATATATATATATGTTACATATTAATTTTGAAGGAAGAACTGTCTAAAACCGGACCACGTTATTGAAATGGTTACCTACTCATTATATTTTATATCAAACTCCAATTTTTTTATTAAAAACCTTACGAATATAGTATGATTATTAAAGACGTTCAAATGACGTATGACGTGGCCTTTAGTAACATTTGGACATAATAAAAAAAAATACTATTCCTACCTAGTGATACCATATTTTTTCGATTTTTAGCGATTCGCATTTTTTTTATACCAGGACGGTGGCAAACAAGTATACGGCCCGCCTGATGGTAAGCAGCTACCATAACCTATGGACGCCTGCAACTCCAGAGGAGTCACATGCGCGTTGCTGACCGTTTACAAAAAGGAAGATTCACTGTATTGACGGCTAAAGGAACGAGAGGGTCCCACATCGTCAACACACTGGGTCCTCTTTGAGCTCTTTGGCAACCTTACTCACCAGCAGGAACACACCACTATGATAAGGGTCTAGTGCTATTTGGCTGTGGTTTTCTGTTAGGTGGAGGTACTTCCCCAGTCGGGCTCTGCTCCAGATTTGAGGCGAGATGACATTCGCTGAACGTGCCCTACCACACTTAGCGAGATGCCATTCGCAGTGCCCATACCTCTCTTTTTCGCATAGGTAGTTTAAGGACATACCCAAGTCCGGACGTAGTTTAACCCTGGGTCCAAATTTAATTTTATTTTGTCAAGTGCCACTTGCATAATGCACGCGTTGTGCGTTACCTTAAAAATATATTTTAATAGTTGTAGGATCTTTTGGTTTTTCCAGCAATTCACTATCAATTCAATACACTACCTACCAACCCGTTGAAAAAAAAAATTCAAAGACAATGGTCAAAGATCAATCATTCACCAATCCGGGATTTTTTAAATGTAAACAAATAAATAAAAATCAACATTGAACAAATGGGAAACTCTTCCATTATGAAGTCGGTTGAAACATATTCAGTGCACCGGGATCGCGCGGCCCTTGACTTGTATAAACATTATTGAGTACGGTTGAAATGTCACTGTTTAGTGTTTGTGTGTCAAGTGTTTGTGTGTTGTGTGTCGAGTGTTTGTGTGTTGTGTAGAGTGTTTTATCTGGATTGAGTTGTTGTGTCACACCCTATGTTTTTGTGGCGTCGAGTGCTTTAGATGATTCTATTGTTTGATTTTTAATAAATATTATGAATCAGAATCGAAATCAATCGTTTTATCCGTGATAAACCAAAATTGCATACAAAAATATAAAAAAAAACCGGCCAAGAGCGTGTCGGGCCACGCTCAGTGTAGGGTTCCGTAGTTTTCCGTCCGTCACAGTAAGTGTCCCCACTTAAGAGTTAATAACACCGCCATGTAGGATATGATACGAGAGTTCCACGTACAGCGACATCTATCGGCAAATTAAGTAAACTATTGCGCGCGAGCTTAAAGTATGGAAGATGATTTTTATGGAATAATTCTTTATTGCGTGAACCGATTTTCACCGTTTTTACTTTATTTGAAAGCACGTCATTGCATTGTAATTTTGTAGAAATTACAGGTACAATAAACACCTGCTTATACGGTTAAGTTACAAACTTAGTTCAGAAATTATTTTGTAATTTTTTTTCAAAAACTATTCATCCTATCAAGTTCAAAATAATTTTCCTAGAAAGTTTTTATAAAGTTCTACTTTTGAGATTTTTTTCATATTTTTAAAACTTATGGTTCAAAAGTTAGAGGGGGGGGACGCATATTTTTTTACTTCTGGAGCGACTATTTCCGAAAATATTTACATTATCGAAAAATGATTTTAGTAAACCCCTATTCATTTTTAAATACCTATCCAACAATATATCACACGTTAGGGTTAAAATGAAAAAAAAAATCACTCCCCACTTTACGTATAGGGGAGGTACCCTAATAAAAAAAAAATTTCCACTTTTTATTTTACCACTTTGTCGGCGTGATTGATATACATATTAGTACCAAATTTCAGCTTTCTAGTGCTAACGGTCACTGAGATTATCCGCGGACGGACGGACGGACGGACGGGCAGACATGGCGAAACTATAAGGGTTCCTAGTTGACTACGGAACCCTAAAAACTAAAGTTGTTTAGAACAACATAATACAGAGTTATATAGTGTTTTCAATTGGTTAGTTGAACTGTTACTTTAGCATTTGTTATTTAAATAATTGTTTTTACTAGCCAACTTCAACTTTCAACCCCGTTTTTAACATTTTTTCATAATCTTTCACGTTATTCTAAAAATATGTGTTCCAAATATCACATTGCTCTAGGTAACATCATATAAATTTTCAAATGTCATGTACCTAAGTATGTATATCGTCACTAAGTGCATAAAATACAAGCTTTGCTTAGTTTGAGACAAGGTTAGAACTCGCGATTTAAAAAAAAACACGGTATGGCATAGTCATAGTTTCTTGCAAACGATATGACCAGTATAACGAGACCCACACGATAATTGCTTTTGAGCCTTCTAACTCTAGGATCCCTTGATCTATTCTGCTAGATTAGTTTTGATTGCTTAAAAATATTTACCAGACTACCCAGATGACTAAAGTTAAATGTAAGATTTTATTTCGCTACGCTCGCTCGTTCGATAAATAATCTTAGTTTTAATGTTAGAGCACATAAAGATATTTATCTAGACCAATATCATAAATCCTCTATTCCGCGTTCGGAAACCGTATGTAATTACCACCATTCTTGCAACCAGTAACGTAACATCTCTGACAGTGTGGTAAGAACGTATGAAAATGCATTACCCACTCATTCATTCATTTAGGATTTATAATATGTGTGTAGATAAAGCAGTGTATGCAACTGTACGTAATTAGGCCTTATTACGTAACAGTTACATAAACTACTATTTCTTACTATTTTTTCTTTACTTGTCTTGACAAGGTAAAATACAACTATCTTTGGAGTTGCAGCTGCTTACCATCAGGTGGGCCGTATGCTTCTTTGCCACCGTCTTGGTATTTAAAAAAAACTATGTATGTAGTTATAAAAAGTTTTTTTTTTTGACACTAAGAAACTTTTTGTATGGGGCACGTCGTCCCAATCCCAATAAACCAACCCTTTTTAGGGTTCCATCGTCAACTAGAAACAACCCTTATAGTCTCGCCGTGTCCGTGTGTCCGTCTGTCCGCGGCTTACTTCATTGGACGTTAGTACTAAGAGATTGTGCTAGTTTTCGTGAAGGAGTGAATTTTCTGTACGGTAGTACTATTAGTTATTCTGTGGAATAGGGATCTTGACAAAGTATTTCATCACATATTCAATGATAACCTTTAAAATGATGTCCAGTATTTGACTATACGAGTATTATACTACTCGTAGATCATTGTTTTTTGGAGCCTGAGAAGTCCGGCACTGTACGGGTTAAGAGGAATTTCCTCCCGCGACCGCTCCGGCTGTGGAATGAACTCCCTGTCGAGGTTTTTCTAGAGGGCAAACCGATTCTTAAAGCATAGGGCAACGCGCATGTGTACCCTTGCAGGCATTCATAGTCAACTGTAGGTAAGCTTACCATCAGGCTTGCAGTGTGCCTGTTTGCCAGCGTCGTGGTATTAAAAAAACTATTAGATGTATGTTAAAAGCTATGACCCTTGAATTGTGCTGGCGTTCACAGCAACTCCGGCGTAGAGGTGGCTCACTCCTTATCACCGCTATCGCTGCGGGGGGCTCGCGGTCCCAGGGCTGCCTCGTGAGAATACGTTTCCCGCCATTGTACAACCCTAGCAGTCGTCACCAACTGTTTATTTGCAAACACGGTCGCGGACCGCCCGGTGCGCGACCCCTGCCTCGAAATACGAAACGGAGAGGCCCTTCCCCGTACCATGGGAGGGAAAGGGACCGTCGATGTAGAATAGACCCCCTGGTTCGGAAATTGGACGCCACTACGACATCACTTCCTAGCTGGGTGTATTTATTGTTGGTGTTTATTTGTACTTTTTGGGAAAGGTGCGTACGTGGCTATTATTAAAAATGTGTTTAAATAATGAGCGTTTACGATTATTTTTTTAGTGTACCCATCTGCTCAGCGGCTAACGCAGCCTATGTTCTAGTGGAGTCACATGCGCGTTGCCTTTGTGTATTCAACAGCCGACAGTGCATCCTTGGGAGCTTTTGAAACCTCACTCACCAATATTTAGGGGTCTTTCAAATATAATGGCTAATTTTACTTTGTTGCATATTTGTATTCCTATAGGAAAAAAACTAAAATTACCAGACGCTTTTCGTTACTTCCATTTAGTTACGGCCATAAGAAATCTGTGAAAAACTAGTAACGAAATGGAAAAAAATATGGAACACTTTTTCACTGAAAGGACTCTCGATTCTGAGTATATATTACAAAAAAATTCTAATATAGCAGTTATATGGGGTTATATAGGGTACCTACAATAGCAGCACGAGGGACTGTAATGGGATTTCATACAACTTTTCAGTCCTAAGGTAGTAAAGTGAACATGGGTTCAGAGATGACGGCTGGTTTTGCGAACAGCATATTATGATGTTTAATTTTTTCTCGTGACAAGGCTTATCGTATCTGTACCGAGAGGGAATGCAACCGGTCTTTACTTTGTATGAAAAAACCCGGTTTTTTTAAACCGGATAACCGGTTAAACCGGAAAGTCTCATCCAAAATAAAAACAGGTTACGTTCCCTGTCCGAGAATAATAATAGAAGTTTACTTGTAGACTATTTAAAGCCGTATGAACGGAATTCATAGCTTTTTATTAATTGTATTATTTACTAGCTTTTGCCCGCGGCTTCGCTCGAGTTAAATTCGGGGTAACACGGTTCCCCTTTCCTAATTTCAAACACAGAAGAGAACTCGGAACAGAATATTACGCGTTTAATACGCTACTGTAGACGATATTATTTGTCTTTATAGCTTATGCACGATTTTTTTGTTAGTCACAAATAGTCCGCATACCAATTTTTAGCTTGCTACCTTGAAAATTCCGGAATGCTCCATACAAACTTCCGCCCCCCATTTTAGGGAAGTGGGGGGTTAGAATGAGACAAAAGGTAGCCTATGTCACTCTCCATCCCTTCAACTATCTCCACTTAAAAAATCACGTCAATTCGTCGCCCCGTTCTGCGGTGAAAGACGGACAAACAAACAAACACACACATACACTTTCCCATTTATAATATTAGTATGGATTTCCTTCATTGATATTCGATGTTTGCGGTATTTACTCAGGGGCTATGAAAAGCGAAGCTTCCCTTTTGGTCAAAAAAGCTGCCGCAATAAAAAGAATCGTTAGGTAGCGGACACTTATAAAATCCATTTAGATATCTCTTGATAGACATTGTAAAAACGAGCGACATCTCCATACTGTTAAATTTATGAGTGCAGTCGGACCTCGATAACACGACTGTCAAGGGAAGCTCCAAAACGATGTTTACCGAATTTTTATGTTTATGGTAAGTACTTGGGTTTTGTTCTTTGTTTAGATCAGGTATTTGATTTGTTTTCGTCTTAAACTTTAAAACGTTTTCGTTGGCCTTAATAAAATGTCTAGTTTCAGATATAAACCAATAAAAATGTATTAACCTATACAAATGTC
Organism: Pammene aurita; assembly: GCA_947086415.1. Classification (NCBI taxonomy): domain Eukaryota; kingdom Metazoa; phylum Arthropoda; class Insecta; order Lepidoptera; family Tortricidae; genus Pammene; species Pammene aurita. The sequence goes on along the minus strand of OX352289.1, from coordinate 72,215,929 downwards.
TGATTTTGGTCTTCAACTTAAATTATTTCTAATACTACTAGTGCTTGAACCATAAAGGTTAAGTACATAAGTACATACTTAAGTAGTATATCGTTTGTTTTTTCGTCGTAACTAGATGTCACCTAAATTGTATCCCCTAATTATAATATCTGTACCTACAACAAATACATCTGTAACCATTTTAATCGAAACTGTCACCAATCTTGAAACAGCAAATTAATGGATATTTGCACACAATTTATAACTTTGATCACCAGATTTGTCCAACCAGAATAGTAGATCTACCACCAAATAACAAAAAAAAAACACCTGTAAAAATTACAAAAAAACGGAGTCACCATAGGTACGACGACGAGCGAAGCGAGGAGGTGTTTGTTAGGTGAACTTTGGTAAACTGTGCGCGAAGCCGAGCGAGCGAAGCGAGCGTGCCTCAAGCGCCAGAACCGACTTCTAAATATGGAGCAATATATTTTTGTGGTCAATATGTTTTTTGGATACTCATTTTCATATTGTGTGGTGATCTGATTTTGGTATCAGATATATTATTTTGGTGATACATATAATTTTCCGGAAATTTTAATTATTTTTTGGCAATCTTTTTCATATTATTTCGTGGTTCAATGTTTGGTGGCAGATTATTCTATTATTATCGACTACGCATTTTTTTGTGATCGATTGAGTCATACCCATAAATTTTATTATTGCGAGTTATGGAGGGAGAATTTATAAGGCTAATGTTGTATCAACAAGGAGCTCGTCTTATTGAGGTTCCACTGCATTCAGTATGGGGTTATTAGTGGTCGTAAAATTTTGATTGTGTACTTTTGATCGGATCGAACGTAAGTATTCAGTTTTAACATTATGGCGGCTTGAATCTCATTGGTATTTGGTTATTTCTTCTTTTTTACCGACACCGGCTCTATACTAAAAATTCGTGACGAAGGTGTTTTTGTCAATTTTGTCACGCTTAGCGAGGAAATGACGCAAATATAAAGGCGATATTACACTGAATTACGCGATGTTGTGTAAGCATTGTTAGCCCAGGTATTACATGATCCCATCTAAAACATAAATGTGTAATGAGAGCCAAGTTCAATATACTATATATGCCTTGGTTGTTGACTTCAACGACTAAAGAAATGAGATCTATGGGTGCCAAGTTCAATGGTCAGTCCTGAAATTTATGCATGGTACTATTGTTTAAAAAAAAACCGGCCAAGTGCGAGTCGGACTCGCGCACCGAGGGTTCCGTACAAACCTATAACAAGCAAAAGTTGTAGTATGTTTATTACTAATTTCAATTTAATACCCCTACGCGTTTACGAGGAAAAAGGTAGTAAGTTTAAAATAAAATAAAATAAATGTTTGTATGATTTTACTAAAAATGTCTACTTTTCGTAATGTTTCCTATATCTGTGCTATATGAAGTTTCTTCGTGCCAAGTTTCAAGTTTCTGAGTTTACGGGAAGTACCCTTTAGGTTTTGAGTTTCTTGCGAGTACTCAGTTTCAAAATATGCGACTTAAATTGCTATTTCTTTTGATTGCGTTGACATAAAAGTTTGGTTTTACTACATCTGAAAGGTCCTATAGCCTTGAGTATTTGACATGAATTTCAATTTAATACCTCCACGCGTTTACGAGGAAAAAGTTACTAAGTTTAAAATTTAAAAATATATTTTTTTGTATGATTTTACTAAAAATGTCTACTTTTTGTAATTTTTCCGTTGTCTATGCTATATAACGTTGCTTCGTGCCAAATTTCAAGTTTCTGAGTTCACGGGAAGTACCCCGTAGGTTTTGCAGGTGCCGAAAAACTGTAAAATTTGCAGCATAAACGACTGTATCTTTTGATTGCGTTGGCTTTTAAGTTTGATTTTTTCACAGCTCCAATGGACAATAGACCTGAGTATTTGATAGAAATTTCAGCTTGATACCGCCACGCGTTCCTGAGAAAAATGGTCTTGACAGACAGACAGACAGACAGACAGACAGACAGACAGACAGACAGACAGACAGACAGACAGACAGACAGACGGACAACAAAGTGATCCTATAAGGGTTCCGTTTTTTCCTTTCGAGGTACGGAACCCTAAAAAACAACAGTACCTTCGATTTCTGACATTTTATTTATACGAGTAAATAATGTATGGCAACTACATATATACTCGTACATATGAAGTATATCACGGTCAAAATAGCATATGTTCATATTTTAAAGAGTTTAAAGAGGGCAACTATAAGGGAGACACGTCACCTCTTAGTTTGAGCAAGGTGTTTTTGGGCAAGTCGACATCCAGTGTGCCTATTTAGCGTCGACGTCTTCATCAAAACGACGTCACATTTAGTACTAATATCATTTTGTAAGGTGCGTTTTGAGCGGTAAGTGCGAGTGTCAAACTTTAAGTCTCATTTCGGACCACTGTGTTGCTATAACGCAATTGGCCCCTTCTAGAGATTTGATCCTACAACAAACCGAACCGATTGATACCATTTATAAACAAAAACATTAACTAGCCTTAGCCTACTCTGGACCTACGACACAGTCTTGCGTAATCATTATGTGGTTTATTGTGGCTTTCATCACAGACGATTATTTAAAATTCATTAAATGCAGTTCGTATTGTTTTAAAAATAAAAACTGGCCAAGTGCGTGTCGGACTACGCATAATGGAGGGTTCCGTAGCTTCAATGGAATAAAAAACAGACTAATGCCAAAAGGTCGTATCTGATGCCTATGGAAGAAGTTTTTTGGAAATAACTCAAAAATGGCTAAACCTGTTCAAAACTATTTTCGTAGAAAGTATATGATAACGCGCATCTTCTCAAATTTTTTCATATTCTTTGGACTTACGGTTCAAAAGTTACAGGGGGGACGCGATTTTCCCGACCTTCGAAGCGATTATTTCTGAACCACTTAATCACAAAATGTTCACAAAAAAACTCAATGTTATTTTTAAAGACCTATCGATTGATATGCAACATGTTGATATTTGGTAAAAAAATTTTTTTTTTTTTAAGTTACATGTATGGAGCGCCCCCCTGAAAATATTTTTTTCTGCAATTTCACTACGTAACTAAATAGCGGCATACAAACTACACCTTATGTCTAAATTTTATTAAGATACTTCTCATAGTTTCCGAGTAAAATGGCTGTGACATACGGGCGGACGGACAGACGGACATGACCAAAACTATAAGGGTTCCGTTTTTGCCATTCTGTCTAAGGAACCCTAAAAATGATGTTTTCTGTTAGTAAAAATTCCTATCTACAGTATATAAAGTACTTCCCCTTTCACGTGGAAAAGTCGTGGGACGCCCTGTATACTGATATCGCGATCGTGTAGCAAGCTGTCAAGGCATGATACAGAATCGATAGATGACCTAATGGTAATCTTAACTATTTTGTCACCAAATTGATAATTATTTTTCAGATGATAAGTGGATAACTTAGTTTTGGCGTACAATTTGATCACATTACTCAATGTGACGTCTTGTCGTTTTCCGTACAGCGTAGGTCAAAACTAATAGGGTGACCATGATTACCTTAGTTTCGGAATAATTTTACTTCTAAAATAATAATAATTAAATTCATTATGTTTTGGTCAAATACTATAATTACAGTGTCAGAAAAAGTGGTTCTGGACCACGGCCCAGATTCCACCCTGTATAAGTAGTAATGTACATAGTAGTATAAAGTAGTACGGAACATAGATATCGGTCCACGTGTGGCGTGAGTTCCATGCGTTGATGTTGCGTTATTGTTGTTGTACAGATATAATATTGTTATGTTTGTTTTTTGCTCATAAAAACTTTTCGGATATTTTATGTTGACTAAACGTACGATACGTAGTATATAATTTCTAATGTTTTTTGATAACCCGGTGGACGATATTAATGATGTGACGTTGCATACAATTTTTTTTCTACGAAAGTAAAACTAGGTACTTATTTAAAAAAAACGGCCAAGTGCGGTTCCGTACATCACACAATGTAAAAATTTTTTTTTTATGTTAATGGAAAGATCATATTTAACGAATTTCGGACTTTTTACTTTACTGGTGCTGTAAGCGAGGAAAAGAAGGGTCTTGACAGACTTCATCTTATAATAAACATTATATGGTTGGAACTACTACACTGTCGTGCAGTCATTTAATTGACAGATACCGTTGGGGCTGTATTCTAACTTTAATCCAGCAACCCAACTCCAATACAATTACAATGTGTATTATCTACGCAATACAGCTAGCGTCTAAACGTCTGCATCAGAATTCGTTGGTAAATTATTCCGATGCAATTCCAATAGGTCCAATATTGGTTGATTATTTGTTGTGTATTATAGATAGTGTATTTTAAACTTAGAATATGGCACCTGGTGGCTTAGCATAATATGCGTTGTCGCGCGCGACTTCATACTTCGAGTCGCTCCTGAAGTATGGAGAGTCGCGCGACAATGGAGTAGCCTAGAGAATGCAATTCGAAGCTAATGTGATTCCACACCACACGCACACCTATAGCGAATGACTAGCGATGCCGTCCGCGGGACAAACGCATCTCCCGAGTTCAGCGGGTCATCGCGCGGGGTGACTAACACGGCGTGAGATGCTGCCGATGTTATCGCGTTATCGCCGCGATACCGCGCAATTCGGCGCGACTTTTGTCTGGCCGGATTAAAATACTAAATAAAACAAATGATAGTTTCATTCGACATCTCACATTGAAATATTACTTGTATGGCAACTATGTATGTGCATAAATGCAATAGACGGAGAGCTAGCCACGTCAGATATGACACAATAAGGAGAGCGACGAAACCCGAGTCGTTAGTTTGCTATGAAATAAAATGAAATATTTTTATTTTGAACATTAAGTCCATAGCAGGTTAGGAAATACAATAACTTATACATTTAGCTATACCATGCTTATTTCTAGGACCGGACATCTGGCAGCTGTAAAGTGGTGGAAGTCAAAGAATGCAAACTACTTTAAGAATACAAATCCCAGAGTTCTGATTTTGATGCAGTATTATGAAAAATTATATAAATAATTAGATCTTGTCATTGCCAAAAGTTTCTGATGGGGGAAAGTAGTCCAAAACGGCGTATAATGTAATTCATAGTTTGTCGCCTACTGTTTCTGTTTCAGAAATATTACGCAACTTTTTTTAAATTCTAATGTTAAAATATAGGCCCCGTCCTCTATAAATTAGATAACTTTGGCCGTTTTTACCTATTTTGGTATTACTTTTTTCCAATTAAAAAACTTTGCTAGTCTGTCACTCTGACATCCACCCATTAAAAGCTGCCAGATGCCCGGATCTAGCAACAAGGATAGTATTGGAACCTTACTGGATAGGTTTCATTGCTCTCATTATTGTGTCATATCTGACGTGGCCAGCTCTTAGACCACAATATTTCACGATCAAAATAGCAACTTAATTATTTTCCCACACTGAGTATTTTCAGCGACAAGTGTTAATGTCAGTCTTTAACCCTTTTTAAGGCATTAGGGCGTAAGAAATTACGCGACCCCCTCAGTTTGAAATAAATTTCTAATAATAGTGTTAACTCTCATTTCAGATATTGCATTTTTTAAATGCAATTGGCCCTATTTGATCTTTGATATTCACAACAAAACGAATGGATTAACACCATTTTAAAACCAAAAACATTTTGCCTAAATGTGCACCTTTTTTTGGAAGACGTCTTCTTTTAAGTATGTAGGTCCCTCATTACTGAGGATCGTGACCACTTGGTTTTGTAGCTCTTAAGATCTGTCTCCATCCGTCTGGATCTCGCGTAGCCGGGTGAATCAACGTCCAATGTTGTTTACTCTGTCCTGTTGTCCGGGGGACGTCTTCACACTGATTCATAGATAATTGTTTGTTGTCCAATTGACTTAAGTATAGACACTAGGGGCAATATAAAAAAGTTGATCGACTCAACCCTCACCGCTTGATCGATTTTGCCTGAAGTGGCTTTTTAACTTGGTCAGTTGACCATCTTCAGTCAGTTGGTGGTGTTTTCCATGTTTTTATTTAACTTTATAAAAACTTACGGACTGTTTTGTGTAGAAGTAAGGGCATATTTTATTCAAGAGCAGGCAGGCAATTCAGGCAGAAGAATTGTATACCGTTACGTAATATCATTTGTTTTTCACCAGTCGCTTTTCGGTGAAGGAAAACATCGTGGGAAACCGGCCCTAATTCCAATAGTTCCCCCTTTTGGTAGTCAGACAGCAGTCGCTGTTTTTTAAATCTGTGCCTTCGTGCCTATGCCACGGGATTAGGTTGCCGAGCGGACAAACGCTATATAAGATGGTTATTACGTCTCTTATGCCTGGAGCTCGGTTATCGGTTGCGGCGCAGTCAAAGGAAACGTTGATAAGCTATAAATAACTCGTCTTCGATCGAATTGGTACTTTGAACTCTGCTCCCAACTATTCCGCAAGGGTTTCTGTTAGGGGGCGTCCGTTATTCACGTGAGTTTAGGATCACCAAGTATCACGTGACAGAGAAGGCGGCGATAACATAACATAACATAAATACTCTTTATTGCGCACCTCAAAATAACGTAACGTACGTATAGTGACATTAATGACGTACTTAATTTTATTCTTCCACGCGTAATAGTGTAGATTAGTTGAAGTCGAATTGAAAATAATTGTACTTACATCCTATGACTTTATTAAAAACGGATGTAAACCAAGTTGGTTCAGTGGAAAAGGGCAAAGTCTGATAAAAAAATGTGAAAAATGTTAGCCATCTGTACCCTTTTCCAGTCACGTTATCTGATGCCTCCATTCAACTTCAATTCGTTTTCAATTCAACTTCAAAGTAAATCAAAGTTTAGTATTTACGTACTAGCTAAGATTAAAGAATTTTGAAAAAAACTCTCATTTAAAAAATCTGTAGTAGCTTGATGTTGGAAGGTGCTGGCTCTCATGAAGATTCATTGTCTATGGCAATGCTTAAATTTGTTTAAACTGACATAATTATATGTTTCTAATGTCATTCATCATCACGTAAAAAACCTTTCTGCATAGCAAATAAATTAACTATCGTCGACAAACAATCCGATTATTATTTCTTTTTTAGTTCTACTACAGCTTTCTTCACTTGACTCTTCGTAAACTCGCTTAAAGAACGGTCTGTTTGTCTGTCATAGACACACGACAGCGATGAGGCGTGACGCGATCTTATAGGGCCTGATGAAAAGGTTTAACTAACCGTGTAATGTGTTTTGCACTACTGTACAATCCACTTCATTCCAACAAGGTGGCCGTTAATTACCAATGGCGCAAAACGACTTAAGTTTGAGCAAAACTAATGGCGTTTCAAGCTGTTTTAAAACACGATTACTTATCTTCCCGCTTCGCCAGTTTAAGAGTTTCCGAACGGCTTAACAACGCCGAGGTGGCAGACTCCGTAATCTATATTGAAATCTCATTTTCCCCAGGAAATACTCCCATAACAAGTTCTTAGTTTATGTTAACATCGTAATTAGTTTTCATTAGCTTTACGTTTTTTGCATGTGCAATAAGTTGAGTGACTACGAGTGGATAATAGAATAGGTTCGTAAAAGTTGTACATCATAGGGATCTTCTTGGTTTATAAGATAATAATAGATAATATTTGGCGTCATCGAGGTTGATGCCACGGTGTGCCAGTTCATTGAGTCTTTGATCATGATCAAAGGAATGTGGTAGAATGAAAGATGTAGCTGCAGCTGCATCTCATGGGTTTACTACATTACACACTGTGACTTAATTGTAGACCAAAAATATAACTTCTAATATAATAAAATCTGAATAAAGGTATTTGGAATTGCCGTTTTAATTTGCAGAGGATTAAAAATACCAGAAAATTCAGTGTTTCTCTTTCACTGGAGTTCAAAAAGAGACACTGACTGTACTTGGCAGTTGTTTGCCTTGAGGGAAATGTGAAGAAGGGCGGCCAAAATAGTAGCGTCGGTCAAGTGTGTAGTGGGACGTGCGCGGAACTTTGCGCCGCGATAAGACGGTGACCCGGACGCCGATAACTCCGTCTGCCATGCGCGCGCGCGTGCCGGCCGGCCGTGCGCTTGCGTCGCGCGCGCACCTCCGCCCAAAACTACACATCTACCTAGTAAATAAGGATGGTGACACATGTTGAATTATGCAATTAAGATTAATTCATAGGATGCAAAATCATCAGTATGTCAAAACGGGCTTTAAGTTTTATTATGCCCTATAAGGCAAACGAGCAGACGAACCGCCATCGCAGTTTTGCGGTGCGAGGCAGGAAGTTTTCGGAGAAACGCTCGGTTGACGACTGCCAACCATCTGAGTGGTGTCGTGGGACGATGGCAGAAAAAGCACGGATTAATCCGAACAAGTAGATGCATGTAGATGCATGATTGTTTTGGAAGACGTCATTCGATACTATTTCCCCGAGATTCAAATGTCTCTAATAAATCTACTGTCTATTGTAGCACTGAAATGTCAAAAATGGTATAATAAGTCAGGCGTCTGCACCGCGCGTCAAAACGCCCCATACAACAAACGGTCTCCAAGTTGCAGAAAACTGATTGGAAGGAAATAAGTTTTTGGATGATTTTTGTCATTTTAGGCGTGAAAAAGTGTGTTTAAGTTTATATACAGAATTCATTCTTACCTGTCTTATTATGTAAACAAACGTTTTCAATCAAGATCAAGACATCGTGATGTTATTTATTTTAGTTTAGAGGTTCTACGTTCGTTACTTCGATTATTGAAGAAATTTTTATTAGAAATGATATTTTTCAGTGGTTACTTGGTTAAATTCAATACTTAGTGAGTTTCTCTAGTACATAACAAATTTTAAGTGATAGTATCCTAAGAAAAGTGTGATAACTTATTCGAAAAGTATTTGTTTACATGAAAACAAGTACGGATGAATTCTGTATAGTTGTCATACATTTTTTCTTGTTAGATTAGAATACAAGTAATCGATTGAAGGTTTTGAAAGTACAATAAAAATACGGGCATAAAACACGGCTCATATTTTATGCTTTAAACAGCGATATCTTTACAAAAATGCTAGAAAATGATTACGGGTTGCCAGTTACATTAACTTGGTGTTGTTGAACGTATTTATTAAACTAATTCAATTTAATATTTTTTACGCATGTTCTCAATTCTTCGAAGCACTCAAAGCACCACACGGAGAGTGGTTATTTTATTGCTTAATTTAAATATTCACAATATGATTTTTGTTTGCAGTTTCTCTATGTAGTTGTAACGCGGGTCTTAAAACATGTCTTAGTACGTATACTTACTTTTTTAACGTTTGCAACATAAATGTTAGTACATTTAATCACTAGAAATAGCTTTCAGAAATAATAGTGTGAAGTGTGTCCCGAGTTTTGTTCACAAGCACAAACTCTAGAACAAATAAAAATTTAAAAAATCCCAATGGCTAAACCGATTTTTACAAAATATGTTTGCTATACTTAAAACTGTATAATTAAGTGCTGTTGACTATGGTCAGTACCGGATGTACAATTTTTTATTTCCAAATGCATTGTCTTTTTAAATATCTAGTTGCGGATGCCTGTTCCTACCAATTACCTATCTTAAAATTATCATAACACTGAAATGTCAAGTTTTAACAGACATGTGTAATGCAGTCTTGGATGCCTGCAGCCCACAGACACGGCTAATCCATCAGCCTATCACGATCAACCGTCCGAGTCAACAATGTAATCTAACCACCGACTAATAAAAATTCCTTATTTCTTGGTCGTACGGTTTAAAATGCATTGCGCGCGTACATTTACAATCTCAGTAGACTCTAACCCCCGGGCATAGGGCTGCCTTTTCCTTGCGTGTTGTAATTGTGTAAAAAGACTCGCGTGACGTCACGGGGCCGCGCGCGCGGATTAGCGCTCAGTCACGCGAACTTGGCCGTTTTTCTGCTGTGCCCGTCGCCCTGGCGTCTTCCCACAGGCCTCAAAGTTAACATACATTTTACAAATCAAATGATATTGGCATTTTTCTTAAGGTACTCACAAAGTGCCTCAAGAAAAATGTAATAGTCTTTCATGATGTAAAAACACTTTTAAACTGAAGTAGTTGTTCGGTAACCGAATTTACAATAGTGTAAAAGACAGCCTTGCTTGATAGAATAGACTAAGAGCTGGCCACGTCAGATATGACACTATAATGAGAGCAACAAAACCCGTCTGGTTAGATCGCTATACTATCCTTATTGCTAGATCCGGGCATCTGGCAGCATTTAATGGGTGGAGGTCAGAGTGACAGTTTAGCAAAAATGTTGAATTGGAAAATAGTATTACAGAAATGGATAAAAACTGCCGAAGTTGTCTCAGTTATAAAGGACAGGGCCTATATTTTAACCCTAGAACAAAAAACATTGCGTATCTTTAAGGGGGCGTCCATTAATCGCGTCATACGTTTTTGGCTTGTTTTAGACCCCCCCCTCCCCCATGGTGATCTTTGGTGATATTTTCAGGACCCCTCCCCCCCCTGTCCAATATGACGTGTAATTTTTTGCTAACTAAAGTAAGTACAGTTTTCTAACACGTGAACCTACTTACGTAACGTACGTACACGTAAAGGGTAAAAAAATGAAACTATATGTATACATATAAAATAAAATTATCTTTAATAGAAAAAAACCGGCCAAGTGCGTGTCGGACCACGCGGTTTCGTACCTACTATCGAAAAAGTAATATCAAAAGGTCGTATAAAATGAGTTTTTAAGAGATAACTCAATAATTCCTAAACCGATAATGTTCAAAAGTGACAGGGGGGACACAAGTTTTTTAGACTTACGGGATGTTTTTTTCTTAAGATATTCACTAAATAAAAAAAAAACAAACAGACTTCAATGTTTTTTTTTGTTGATGTTCAGGACAACAAGACAAGAGTTATTTTGAAAGACCTGTCGAGTGATGTGCATCATGTCGATATTTGGTAAAAAAAAATTTTTTTGACAAATAATTACATGTATGAAGTAGTGCCCCTCCTTAAAATATATTTTTTAGCAATTTTACTACAAAACTAAGTAGCGGCATACAAAAACACACCTTATAGTTAAATATTTATTAAGATATACGTTTTCTAGTTTCCGAGTAAAATGGTTGTGATATACGGACGAACAGACGGACATAACGAAACTATAAGGGTTACGTTTTTGCCACTTTGGCTACGGAACCCTAAAAACTTACTTCACAAAATAATATGTCAAATGCCATTAAAAAATATTTACAATCATAGTGCAATTTTACTCTGCTATTGACAGATTGATTCATTTAAAAGTTGATAATTTTTAATTTTATTGACCATAATACAGTATAGCACAAGGAACAAAAAAATTACACGTGATATGTGTCCAGACCCCCCTCCCCCCTGTGGTGATCATTGGTGATTTTTTCTTGACCCCCTCCCCCCCTAAACAATATGACGCGATTAATGGACGCCCCCTAAGGAAACAAAAACAGTAGGCGGCAAACTATGAATTACATTATACGTCGTTTGGCACTACTTTCCCCCAACAGAAACTTTTGGCAATGATATAATTTAATTATTTATATAATTTCTCATAATATTGCATCAAACCCAAAACTCTAGGATTTGTTTTCTTGCATTATTTAACGTCCACCACTTTACCTGCACTTTAGCTGCCGGATGTTCAGATATAGAAATAAGCATAGTATTGCAAACTGACTAGATGTGTTTCGTTGCTCTCATTATTGTGTCATATCTGACGTGGCTAGCTCTCCGTCTAGAAGAGGAGAGTTTTTTAGACACTGTGTAATTGTGGCGTTTTTAGTAGGTTCTGCGATCATCGAATTTCGTAAATTATCTTTGTATGTATATATATGTAACTCGTGCGTGTTGTGTGTCTTTCTGTGGCACAGTAGACCTTAAACAAGGATGATTAAGACATAGATGGACAATGCCTATACAAAATCGCGTTCCCTTATTATAGGCTAAAGCACTAGCGTCATCTATCGGTCACCACAAGCACTAAATTCCTACTTAACATTTCTGTTAAGCCCATTGGTTGACTGGTAGAGAACGCCTTATGGCATTAAGTCCACCATTTGTACCATCTTATTTTGTGCAATTAAGATTAAATAAATAAATTCTAGTTTCGAATATTTTGTTCGGAGATTAACGCTGACAGAATTACTCGACTCCAGACTCAACAGATGGCGCTGTGGCACTTAGTACCGAAAACAGACGTATAGCCTGAAGGTTCGACGAACGCGATTTTGTATAGGCATTGTCCATCCATGTCTTTAGTCATCCTTGACCTTAAACGAGTGAACCAATTTGAAAGCATTACTTTTAACGTCCTAAAACCCTTCTAACTCTATAAGAGCTAATTCAGAAATCGTGTGATCATATTTTGCCTAACAGGCCACATGTTATAAGCTGAAAATATCAAACAAAGTTGATTGAAAGTAGTGGTGATGCTTCGTTGGTAAGACAAATACGTTTAATTTGCATAGTTAACGTTCAATGCTATAGTTTTCAGTGTGTGGACGCAAAAATTAAAAAGCGCTGATGGCCTGGCGGTAAGACGTCGACTTTCAATCCGGAGGTCTCGGGTTCAAATCCCGGCTCGTAGCATTAAATTTTTCGGAACTTATGTACGAAATATCATTTGATAATCAGGTACCAGTCGCATTTCGGTGAAGTAAAATATCGTGTGGAAACCGGACCTAATCCCAACACGGATATTGTAAGGTCAGATGGTAGTATATTAGTGCCTACGCCAATTCCTAGGATGAGGTTTCTGAGCGGACCCCAGGCTCAATAGTGCCGAAGCAACGTGTGAAAAATTGCACGTGGTATTTTTAACCCGCTCCCCCATCGTGACCAATCGTCACATTTTTTGAACCCCCATAACAAAAGTACCATTTCCGGATGAGCTCTAAATACAAACGTTAAGAAAGTCGACATAAGATAAGAAGCCACGGTGTTTTAGTTTTGGTTCGGACAATGTAAACGTAAGGAGGACATTACACGGCCATTCACAAACGCTAATGTATGCAAGCAGTGAGAACAGCACAGCTGTAGCTATAATCCCTCGCCATCGCTCGTTGTTCCGGAACTCGCCCGCTCGTAACGGAAAGGCCCGAATCAGGAGAGGAGAGCGACATTTTATATTGCATTTGGGAGCATACGTGAATATTAGTAACACACCTTTAATTTTTTTAATTTAATATTACAACTTATTGACTTGACCAATGCCGAGTGCTCATCTTTCCAATTTAGGTAGGAGTCCATATGCACACCGAGAAATTTCACTCATTGAGTTTGCGCGATAGTGTGGCCTTTGTAGGATTAGCTCCGGTTTCCACAAGATGATTTCCTCCACTGAAAAGAGACTGATGATATTTTCTACATACGTTCCCAAACTCTGTGGTGCGAGCAGGGGTCTGAACCAGTCTGGATTGAAAGTCAGACGCATTACTACCAAGTTACAACGTTTCAAAAACTACTAACAAAGATTAACTAATATAATATAACATCCCGAAGTGGGTGAGGCCCACCCAGGTAGCATTTGCTGAAGTATAGCTGGAAACAAACAAACAAACAAAATGGAACTTAACGCAGTCGAGCTGCGACCCCCTCTTCATCTATTTAAATCTGACTGACGACTCCGCTTCGAATGCCAGCGTTCCTCGAGCTGTCATTATAATTGGCCAGCACTTCATTCATAGACATATACAGCAGCACGGCTAGCACGTCTTCTCGCGACTGGCGTGACAAAAGACAGATCTGCGCGACTTCATGCGTTGTCGCTAGTTGGCAGCACAACTTGCGCGTGAAAGGAGCGACAGACTCGCGATTAAATGCCAGTGTCATAAAATGACAGTGACTCGCGACTTTGAACTAAAATCCTTTGCATAACTTTGAGTTCTCTTCGTGTCAGTTGCAGCCGCGGGTGCATGTTATGCTACCGGAAAGTGAGATTTTTGACAGGCGCGGGAAGGTTTCCCTACTCGCGGCTTAAGTCGCTCTTGTAAGACGTGCTAGCCGTGCTGTTCAGGTCACTAGAATGACAGCCACCTTATCGCAGCCCAAACACGCTCAAGTATGGACAACAACTTGACATTCCAATAACGCAGCCAGTGACGATCTTGGACAAATAGATTTTACCAGCAATACCAGCCTCCGCTCGTGCCTTGCGCCGGCGCACGTATCTTTTGATCTGCGCACTGTCTCACGGCATCGCGGGCGATGACCAGCGCCCGAAATGATAATTGTGTTGTGCTAATCATATCTATGGCGAGAAAACACGTACACTCTGACAGCTTACACCATATTGTTGCCACTAGTACCTCGTTTATGGAAAACGCCCCGAGCGTTTTACGGCTCGTTCTCGAAAAACGCTCCGATTCGCCGCTCAGGTTCGTGAACGTGACAAGGGAGCTCATACGTTAGTTTCGCCGCCGACAGCGTCAATATCAGAGCCACATCGCTCATAGACGGAGAGCGAGCCACGTCAGATATGACACAACTAGCCTATTCCTGCGGCTTCGCCCGCGAACTATAAGTACTCAAAAAGGATACGATACTCATGTTGATTTTTAGACTTTGTGACCACATTTGCCCCTTTTAGGGGTTGAATTTTCAAAAAACCTGAAACACGTGTTTACTTATTTATCGTTAGTAATACTCCTGGGAAGTTTCGAATAAAATAGTCTAACAAATCTTGATTCGCCATACAAACTTTGGACCCCATTTTACAACCTTAGGGGGTGAATTTTGAAAAATCCTTTCCTAGTGCATCCCTAGATTTTATAAGGAACCTACGTGCCAAATTTTAAATCTCTAGAACCAGCGGTTTGGGATGTGCGTTGATCAGTCAGTCAGTCAGTCTATCAGTCAATTAGTCAGTCAGTCAGTCAGTCAGTCAGTCAGTCAGTCAGTCAGTCAGTCAGTCAGTCAGTTTCTTCTTTTATATATTTAGATAATGACAGAGAGAGAGAGAGGGTTTTCCGCAATCGAGATTTTCATTAGATGGCAGCATCGTAGCGAGAGGTCTTTTTGACAGCAGCTGTCAAAATCCACCGTTAAAAAAAGTGTTTAAACATGATTGGTGGATTATGACAGCTAGTCTTGCCACGGTGCTGCCATCTAGTGGAAAACTCGATCGCGGAAACCCTCATTCAACGATGTGCTTATCAAATCGATATATCGTTTTTAGAAACAACCCTTACTTAACCAATATATGCTTATGCCTATGATGGCAGATTTTATCAGCGGATAAGCTGATATAAATCTGATAAAATGACAGTTGCCGCCATTGTTTGTCATTTTATCAGGTTTATATCAACTTATCCGCTGATAAAATCTGCTATCATAGGCCTGCAGGTCCGGTCCCTAATACTAAGGATTATAAACCATGCGTAAGTTTTTCCTTAGGCAACGTCGTGGGATCTGTCAGAGCTCCTTAGATCCTTTAGAAGGAAAAGAGTTACGTGACCCGCATATTGTAACAAAAGCGAACCTGCGCCCTTTGCCTTATTGACCTGAGATAACTTCGGACCGAAAGCTGTTAGGCTTCAAACCCTATGTTACTAGACTAGACAATGCATAGGCTATAGAGTCGCGGTTCTAGTGTCGCTTCACATTGGTGCTCCCATATTAATTTAGTACCTAAAAAAACCGGCCAAGTGCGAGTCGGACTCGCGCACCGAGGGTTCCGTACAAACCTGTAGGTACGAGTATATAAGTAAAAGTTCACCCATTGCATTGACATAGTAAATTGATTTTGTTACAGCTTAAAAGTATTATAGACCTGAGTATTTGACATGAATTTCAATTTAATACCTCTACGCGTTTACGAGGAAAAAGGTAGTAAGTTTAAAATTTAAAAAAAAAATTTTTGTATGATTTTTCTAAAAATGTCTATTTTTCGTAATTTTTTCTTTGTCTCTGCTATATGAAGTTTCTTCGTGCCAAGTTTCAAGTTTCTGAGTTTATGGGAAGTACCCTTTAGGTTTTGAGTTTCTTGCGAATACTCAGTTTCAAAATATGCGACTTAAATTGCTATTTCTTTTGATTGTGTTGACATAAAAGTTTGGTTTTGCTACATCTGAAAGGTCCTATAGCCCTGAGTATTTGACATGAATTTACGAGGAAAAAGGTAGTAAGTTTAAAATTAAAAAAAAAATTTTTTTGTATGATTTTACAAAAAAAATCTACTTTTTGTAATTTTTCCATTGTCTATGCTATATGACGTTGCTTCGTGCCAAATTTCAAGTTTCTGAGATCACGGGAAGTACCCCGTAGGTTTTGCGAGTGCCGAAAAACTCTAAAATTTGCAGCATAAACGACTGTATCTTTTGATGGCGTTGGCTTTTAAGTTTGATTTTACCACGGCTCCAAGGGACAATAAACCTGAGTATTTGATATAAATTTCAGCTTGATACCTCTACGCGTTCCTGAGAAAAATGGTCTTGACAGACAGACAGACAGACAGACAGACAGACGGACAACAAAGTGATCCTATAAGGGTTCCGTTTTTTCCTTTCGAGGTACGGAACCCTAAAAATAGTAATAATATTAAAATATGAATGTGTTAGTTTAGAGGGAAACCTGAGTTGTTATAGTGCAATGACAGGGTAAGAGAAAAATTTCTAGCGAGAGCGAAGCCAAAATGGCAAAAACGGAACCCTTATAGTTTCGACATGTCCGTCTGTCCGTCTTTCCGTCCGTCCGTATGTCACAGCCATTTTACTTGGAAACTATAAGACGTATCTTAATAAAATGTAGACTTAAGGTCTATTTTGTATGCCGAAATTTTAAGGGGGCGCTCCATACATTTAACTAAATTTTAATTTTTTTTTACCAAATATCAACATGTTGCACACCAATCGATAGGTATTTAACAATAACTTCGAGGTTTCTTTGAAAATTATGTGATTTAGTTCATATTTTTCAGAAATAATCGTTTGGAACGTCAGAAAAATTGTCTGTTTAGTCAGCTGTAGGCGCTGTGACGGAGAAATCAACTATACACGGTGCTCGTGAGGATTGCGAGAGATTTTAACAGTGTATTCCTGATCATAATTGGAAACTAAAATGTCGTATAAGCTTTTCTGGAATTCGCCTAGTTTCAGAGTTACTACCAATTAAATAAAAACACATTTTTTATTGTGACTTAGTGCAAAACGCTTTTTTGATGGCGATTTCACCCTTTATGGGGTCTAGTCTAGACATTCTTATTGACGGATATCAAAGTGCCAAGGAATACTTTACGTAAACTATTTTTTACGAAAAAAATGTACTAATTTATTTTAATCCACAGTTTTACCAATAACATTTATGTGTTCATGTTCAAAAGCATTTAAATAATCGAAAAAAAAAAATATTTTTTTTTTTGGCAAAATTGACCTAAATTCATATGACATTTATTACTCCTTATGTCCTCAGGAATTCGTGGTTAAAATCTCTGGCAATGCTCACGAGCACCGTGTATAATCATTTTTAGGGTTCCCTAGTCAACTTGGAGCTCTTACAGTTTATCTACGTCCGTCTCATCCGTACATACTCGTTATATTTTCTATGAAAACTGCAATGAATCTCATCTCGCCAAGTCGAACAAAACAAACAACAGAGGCACGGCCGTACCATCCTTTTCCCGAAGCCATTCAGGCCATTTTCGACCCCCCTCTAATTCTGTTGGCGATAAAGCTAAAAGGGTGAAATTTCTGTGACCTAGAGGCCATAACACAAGGAAGATATATTTTATATATCATTAAATTTCAACATCTACTTTAATTGCTCCTCTATTTATAGATTCTCTTTGGTTCTACCTTTTCGCACGCCGATTATATAAATTTGAGAAAATGCTTGATCCGTTTTACCCTGATGTCCGATATGCCTCTGTATACCCTAAGTATTCGAGGAATACATAATATCATGTTTTAGATATAACACTAATCTCCGGGACATATCAGTAGCCCACACGTCAAAATGGCCTTTAAGTGGGCGTAGCAAAGACGATTATTGCGTGATGGAATGTCAGAGTAGCTAACTTCGAATTGGGACGCACAGAAACTACACACGGTTCCCCAGAAAATTCTAACTTATAAAAAGCACGTTTAAGACACGACCCAACTTCAATACAACTCCAACACATTACAGCAACTTAAATTAAAATTAACTACGCAATACAGCTAGCGCCTTAACGTCTGAATCAGAAATATCAAAATCTGCTTGAATACGATAGAACTAACAAATAATCAAATACCTACAACTTCAATATTGGATGATTATTGGATGTTATGTTGGAGATAGTTTGTGTTTTTAATGTGTTGTTCAAGTTTGTACGCTAAGCCCCCCGGTGTACGGCACAACAGGGGGCTTAGCCAAGATGACAATCGTTTGCAGAAAACGAATTGAAACGCTATCCATCTCTCTATCGCGCTAATAAGGAAGAGTGAGCGAGAGCGTGTAGCGCTTCGTTTCGTTTTCTGCAAACGATTGTCATCTTGGCTACAGGGCCAGCTGGTTAAGTAACTCGCGTTACGTAGGCTGACAGACAAAGCCAGCCAAAAACCAGTGGTTCATGACCTTTCAGTACCTACGTTCACCTGTTGTCACTTTATCGCCTATCACGTCATGCATCACTTTCGCACTTACATACTTGTTAGAACGTGACAGCTATGGTGACAGGCGATAAAAATCCGACCATAGTAGGCTAGCAGATTGTCAAAAAAAGGAAAGTTGATTTTGATTGAGTGTGTCAGATGGACGAGGAGATTTTTAAAGAAAAAAAACATATTCTGGTTTAGTCTGAGGGTTTTGCTATAATTTGCTTAGTTGCATCGCATTGAAGTGCGATCTATTTCTCTAGATCTTTGCGTTCAAATTATATAGCAAGTGCTAATACGTTATTGAATTAAATATAAATTCTTCTTAAACCAAATACGTTGCCGGACAAAAAGGCCACCAGTGGGACCGCCTGAGCCGGAAGGACTCCGGAAGGCGCTTGTGGGTGCCGGACCGGCGAGACGGTCTGCAACCGCCGCGTGTTCCGCGTGATTCTTCACCGTCGTCGGAGAATTAGAGCCCGCATCCAGCGGGCTCTCCAAGTGAGAAAGAGAGTTCAGCGAGCTGTTGGGTCCGCCTAAACCGAAGGCGACGCTTGCCCACGAACTCTATTCAAATTCAACTACAGTTTTAGCCATCCTGTCTTTCGAAAATATCATATTATTTACATTTTTTTTAAAAACGTTGTAAATCCGATTCTTTTTTTTTGTATCCAGTGTTTTTGTGCCATAATAGCTTTTTTTTGTTGTTTTGCTAAAATATTCCCAAAATTCTAATTGCCTCGTTTGAAGGGCGTACAAAGACCTGGCTCTTTAATTTAGGCTACGTTCAGCCAGCGAATCATCTGTCACCATCCATATCACCCGCCTCCTGCAGCCAAATTACCAGCCGAGTCTTTATTTGTACTTACCAGTTTTGCTAGTACTCCATCCTTTTTATTTTCCTTTTGTGCGGAAAGTAGACGTTTACGATACTAAGGTAACTATTGAATGTGAAATATCCTTATATAGATACTGTTATCGTCATTTTTATGTGTAGTGCTAATATTAAATATTCTGATTCTTGTAATTTAATTACATTCTAACCACTAAGGAAGTTATTGAATGCGAAATATCTTTATATACTCGTAGATACCGTTATCGTCATTTTTATGTGAAGTGCTAATTTTAAATATTCTGATTATTGTTGCTAATTTTAAATAATTTACTTTATCTTCAAAATTAAACGTGTTAATGCAAACATAGAAGTGTTTTACTGCAAATCAATAATAATGCTGCGCAAAACCCATTATCATCAAAAAAAACTTACAAATAGTAACTATGGTTTTTGGTGTCTTTTACATAGAAACAATAATCGATTTAAATAAAAACCGCACCCGAAATATGTGGCATACCAAAAAATCACAAATAATTCACAGTATAACCGTGTGCGAGGATATTACGGTTCATTTCGCGGTTCTCGAGATATCTTGACCCTTTGCTCATGTTCTATACATTATATTTAAAAAAAAAATATAAGTCGTTATTATTTGTGCAGAATCATCTAAACACCACAAAATAATATACTAATAATGAGTAAAACCCATTTTCATAAAAAAAACCTACAAATATTAACTTTGGTTTTTGGTGTCTTTTCCATAGAAACAATAACAGATTTAAAAAAAAAACCGCACCCCTGGCAGAAATATGTAGTATGCCAAAAAATCACAAATAATTCACAGTATAACCACCTGCGAGGATATTACTGTTAATTTTGCGGTTTTTAAAGCTTATTGTACATCCTTCTACGCGTGCAGTCTATGGGTGAAGCATACAAGACGCGTTTATAACGCGTTGCGTGTCCAGTTCAACAATATCTTCAGGATGATGTTTAAGCTGCCTCGCCACTGCAGTGCGTCTGGCATGTTTGCTGAGGCGCACACAGATGGTTTCTATGCCATTCAACGCAAGAGGGTAGCCTCTTTGCTGAGACGAGTGAGAGGTAACGAAAACAGCATCCTGAGGATGGTGGCTGGACGCCTCGACTGCCCCATGCTGGGGCATTGGGTAGGTATTGTGACGGGGAGGGTACAATAATATAATCTGTATTTGTATTTGTATTTTGTATTTGTATTTTCCGTATTTTACTAACATAGGTTTAAGCGTCTTGTTTAGGTTAAGTTTTGTAGGTATAAGTTTAACACACATTATGGATTTTTAAAATCTGAAATAAATAATTTTTATTTTATTTTATTTTTTCTTTTGAGAAATCTTGAATTTTTGCTCCTGCTCCATACATTATTTTCTAAAAAAAAATATAACTCGATATTCTTTACGCAGAATTATCTAAAACTCACAAAATAATATATTTAAAATGAGCGAAACCCGTTTCCATTAAAAAAACCTACAATATCAACTATTGTTTTTATCTCTTTTCCATACAAACAACAATCGATTTTAAAAAAAAAACCGCACCTCTAGCAGATATATGTAGTATGCCTAAAAATCACAAAAAAACCACAGTATAACCATCTGCGAGGATATTACTGTTCATTTTGCGGTTTTTGAGAAATCTCAAATTTTTGCTTCAGCTCCATACATTGTTTTCGTAAAAAAATCATAACTCGGCCTTTTTTATGACAAATCGTCTGAAATTCTTAAATTGGCATGCCAAAGCTAAGCTAAACCTATTTCCGTCAAAAAAAGTTAAAAATAACAACTTTGATTTCTATGTCAATGGGAGCCGATTTTCGGTCCACAGTGCGCCGGCACAATCGAGTTGGCCATGGCGGTGCATTCTATGGTTTCCGAACACTTCATTTATATGAGTGTAGATAAAGCAGTGTATGCAACTGTACGTAATTAGGCCTTAAAACACTCGTGTGATCTTATTATGAAACTCGCCTGCGGCTCGTTTTATAAAACCACACTCATTTTAAGGACCCTTATTACGTAACAGTTACATAAACTACTATAAGTAAAGCCTGACGATAAATATAAGATTATTGTCAAGAGCGCGCTATGCGCTACTGTTCTCATTTATATGGCAACAGTTCAGTATAGTCTTAGAGCGTATTATTCTCTATGGTATAGTGACATCTTGATTTATTTTGTTTACCTGTCAGCTCTGATGTTTATTTGAAACTATTTCACAGCGAAATAGTTTTATTTCCCGAGCGTATTATTCACAGGAGTTTATTATATAGGTACACTATTTATAATGTTTCGCTCTTGACTATGGATAATTTTGGGAATATTTTGTCGTTTATTATTTAATATTCAACATTTTAATTCAAGTAAACCGCATCGATGGCACTGACAACTGTGACAGACTATCACATGCACTCACACATGCATATCATTAATTCTGTCATTAAAATTATTGCCAGTGTAAGAAATTAGTTCCAATGAAAATCCGCAACATGTGATCATATATTTATGGTCAGGCTTTACATAATCATTTATGCAGTGCCTAATACTAAAAAGTGTGAGTGATTCATAAGTATTTCACCTGGATCCTTGGTTTCATTAAGCGTAAAGTTCTGCATCTTACTCGTATTTATGTCAACATTGTTCGGTGAAATCATGATATGACAGAAATTAAACTGTTTTTAAACTTTTCAAAAGCAATTCTATGTAAAAAAAAGCTTTGCTCGTCCGTCTTGTCAATTTAAAAGGTAATTTAAAAGTCTAGTCTAGTTAATTAAAAAAAAATACGGCGTTTTTGTAGATACAGTAACAGATACAGTACGGACGGATGTAGAGGTCACCGGACACTGGTCACCTGGTCGGAGCAGTTTGAGCCCCGGGACAATGGGTTCTCACAAAGATACGCTATAATCCTTATTGCGATATTCTACTCTAGTTTAAGCAATAAAAAGTAATGGTGCTTGAAGTTATGGTAAAGTTAGCGGACTCTTTAAAAAGCTAGTTTTTCGTTTAGACCGTTGAAATAGAAAAACAACATTGATAAATTAGGCATAATCTACAATTCCAGAGGTTAATAAAGATGAAACCATTGTACTTAAATATTGACCATAATTAACATTACAAAGGCCGGGCAATAAGGCATTTCTGGCAGAATATGATTTTACTATTATAAGACTGGCGCTTAATTTACCAGCAGACTCATGTATCAATGGAAATACAACATTTGGCTTAAAACTAACTTACGGCGCGGATGGTTTATTAGTTACTTTGTTCAATATTTTATGCAAGAAAAATAAGTGTACGCACCGGCTCGGCTGTCAAATGGTACCTTTTATTGTAGCCTGTCACATCACAAATGACATCGATCTAGTGTTTTATTTAGTACTTTACTAACTTATACTAGAAAGCATGTAGTAAAGATTATCACGTATTATAAAAAAGTTATCGACTTAGTCCATAAAAGACTCGTTTAAAATGTCTACACTCTTCTCACCGCTGGGGTTGAATTTCAATCAATATTTTAGTATATTTTATTAAATAATTGTTTCTAATTTCAAGCTTCTTCAAAAATAATTCAAGGTAGTACAGTCGCCGGTAATAGTATCTCCCTACACGAAGACCGCAAAAATATGTGACTCGCTCTTATTTGTAGAGTCGTAACAGCGTGTTTTTAAATAACAACTTTGATTTCTATGTCAATGGAAGCCGATTTTCGGTCCACAGTGCGGCGGTCGGGCGGGCGCGTGCCGTTGGTCAGGAAGGAGCACAGGATTTACATTATGTTATCAAATTCTATGTTCGGAATTCGAAACTCATATCGTATCAATATATGAGCATGTAAAGTTAAAATTACGTTACTGCCACAGAAAAAAAGCTTATCATAGTAAAATCGGTTGTTGTAATGCTAGCCATTGCCTACCGTTTTTGAACACGTTTTAGAGGACTTACAATGTGAGTGTAGATAAAGTTATTGACTTAGATCTGCTTCAAATCACACACATTATTATACATATATAAGAATACATAGATAGCTATGTTTTTTGGCACAATACTGTACTGTATATAGAAAAAATTATAATGCTTTTACAACTCAATCCGATAATTTTGGTCTGCAGAACTATAATATAAAGTAGCGTCCGTTTTAAGCTAAGTATGTGATGTTGGGTTGGGTATCCTGGGGCGCTGGCTAACGTCCCAACTATAACCTTTAAAAGTAGAATCATTGGACAATTAGGATACCCGGAGTCCTGCTTGGAGGCCGGTCGGTCGCGTAAGTAATACTGTAAGATAATTTTCGTTGAGCTTATGGCACTTTTCCTGAGTTACTGTCTATGAGTTTTGGTCTATTTCTAGTATATTTAAAATATAGATCATTCATCGGCCCGTAAAAATTGTATAGTCGCTTACCAAAAATGTAAAAAGTCGATCCTCGGCCCTCCATAAAACTGTGAGATACTCGCCTGCCGTCCCGCCGAGACTTTTATGAGTAATTTAACAAGTGTCTCTTACGTTTGATTTACACAAACATAACCCACTTTTATGACAAAATTTTATTGTTTCTTGTGTCCGCTCGGGTAGCTGATAATGTCATTTGAGATGTACCGTGACCAAATTCCTTTTGCCGCTGATTTGGGGCAGTAAAAATTAGGTAGACCTTAACCGCGAAGGTTTAAAGGCTGTTTTGGCCGCGAAGACAGGTGGCGTCCGAGATCGGAGCGCACGCCGGTGCTGGTGAATTGAGATGAAGATTGCCGAACGGTTACTCGTAGTTGATAATTGAATAAATTAGATTTGTGGTAGTTTGGTGTTTCACTTTACAGGGTGGTAAATAGTAACTATTATACTTTATTTTACTATTTGTCACTTTTTTTTAAATCCAATATGTTGTACAATTTATTGGTAGCTTTTCATTTTCTGCAGTTTGTATTTATAGAATTCTAAGTCATTTTTTTTATAGTTGTATACCGTAAAGTTTTTGAGCAACTTGGAGGGTAACTTGGCCCCAGGGTAATTTAGAAGGGTGTAATAAAAATATGAAATGTGGGTACGTGTCTCATGGGGATGTGCCATAAATTCAATGCATTTATAAAACCTGAACCGAGTAAATCCTAGAAACTAAAGTTACCCTCCAAGGCCAATCTAAATGTAACTCCACTCTACGAGAACTACAATGCTTATAATGTCACTTTTAATATGCGCGATTCTTTATCTCAGAACGAATTAAACAAATCTTATAGGCTTAATTTTAATGTAAAATAAATAGCTTTGAAGGTACCTAAGGTGCAGAAATTGAAAGATATATTCATCACCACATTCGATTTTAATATTTTAGTAGAAGTAATTTTGAATTGGGCACCTCCTATTACTTCGAAATGTAATCGTACAGTAAAACAACAAGTTAAATCAGCCTTTATATATGAAAATATTTGGTAAAAGATGACAGTTGGAATAAATAAAAAGAGATTATCATGTTAATAAGCGATAATATCACTTATCGACGGCGCAGGCGCAGTGGCGGACCGTCGCCGTATCGCTTGCATCGGGGAAATTAACCAAAACATACATTTGAATAAAGCGTAGGCCACAAGTTGTGAACTGTTTAAGTGCCATGTCGAACACAGGCAGTGACGATGTATGTCTATGTTTATTTGAGCCTTTGAAAATATTCGATACTTCGAATAGATAATACTTTGGTTCTGCGGGACCTCACTTTAAAATCCCCTGACATGACCTGATTTGACAGTGACGTAAGTTTGTTTGAATTTTTTCTTGCCCTCATCCCATTTACTTGGGGTCGGCGCAGCATATCTTTTTCTTCCACACATCTCTATCACCCGTCATCTCATCACTTACATCCTTTCTTTTAATATCATCTCTCACACAGTCCATCCACTTTTTCCTAGGTTTGCCTCTTCTCCTACATCCCTACACGTTTATTCTTAATACCTTTCTCGTAACATGGCTTTCATCCCTCCGCATAACATGCCCGTACCACGCTAGGCGATCGATTAGCCCTTAATTTGTCAGTTATGGGTGCGGCTTTCAGGCTTCCTCTTATATATTGATTCCTTATCCGATCCATTTTCGTCATTTTGACATTTTGTATCCTGACATTATGCCAAACGACTAGATTACGTAATGTTTTATTTACTTTCTTTTTCAGACCCCTATGAAATACACTGCAGGCCTACGTATGTTTTTTTTTGTTTACGTATCAAAGAAAAAAACCACTGCCGAGGCAAACCACGCTGTCGATTGTAACTTGTGCCGACTAGTCCTTGTACCTAAAAATATTATGGGACAATCTTACTGATGCCTGACTTACGCTATAATGAAAACAAAAGGCCACCAGCACCAGGCACTGTCACTACTGACAGTAATCATGTATTTCTGTACCCGTCCTTTTCTATGTACTACCTATATGAAGAATGATAAGGATGAGTAGAGAAATAATGTCATTATTACTGACTGTGTCTGGTAGCCTAAAACAGAGAGAAAGAAGCGGTCCTGGGTTTGATTCTTGGTCAGAGAAATTATTTGTTTACACAGATATTTGTCCTTGAGTAATGGATTATTGAGCTTACTGCGGGACTGACCCAGGACCGCTTCTTTCTCTCTGTTTTAGGCTACCAGACACAGTCAGTAATAATGACATTATTTCTCTACTCATCCTTATCATTCTTCATATAGGTAGTACATAGAAAAGGACGGGTACAGAAATACATGATTACTGTCAGTAGTGACAGTGCCTGGTGCTGGTGGCCTTTTGTTTTCATTATAGCGTAAGTCAGGCATCAGTAAAGAGCGGCCAGAGCGACGCGAAAAATGCAGCGTACACTGAAACCACTCGCGTACTTTAGTCGCTTGCGCCGCTGTTTACGCTCCCGCTGCCGCTCGTCGCTCGCGTCGCAAGATGGCCGATAAGGTGGACGGACGTAAAGCGTACATCAGATAAGTACGTGTGGTGCTAGACTTGTGCCATGACGCCATGAGGTGCACCCATAGGCTCTTCCCACGGATTCGCCTTTTTAAACCTTTTCAACCAACTACCGAAAAGTTGCTCAATTTTTTAGGGTTCCGTCAACTACACTCTCAAAACCAAGGATATATTCGCGTTGCTACTGCTGTTTCATATCAGATAATTACAGTAGTTTCTTTTTTAAACATACACGTACACGAAAATAGTGAATGAAAGTGGTTATGTTTTTGGACTTAAGTCACAGAGAGTCGCGGACTAGAAACGCTATCGTCTGTCCGCGGTTTAGCTATATGATCTATCGAAGACCAAAACATGTCGAGTTTTTTCTCCCACGACGGTGGCAAACAAGCACACGGCCCTAATGGTAAACGGCGAGTGGGGAAATCGTGTCAGTATTATTAAGCACTTCGGCCGCTTAGCTTCTGTCATAAAAATAGCTTTTCAAATGTCAATGACATAAATAGAGACGTTTATAGCAAAAGCCAAATTTGGGTCCACAGCGGCTACCATCAGATGGTTATCAGATCCTGATACGACGGCGGTTGGCGATAACATCATAAGTATCATAAATGCCCTCGGGAGTGGATAGAGGCGAGGCGCGACGGGAGACGGGGCTGACATACCGACAGACAGACATTGTTTATCAGCCACTGGTAAAAGGTTTTTTAGTTAATATGTACTAACTAGCTTTTGCCCGCGGCTTCGCTCGCGTTTAATTCGGGGTAACAAACCATACAAACTTCCACCCCCCCTTTTTGGGGAAGTGGGGGGTTAGAAAGAGACAAAAAGTAGCCTATGTCACTCTCCATCCCTTCAACTATCTCCACTTAAAAAATCACGTCAATTCGTCGCCCCGTTTTGCCGTGAAAGACGGACAAACAAACAAACACACACAAACATTTTCCCATTTATAATATTAGTATGGATGAGTTAGGTCAATGTTAATAGAAAAGTACCTAAATAAAGGTTTAGCTACCGTTTACCTACATTGCATCGCAATAACGCACTTTAAGAACGACCGTGGTTTCATTGTCAATTTATAAATACAGGGTGGAACAAAAATGCTGATAAATACAGGGTGGAACAAAAATGCTGATAATCCGTTTAAGGGCGTAATTGGTATCGTATTTAAATTATATCAAGTAATAAAAAAAATAACGGGAAAAAATGGTTTTGAATAGAGAGTTGGCCGTCTAGGACGACGTGCCCCATACAATTTGTTGTTATAGCGGCAACAGAAATACATCATCTGTGAAAATGTCAACTGTCTAACTATCACGGTTCATGAGATACAGCCTGGTGACAGACGGACAGCGGTTTCTTTGTAATAGCTAATAGGCCTATTATCTATTAGAAATTTTACTACTACGAGAACATAATTCTTATTCCTTAATACAGAGGCAATCGGGGTCGTGTAGCAAGCGATTAGATAAGGCATAATACAGAATCAAAAGATGAACATAATTATGTTAATCATAATTTTTTTGTCATAATTATTTTTCAGATGATTAGTAGAAAGATACATTTTAGCGTACAATTTGGTCACCCTACTCAATGTGACGTCTTGTCGTTTTCGATACCGCGAATGTCAAAAATAGGGTGACCATGATTTCCTTAGTTTGGGATCAATGTTACTTGAAAAATAAAAATAGTTAAATTAATTATATTTTGATCAAATAGTACCATATGATAATGATGGTCAGTTATAGACTTACAGAGCCAGAAAAAGTGGTTAAGTTTCACACCCAGATTTCATCCTGTATACTAAAAGTTTTTTTTTATTTGGTGTTTTTTATAAGATTCAGAACTTCACATTTTTGAACACTCATAGTATTTACAACCTTAAAATTAAGAAACGTGTGTACGAATATGTACTGTATATAATTTCTCAGTATGATTGTCTTACTCAATCGCGATTGGTCGATTACCCAAAACCTGTTGGCGGCACCTTCAAAGCCAATTAAAACGGCTAGCCAAATTTTCAAATTCTGAACGCGATACCTCATCATGAAAGAGCGTATGCGCCATTAAGGCGAGGACTAAGTAATTTTGTGCTCAGCAGTTTTCAAGTTTCTAAAAAATATTCCAGATACGAATTTCATTTCAAATGATTAAAGAGCATATAACTAAGTTTATTGTAACAGGAATTTTCGGTTAACATTATAAGTACATTTTCATATTTTTCATGATTTTCCCAAAAACTTCGGTAATAAAGAGATTGGTTACTTCTCTTTTATTCCTGGGGAACGTGATAAACATGTCTTTTACTGATAAATAATGCAGGTATCACCTTAAGCTGTTTTGTAATAATGTGTCTAAATAGTTTTCAATTCGACGCGTTTAGACCATATCGAAATGACTTTACAATTCTTTATTATTTATTATACCACGATGGTAGTGAACAAGTGCATAGCCCGCCCGGTAAGCAGACTAGCATCATGTAATTTGATGTTCATAGTTAATTTATCGGTATGTCCAAATATTTGATGTACCTTATTTATAAATCCGTTGAGTTGTTTTTGAGTTATAAATAAAAAAACGCGTAGTAAAAGGACTTAAGTGCCGCAAAATATCCTATAAAAAACGACCTTTTGAGCGAATGTATTGTGACGGGCCGGCAACTACAAAATACTGAGCATGGCCCGACGAGCTCGTCATGCTCTTGGCCGTATATAAATAGTGCTGGTATCTTTACGTTAGACCAGCGGTTCTAAGCTTTAAGTGACAAAGAACTGCTCAGGCACCACCAACTGTTTGGAAGTAAATACTTATGAGGAATAAGATCAACAGCTCACCAAACGAAGACGCTTAACTGCCTGATAGGGGAAGTAATTCGTGTATAGCTGAATTTTGGTGTAGTTGTAGGCAAAGGTATCTTACACAACATACTAAAAGTACCGGTGGATGGGGGCGCCGCTAGCGGGGAGAGGGGGGTGTAAAGGTCCCTTATTTTGGTTTTTCGTAAATAACTCGGTAACGGTAGCTCATACGAAAAAATGTTCTATTGCTTAATTCATCCACATCTAATTTTCTATAAAAAAGATTCTTTACAATTTTTTGCTAGGATCAATGTTTAATGAGATATCGAGGAAATACGATAAACACTTTTTTAAACTTTCGGAGCTAATATTTACGAAAGTATTAGTTTTATCCAAAAATTGTTTCAGAATACCCTTATTGTTTTAAAAAGACCTATCTAACGATACCCCACACATTAGGGTTGGAGTAAAAATAATATTTACCCCCCCACTCCATGTGTACGGGAGGTACCCGAAAAAATAATATTTTTTCACATTTTGTTTTAAAACTTTGCCGGCGTGAATAAAGTACATACTCACACGATTTTTTTATTTTCTAGTACTAACCATCACTGAGCAGGCTGCTCACCCTGCTACCTCACTTCCTACCCTTATAGTTTCGCCAAGTCCGTCTGACCCCATCTGTCCGTCTAGACGTCTAGTACTAAACATCACTGAGCAAAGCCGTGGACGGACAGACGGGGACAGACGGACATGCCGAAACTCCAAGGGTAGGACCCCTCCTCACCCTGCTCAGTGATGGCTAGTACTAGAGAAATTAAATTTCGTATAAGTATGTGTTTTAATTACGCAGACAAAGTTTTAAAACAAAATGTGAAAAAATATTATTCTTTCGGGTACCTCACGTACACATGAAGTGGGGGGTAAATATTTTTTTTACTCCAACCCTAATGTGTGGGGTATCATTAGATAGGTCTTTTTAAAAAAATAAGGGTATTCTGAAACCACTTTTGGATAAAACTAATACTTTCGTAAATATTAGCTCCGAAAGTTTAAAAAGTGTTTATCGTATTTCCTCGATATCTCATTAAACATTGATCCTAGCAAAAAATTGCAGAGAATCTTTTTTATAGAAAATTAGATGTGGATGAATTGAGCAATATAACATTTTTTCGTATGAGCTACCGTTACCGAGTTATTTACGAAAAACCAAAATTAGGGACCTTTACAACCCCCCCTTTCCGCTAGCGGCACCCCCATCCACCGGTACTTTTAGTATGTTGTGTAAGATACCTTTGCCTACAACTACACCAAAATTTGGCTATACACGAATTATTTCCTCTTAGTTTTCCTTTATTGGGTGGGCTTCATATATTCGCGGACTACAAATGCTTCGAGCTACCACTAGTGGTGTGCAGACCACCGGTGAAGAACTACAGCGTTAGCTGAGAGCGAGGATGCGTTGCGAGGGATGAGTTTGTTAAGAGCCAATAGAATCACCTCATTTATCTATTATCCTAACACAGCGCAGCTCTAGGATTGGTTCTTTATTATCCTAACACAGCGCAGCTCTAGGATTGGTTCTTTATTATCCTAACACAGCGCAGCTCTAGGATTGGTTCTTAATAAACACATTCTTCGTAACGCATCCTCGCTCAGCTCTGGTGGAAACGCAGCCTTTAACCTACATCATCTTCTAAGTCGAATCCTCATGTGTGAAGGTCGTGACCACCATAAGTCGCTCTGCTTCCTGGTCTGTAATGCTCTCCATCCTGGCCGATACATTGCTGTCCTAAAGGAACCCTGGAGTACAACGCGTGTTACTTCTTCAATGGCATTGAACTAGCGGTTGGATGTCTCTCCCCGCTTAAACCTTGACATGATACCTATTACCTATACTAGGTGTCCCCAAAACTTAAAATGCTGAGGATGAAACAGCTGATGGATTATCAGATTAAGCAAATTTTGACCCTTTTCTATCATCCCTTTAAGTCTCGGCGTTGGTAGAGACAGCCTGAATGTTTCACTGACCTGAAGTAATCGTTCTTGCAGAATATATTGCTGTCTCTCGCGTAGCATCGCTGCTCCGAGTCAAGCGGCATCTTGCACTCGCAGCAGCGCAAGCACGGAGTATGCCAACGCCGCTCCAGCGCCAGCAAGTAGTATCTGTCTGTGATGCGAGCTCCGCAGCCGGCGCAGTCGTCCGGCGGGGGCTCGTCCGGCGGCTCCCGCTTCCGGCACGCCGTGCAGTCGGCCGGCGAGCCGGGCGACGCGGCCGGCGCGGCCGGCGACAGGGTCCCGCCGCCCTCGTACGATGACAGGTACCGGTCGCTTTGTTGCTGCTGTAAACAACAATTCAACGTGACAATCTGGAAGAGGACCACACTAGGTGCCGCGCGTATTCTACTTAACACAATCTATCTCAACGGTTAAATAATATTATCACTTGTAACGGTTTTATTTTTCTGATAGGTATAAAAACTCTTCTGACACGCGCCTGCGCTAAGAGTCTTGTGCTGGCCAACAAATAAATGACTGGAACGTTTTGTTTCTTTATTTATGTCAAGAAAACAAATGAATTTCCGAGCACTGTGAAAAGATGATAATATTTTTCTATTGTAGAGTAAATTCATAAAAACCTTTAATTTATACAAAAAGGGAGATATTGTACCAGGAGCTCGATTGTGTGCCATCAAATATAGGTTCCGGGACCTATATTGAATTAGTCGTGTGGCATAGTCTTACAGTCACACTTTGTGCAAAGCGCAAAATATGGAGGTCTCTCTTGCATACCCGTGTTAACTATATAGGTTTATCTCTTTTGCCCATGATGCACATACATTATAGCGGTGTGTAGCATTTTACAAGTGTGTAGGTGCTGGAACACGTTTCAGTTTTATTTACTATGAACGTCACTCATCTTCCTTTTTGTTTTATGTCTATGATAAAAACTAAACAATTCGACTTAATTCTATATTAATTTAGTGTATCAACAATTCCCCGGACTGGGTGAGTGTTTTGTATTATTAATTTAACCTTTCTCTAACATTCCTACCAACAATTTAATCTTAACTTCTGTTCTGTGTAAGCGTTTTATTTTACTACGTTCTTATCTTGTGACTGCCACATCGGTGAAAACTAAATTATGCCCCGAGGTCACTATCCGTGGTACCTACTACACTAACATACGGAATTACGGATATCGCAGTCACATGATTAAATTGGAATGTTCGTGTAATGGCTAATCTCGGACATTTCCTAGGGAATCAAGCTTGGGGTTGAATTGCAACCCTAAATTCAACTTGGCGCATGCTGCGGCACCTACATCGGTGTTCCGGTCTCCCAGACCCGGAACCCTATAATACTTCTGCGTCTACATTTCATCTACGTCCACGTCCAGATGCATCCTGCCGCGTTCCGGACGTCCTGACTGGCAATTAAGCTACAGGAAAGTGACTTTTTCTGAGGACTTATTTTATTTGTTTCATTTTTAGGGTTCCGCAGTCAACTAGGAACCCTTATAGTTTCGCCATGTCTGCCCGTCCGTCCGTCCGTCCGCGGATAATCTCAGTGACCGTTAGCACTAGAAAGCTGAAATTTGGTATTAATATGTATATCAATCACGCCGACAAAGTGGTAAAATAAAAAGTGGAAAAAAAAAACATTAGGGTACCTCCCCTATACGTAAAGTGGGGAGTGATTTTTTATTTCGTTTCAACCCTAACGTGTGATATATTGTTGGATAGGTATTTAAAAATGAATAGGGGTTTACTAAAATCATTTTTTGATAATGTCAATATTTTCGGAAATAATCGCTAGAGAAGTAAAAAAAATGTGCCCCCCCCCCCCCCCTCTAACTTTTGAACCATAAGTTTGAAAAATATGAAAAAAATCTCAAGAATAGAACTTTATAAAAACTTTCTAGGAAAATTAGAATATATTGATAGGTTGAATAGTTTAAAAAAAAAAATTACAAAATAATTTCTGAATTAAGTTTGTAATTTAACCGTATAAGCACGTGTTTATTCTACCTGTAATTTCTACAAAATCACAATGAAATGACGTGCTTTCAAATAAAGTAAAAACGGTGAAAATCTGTTCACGAAATAAAGAATTATTCCATAAAAATCATCTTCCATACTTTAAGCTCGCGCGCAATAGTTTACTTAATTTGCCGATAGATGTCGCTGTACGTGGAACGCTCATATCATATCCTACATGGCGGTGTTATTTTAACTCTTAAGTGGGGACACTTACTGTGATGGACGGAAAACTACGGAACCCTACACTGAGCGTGGCCCGACACGCTCTTGGCCAGTTTTTTTATCTATATATGTGTGTGTGTGTGTGTGCTCAGTGGTCCAAAGTTTAAACAGCCGTTTTATCTTTGAGATAGACGAATCTAGCAACGTTAAAACTATTTTGATATACTTAAATCTAACTAAGTATACGTATACTCGTATGAGTATACGTATACTTAGTTAATACGAATCTAGCAACGTTAAAACTATTAAGCAACTATTAGCAACGTTAAAACTATAAGAGTAATTTCAGCGTTTTTCTAAATTACACCCCAGAGGAGTTGAAACAGGGTTGAAAAGTTTGTATTAATGCGAGGCCGTCACAACTGAAGCTAGAAAGTTGTAATTTGCAGGTAGGGTTGCATTTTATAATCTGTACAATTAATAACGAGAAACTGTGTTAAATTCAGCGTTTGGAAAAAATGTACCCCTGAGGGGCTTAAATAAAAAAATTGTATGGGAAAAATGTAATATTCTGAGCTATACGCTTTAAACATTGTGGGAAGATTTCTTATTAAAATAAAATGAAAAGAACGTCTGCGTTTTGAATAATTCTACCCCTGAAGGGGGTTAAATAAAAAGGGGGTGCTAATTTTGTATGGAGGAAAATTAATTTTTGAGTTAGAAACCTCAAACTTTATAGAAAGATTACTCATTAAAATACAATTAAAGTAATTTCAGCGCTTTCAATAATTCCACCCCTGAGGGGATTAAATAGGGGTGCAAAATTGGGGAAAACTTCTTTCCTTGAGCTTGAGCAACTTCATATTTGTGGGAAGATTACTTCTTAAAATCTAAAAAAGTTCTTTTAGTGTTTTGGAAATTTTCAGTCCTAAGATGTTATTATTTATGAACTTGAATTCTTGTAAACTTTTTATTTCAGTAAGTACAAAAAACTGAATTCAGCGTTTTGGAAAATGCGTCTTAGATAAGACAATCCACTATTCTTCAATAGATGGAAACAACTACTAAAACGTCTGTCAAGTGACGTTTTTGTTGTGATTGCATGTTCCAGAGGTTATTTTATCGCCAAATAAAACCACCAGTAATGTAGTTTACAAAAAAGTGTTAAGCTGATTATGGGGTACATTTACGTTAGTATTTGCATAAATGAAACTATGTCTGTCAGGTTGTTCCGTTTTTTTCTCTTAAATGGCTATGTCGATTAAGAAGTTGCTTCGGGGATAGTTCGTTACCCATTCAGATAAAACTTGCAAATATTCTTATATCAAAAATTACATTTTCAAAAGATGAAATGGGGAATGAAACTACTCTGTATGAGGAATTTCAATTAACTTTGCCTGGCTTCAAAAACATGGTGTCAATGCAGTTTTTTTAATAAGGGAATGTTTCCTGTACCTTAATTAGCTGTTAAAGATTTAAGGTACTTCGATATCCCCTCCAGTGCCCATAGATTTATTCCACACTGTATATTGTATATTATGAACATATTATGAAGCATCTGAAATACAATGTTTTCAAGGTAGGTACAATTCGAAAGGAGTGTATAGGTTCTTAAAGGGTAGGCAACGCGCATGTGAATCCTTTGGGGTTGCAGGCGTCCATAGGTTACGGTAACTGCTTACCATCAGGCGGGCCATATGCTTGTTTGCCACCGTCGTGGTATAAAAAAAAACATCGCCTTGTAATTTTGCCGTCGGAAGTCAGTCGTCAGCTGTCTCTCAGCAAAGAGAAATAAGTAAGTGTCCGGGTACTCGTCACGTCCTAATACATGTCATATGTGTGTGTGTGTGTTGAGGGACGCTCTTGTCCGTTTAGCCGTTAACACACTTAATCCCCCTTCATGTTAAAGGGTCGGCAACGCATATGTGACACCTCTGGAGTTGCAGGCGTCCATAGGCAATGGTAGATGCTTACCATCAGGCGGTCCGTACGCTTGTTTGCCATCGTCATAATATAAAAAGAAGTAAAAGTTAGGCATACAGACTCTCGGTTGGCGAGTTTTCAGGAAACATTGAAGGGTCGCGTCTGTAAATATAGATACATTTAATGTGACAAAAACATGTACTTATCCAAGACTTTACGCCTTGGTAATAAGAGTCGTGTCTACGTATTTTTGTCACATTAAATGTACCTATTCATATTTCGAGATGTGACTGCATCCTTCGAATAAATAAGAGGGCTCAACAGTTTTCCATACAAAAACCGGCACAAAACTTTAGAAAATGACTTTTTTTAATTCATAGATTTGATTGAATTGGAAAAACGAAAACAGCTAAATAACATGTTATTAAAAAAAAGATAAACGGAAGTAGGTATGTGAACCTTTTCCTGTAAGTAGATAATAGTAGTTTATGTAACTGTTACGTAATAAGGGTCCTTAAAACATGAGTGTGGTTTTATGAAATGAGCCGCAGGCGAATTTCATAATAAGATCACACGAGTGTTTTAAGGCCTAATTACGTACAGTTGCATACACTGCTTTATCTACACTCATATTATATATATTAAATTAAGTGTTCGGAAACCATAGACTGACCGCCATTGTACCGTCATGGCCAACTCGATTGTGCCGGCGCTCGCGCGGGACCAATCGAGTTGGCCATGGCGGTAACATTATGTTATCAAATTCGATGTTCCAAATTTGAAACTCATTGCTTAACAATATTTGAGCATGCAAAGTTAAAATTACGTTACTGCCGCAGATAAGAAACTTATCATAGTTAAATCGTTTGTGGTAATGCTTGTCATTGTCTACGGTTTTTGAACGCATTTTAGAGTACTTACAGTATGAGTGTAGATAAAAGACATTTCATTTCAACCCCCGACGGCAAGCGTTACGATTTCAAGGCGTCTGTCCGCGGCGTCGTAGCTCATAAACTTTTATTAAATAGTTATTAAAATTAATTCATTCGAATGCAGTTCTGATGCATACCGTACCAGGCTGAGAGATGCGCTAGCCGTAATAGCACGCATTAAGTCCGCCGGATATGTCCGAAGGACAAATCCGTCAATGTGTTCCGTGTGACGTTATTGTTATTTTAGTTATTAACTTATTAGTTCTGTGTTCTTTATTATACCCTGCACCAATGATGCTTCTCTGTTTGGCCTAAAGGTTGACTTGTAGAGAATGCCTTACGGCATTAAGTCCGCCTTTTTTAACTGTATATTTTATACTGTGCAATAAAGTTTAAATAAATAAATGTGTGGCGGGAAATGGGCACGCATGTGTCTGCGGGAATAGCACCACGACGAACTTGTCCACCTACTACAGTCATTTTACGGGCGGCTAGTATGGGGAATTGGAAATAATTAATAATAGCTAATGATACTAGTATTATTTATGCAATGAAATCCTACAAAATATCGTTATTCGCTAACCGCCACTAATATGTACCCACATATTACAAGCGTTTTTCTTGTAGGATTTTAATGAATATATCGTTTCTAAGTAATTTAAAATGTATAAGAAAAACTGCCACTTATTACTATTTGTTTCTAACGAATTAGGATATATATCGCCCGCGCCGTACATTTTGTAAATTATGTGGTTTTACATAAACACGGTTTCATGTTTTTCGCTTTCAACAGAAAGAATACTTAAATACCGTCATGTTTACAAATAAAAATAAATGCTATTATTGTAAATAAAAATATAATATTTTTTTATATATTTTTTTTTTACCCATTTAACTACTTCCGGGTAAAAAGTTTGTAGGATTTTTGCATATATTATCTATAAACATCCCATAAGAATAAAACATAAAAAAATCAGGTTATTATAAATTAATGTTTGACGCAACCGTATCTTTACTGTATTAACCGAACAGATCCCGTGGACAAACCCGTGCGAAAAACAAAACACTTCAGTTTTAGAGCTATAGTTTAGGTAGGTAGTCTCCATCAAATATATCGGAGCGGCCAAGGCATTCAAAAATATCTGAACATGCACTTTATCGCCTTGGCAATAGGGGCGTTGTTCAGATATTCGTGACCACCTTGGACGCTCCGATATATCTGAGGGCGACTGTACCTATTACATTTTATAGCTTCACACAGATTTGATCTAGTTTGAAGTTGATATTTAAAATCTGGATCCACCTCCATAATAAATAACACGGTAGACGTTAATATATGAGAAACCTGAAACATTTTGACACGCATTTCTGGGGCCACCTTTAGTCATATATTTTTTTACATAAAAAGTAAATATTGTTATTGGTACAGCGGTCATTTAAAGTTATTCTCTGTAAACATTAGGTAGTTTATGCAGTGTTTGTTTTCATTTTGGTATTTGTCAATATGTCTAGACAAGGCCTCGTAGAGGCAACATCGCCATAAAAAAGCGTTTTGCACAGAGTCACAATATTTCTTATTTAACACATTCAGTGCGACCGAAGTGCTACATGCTACGCTCGTAGCCCGTAGCCAAGTATTCATCGTATATAGCGCGTAGTAGCTACGAAGAGAGAACCAGACAGTCGGGTTCTCGGCCCTGAATGTATTAATTGGTATTAACTCTGAAACTAGGTGTATTCCAGAAAAAAATATAGTTTATTTATCCTCTAAATATGATCAGGAGTACACTGGGAAAATCGTTCGGATTCTTTTTGTTCAATTTATATAATATGAAAAGACAATACAGTTACTAAATATTCAGAAATACGGTACTGTTGTGTCCGTGCACTATGGTAGTGGTGTGATAACATTCGCACGGCTATTGATAAGATACGGGCAACCTTCTGACCCGATATCTAACTGACCCAGTTGACTACCTGACTGTCTGTTCACAGATTCCAGATAGCCAATCACACTAATCACACTATTCAATACTCGTATTATCCGTTCCCATCGGGAAAACTAGGGTTCCACGAATACAACCGAACGACGCTGATGTATGTAATGATAATGCGAAACTTGTCTCTTGTCGGTACAGCACAGATAACCTCAACCACTTGATAGATCATAAGTACAACTCGAGATCACCACACATCAGCGCATACTAATTTAGTATGAGAGCGCGATCGCTTATTTCATTTGAGTTTTTGACTCATGTGAATTAAAAATACCCATAAAAATAAAGTTAATATGGGTTAACCTGGATTGTTATACTACAAAATGGTGTATAATACTATTGAAATGTGCTGTTCGAATCGTAGAAATTTACCAATAAAATTGCGCTTATGTGTGGTGACCTCGTGCTCCTTCTAAAAGCTTAATGATGAGGTGTCTGTGTAGTTTGTGAGGTACAGTCACCGGCAATAGTATATTCCTACACGAAGGCCGCTAAAATATGTGACACGCTCTTATGGCCCTAACAAATATCAGAGTGTGACATATTTTTGCAGCCTTCATGTAGGAAGATACTATTGCCGGTGACTGTACAAATGTCAAGAGATATGTTAACCACTGCGTTCAATCTACATAGAGAAAATGCAAACAAAAGTCTTATAACAGCTAAAACCTATTTAAATTAAGTAGGTAATAACCATACTCCATACTTCCAGAACTGAAAAAGCATGACAAATAAAAACTTTGTTTTTATACCACGACGGTGGCAAACAAAAATACGGCCCGATTGATGGTAAACAGCTACCGTAACCTATGGACGCCTGCAACTCCAAAGGAGTCACATGCGCGTTTTCGACCCTTTACAAAAAGGACGATTCACTGTGTTGACTTATTCCATGGAAAAGGGTAATTCACTACATCCGTACACACTTGCCTCACGAAAACGTTACTCTCATATATAGGTATCATAATCGACAATTGACTAAACTAGGAACGAATTATATAAATCATAGAGAATGACCTCGAAACATGGCTGAACCTCAGTCAGGTTCGTCAAAAGCTAGGGATGCACTTATCTGTCCGCGATCCCTCTGGAGGATACGCTCGGTGGGCAGATCCACCAATGTGCCATGTAAATTACAAAAGATTCCTTGTTCATTACAAGCTTTTATTTAACTTAGTGTTTGCTAGTTACCTATTGCTGTTTAGGCAGAATCTTGGACGCCAGATTTAAACCAGTTCCTATTTAATTAACGACATAATATTTATTTACATTTTATTGCTTTAATTTTAAATAAAATCCGATGTTTTGTTATGTAGAAAAGTGTAGTATTCATTTAAGGGTTAAACAAAAATCTACTTAGGTACCTACTACAATAAAGGAGTAAGAAAATTATTAGATTCAATCAGTAAGTTTACCTAAATTGAGGCATTCGCAAATAACTTGTTAAATATCTTACCTCTTAGCCATTCAAATATGTACGTGGTATAACAAATAGTGGTAACCCGTTTGAGGACATAATTGGTATCGGAATTTTGATAATGAACTAAAAAAAATCCCGTGAAAAGAAAAATGTGGTTTTGTATCGAGGGCTGGCCGGCTGGGATGACGTGCCCCATACAATATATATATTTTTGCACCCATAACCCTTAAACGGATCACCACTATTATTTTTACACTTGTATGTATAGTATAAAAACATAAACTTTTAACGTATAGAACATGTGACTAGAAACATGTTCTGTATCCGTCAACGCATTGTGTAGTAACGAGTGTACGAGTAGGTACAGTCAAGTGTAAAAATATGGGTGTACTTACTCATCTTACTCAAAAATATGTCCCATATCTTATTCCGTTGTAATAAGTGCGTAGTACCATATTTATGAGACGATTTTTTCGATACGTATTTTTGCACTTGACTGTACTACTAAACTCCTTTACATTCTTATATTAGTCACTAAGTATACCAATACGAATATTTTTACTTATCTCTAGAGTAGCCTCTACCCGCGACCGCACCCCCGTTTCCGCGCACTTGAGTTAACTCGAAGAGATCCCTTACAGGGATAAGTTCATCTCGCCTTTAAACTTTGAGTTTTCTTCTATAGTCCAAAACTAACTCAAGTACATCTTCATTTAAATAGGTGTGAATTAATTTTTTTATTAAAATAACGCAGTTCTTAGGCAAACTATGTTCAGAAATGAATGAAAAAGTTAAATAAACCAAAAAAATATTATTGGGATTATGTATTATATACTTAATTATGCATTAAATTTGAGGATCGTAGTTGCAGTTACCTACTGGACTAATGGTAGTTGGGTAGTTTTACGGGTAGGTAGGCATAGGATGCGTTGCGAGGAATGTGTTTTTAAGAACCAATCCTAGAGCTGCGATGTGTGAGGATAAGCAAATGAAGTGATTCTATTGGTGCTTAACAAACACATTCCCCGCAACGCATCCTCGCTCATCTCTGGTGGAAACGCATCCTCGCTCATCTCTGGTGGAAACGCATCCTCGCTCATCTCTGGTGGAAACGCAGCCTAACACTAAAATTTAAAACAAGCTTCTATCAGAAAGTGCCTTCCCGCAAAGTACATACAGAGCGATCAATCCAAATGGGTCAGTATGGAGAAGTCAGAAACTATGAGAGTTAGCGTAATCTGTTCTTAGGAACCATGGCGTCGATAGATTTAATAATAATGACATTCAAACTTTTTTTAAACTCTCACACAACCGGGAATCGAACCTGGTCAATTTATACCTAACATTGTTTACAGAGACTTCGACCAGGTTCGATTCCTGGTTATGTATACAAAAAAATTTTAATGCCATTATTATTAAATCTAAAATCCAAGCCATGGTTCCTAAGAACAGATGTCGCTATCTCTCATAGTTTCTGACTTCTCCCTACTGACCCATTTGTATTGATCGCCCTGTATAGGGTCACTAAGCTCTAATTCCCTGGAAGCGAGGCGCTAATCCACTCCGCTCGTGACATCATGTAGCATTTTTCGAGGCAATTCCGACTGTCCTGATCTGGTGGTTCGACTGTAAAGCTGGCGATTCCGTTCGTGCCCAAAAACCTTCTAAGGCCGCGAATTCATGACCTACTACACGCACCCTGGTGAACAGGAACTCTCCAGCAGTACGATACGAGCTCTGCGGCTCTTAAACTCGCTTCTGTCACGGGCACCAGAGGCTGATATAGTATTTGCAAATAATTGGGCGAGTTTTTGTGGTGCATGTCTGGTGTACTGTGAGCTGATGTTCCGATTCGTTTCATTTATATCTACCTATTTGTTATCTAAATTATGCAGTGTCTTGGTTGTACTGTTACTATACATCTCTTAAGAATTACATGATGAAATATAGAATGTTAGCGATTACTACACGGCTGAGGACTATTTGATGGGCAAACATGCATAGCTTCAATTATTAGAACCTACAACAAAACAATCAAACATTTGTCCCACCATTCCCACCTGCCTCGGACTCCTCGGAGACAGTTTCAGTAGAGAACAGGGAAACAATTCAGGTAACGTAACATAACAGGTAGTTTATATATATAAATAGTACGTTTACCTATATCAGACGTTTTTTTTATGATTTCTGGTAAACTGAGGATTATAATGTAATTAATGTATTTTATGAGATTTAATGTACATATTACTTATAATAACTGTTAAAAAATAATACCATAATTCTTCTCGGATCAGAAGCAGTGATAGTTATTTCTGACGTTC
Organism: Pammene aurita; assembly: GCA_947086415.1. Taxonomy (NCBI): domain Eukaryota; kingdom Metazoa; phylum Arthropoda; class Insecta; order Lepidoptera; family Tortricidae; genus Pammene; species Pammene aurita. The sequence continues at coordinate 72,173,926 of OX352289.1, read as the reverse complement.
ATAAGTGCACTGTAATATGCATAAATTAACTAATCAATATGTTTAAAAAAATATGCTCAATTGCAGCAAGATGAGGCCTCGACAGCGACGCACGGGTAAGTACCTACAGCCTTGGCCAAAAGTACTGAGTTCCCTCTGTTTTTTATCTTAGCTCCAAAAATCATTTCTTTCTAAATGTAATTAAACAATTTTACTCAATTACAATCTTGTAAGTATACAATACGAAAACATCGTCCGAAAAACAAAATGACTTCTTGTTAATTTTCTATGCAATCATAATTCCCCGCAACGAAAAACACCTACTCTGTTTAAATTACTTAATCGATAATATTTCATTAAAAAAGGTGTAGGTATATACTCGACTAAACTTTCGACTTTTAATACAAAAAGCATGGCTGGCTACCTACTTGATGTTGTGTGTTTGATTTAACGCTGATGAGAGCACGACGCACAACCTGGAGCGACGACTACATACTCCAGCCACTGCCTCTAGTTTAGGCCAACAATTAACTATGTACCTATTAGTCGTTGAAAACATTCGTTTACGTACCTATACGTACCAATAGTTCGTTTTTAATATTAGATATTAGGTACCTAAACATAGAAGCGGTAGTCGCCAACCTGCCGTTTGAATGTTCCATTTATACACACCGCACGCACAACAAACAATAGTTACCGAATATGTTCTAGAGTTCAGTAAATAAAAATAACAAGCACAGACTTAATAATAATACGAAACATGATTGTATGATCAGAATTTCGTTTAGATTATCACGTTAGAGACAGATACCTTTACCTACTGAGGTGCCGACGGATACTTTACGAAACTGCGGAAGTTGTCACAAACGATGATTTCGGAATATCTCTTAATCTTCCTAACGCGGATTGAAACTATCCGTTTATTAAATTTAAATTTCCTATATTTCTTGTGAAAGTTGCTGGAAATTGCCGAGAACTTTTCCAAGTTTTTGAAAATTTCCGCGACAGTGGTCCTATAAAGTAACCGAACCGAAACTTCGTTTCATAATGTCTGCTTTTGTAGGTTTTTTATTTCAGCATTCACAGGCATCATAACGTTATAAATAATGAAACATATTATTAATTAAGATTTGTAAATATATGTTAAACTGAATAATATTTAATGTTTTTTTTGTTTATATAATAATAACAATGCAAGCGATCTCCTTACAAAAAAAACTGCCCGATAAAAAACCTCTTACCTGAATCTGAATCTCGTAATGCGAGGTCCTTTCTAATGCTAAATAAAATGCACTATACTCGTACATAACATATTCATCGTTAGGCCTGTACTACATAACATTATTTTAAAAGATTACCCTTAGTTATAAAACGGAATAACTTAAAACAGCACAGAAAAGGGTGAATTCCCAATTATATGTTTTGCAAAAACTATTACATATACCTATGGGTCCTTAATTCATGAGTTAATGACACTTTTAATTATTAAAAAAAATTTAAATCAATCTCTCAACTAAGTACCGACCGTACCCAAAACGTTTTGTATATATACTTACCTGTATAGGAACAGCTTTTCATGAAAGTTTATATATTTAAACCTATTTTATTATGCGTAGCCTAACCTATCTTTGAACGCGATTACGTTTGTCCAAATCACTATCATTACATTTTTAATGGTCCTCGCAACACATCACCTCTATTTTTCAAATAACTCACCCAATGCATAGCTCCCCTGTCCTCGTAAACTCCCATCTGGGGGTGAATCTTTCCGTCCAGTACTGTGGGAAGCGCTCACTCACTCACTCACTCACTGCGTCGCTCGCGGGCGCTCCCGGCGCGCTCGCCGGCACACTGCCGCCGCCGCCGGCGCCGAGGGGCGGAGCGTCGGAGGCGCCGCCTCGCGCCTCCGCCACGGCTCGGCCTAGCATTTTTCGAATCAATTTCTCTGAAATTTTGGGTGCTACTGTGCCCGTTTTCTTTTAATACCTCTACGCGGAGGTTATATATACAACGTGCTACTACTGTTACTTGAGCCACCAAAAACTTTTAACACTGCAAATGATTTTAATTTTTGCTAATTAATCTAGAGTATTTATTTTAATCTGTTAATTATTTCGAAAGATATTCGTATGTTTCGTTTTACTTAAAATTCTATTCATTTGTTAACTCTACATTTGTTGCGTTGTTGTCACATCTCTACATGTGTCATGTCATGTCAACCTATCAACCTACATTGTAAGTATGTGGTATGACATGACATGACATAACATTGCAAGGTACCTACGCGTACACTCGTATAGTAAATATTTTTTTAATGAGAAATGGCAGCCTTTAAGGCTTCAGCCTGAGTTCAGTTTATAGCATGTTGTACGGTAGAGGCCTTGCTTTTTGTAGGTGCTCCCTACAAACAGTGGCGGGATAACGGGATGTGACCCCAACAGTGGCTACACGGGTTTTGAGACTGCACACTTCTTCGTTAGATCACCACACAATAAGCTATATATTACGAACTGAACAACGAAAATTAACAAAATGAAAATATTGTTCAAAATGAAAATCTCTTAGGCTGGAGGTAAGCGTCAGGTATCCGGTTATTTTCCATTTTTTGCATTATGATCTGACATCTGACATATGCCTGACCTTAGGTTTTGAAACCGTCCGGGTATCTGGCATTTCGTATGAAAGATGCGCCTTCAGGTAGATTGATTCGGTAACCGTATCCGGCAACCTGACCCGAAAAGCTGACGTTTGTGTCCAGCCGTAATTTAATAGGAGAAGGTTGTTTTGGATTGCATTTTCTTCTGCTAAAAAGGCTTTGATTACGCGCGTTGGAATACTTGTAATGCCGCCAACATTGTTTCGTACAGTACCAAGGATTGACAATGCAATTATATAAAATGCCGTTCCCTTATTTCAGGCTAAAGCACTAGCGTCATCTATTGGTCACCACAAACACTAAATTCCTACTTGACCTTTCTGTTAAGCCCATTGGTTGACTGGTAGAGAATGCTTTATGGCATTAAGTCCGCCATTTGTACCATCTTATTTTGGGCAATTAAGATTAAATAAATAAATTCTAGTTTCTAATATTTTGTTCGGCGATTAACGCTGACAAAATAACTCTACTCCAGACTCAACAGATGGCGCTGTGGCACTCAGTACCGAAAACAGACGTATAGCCGGAAGGTTCGAGGAACGCGATTTTGTATAGGCATTGTCTATCCATGTCTTAATCTTCCTTGGTACAGTACGATGATATAACGTTGACGACTTCAAACTCTTTTCGAAAATGTCGCAGCCAAAGTCGTAGCGCATATTACCAAGGGTGTGCGTCTCTGTCAAAAAAATTGAGGTTAACAACCAGTATCCGATACGTTTGCCTAAGTGAGAAAGAGAACTTGTCATGCGTTAAGAAGGGACAACATGATTCGTAACGTCAAAGAGGTAAGTATACCTCTGTATAGTACCTACTATTATTAACTCTATGATATTACGTCGCTCTAGCCATGCGTTCCATTTTACAGTAATTATTTGAAAAAATTAAATGAAAAATATTTATTTGGTGCAAAGCGAACAGAAACATAACATGAAATATACAAATAATTATAATTTACACCAAAATGGTTGCCACTCAGCATGAGTCATGGCAGTGTAGCCACAACGCTGATTTTCAGGGCAACCAGAACTTAAAACTACACTTAATCTAACTAGTATCTAACTAGTAACAACAATATTTCCAGATGACATTCATGTCACTACTGGCAACCCCACTTGACCGGTTTTGAAATTTTAAGTTTAAAAAATAAAAAAGCTAGAGGAAAAATTCCAATTACTAACAACAATTTTGAAAAATGGCGGTAGTCGAAATAATAGTGCCGAGACTTTTTAAATAACTGACACATACAGTTGGAATAAGTAATTAGTATCCACGACAAGAAAATTACATTCTAAATACTAAAGACATGTGACAAAGACAAACAAAGATTAAATGAGGAAAGCTAAAAAAAAAACAAAGTCAATTTAGCCTATCTGATCCGCGAGCAAGTAAGTCCGACATTTATTTTTAAAAGTGTAAATAGATTTCAGTGCACGGGCATTTGCATATTAATGCATTTATTGAGAAAAAAATCAATACCGATAATAATAACAATACTTTGACAATGACAACCTACATGACACTATGTACAATTAAAAAGAAATTTGTCAAAGCTGCCAGCTCGATACAATGGTAAACTGTAGTATTAGAAACTTTTAGACTCGACACGTAAAAAAACGGAAAATTAAAGAAAATGTATTTCCATAGTTACTAGGAATGATCCCCTAACCTCTGTAAAAATACAGGCCTTTTCTGTACCTCTAACATGTACCGACTTGCATCGTAATTTCCCCATACAAATTACTATGAAGAAATTTTGGCAGAGGATAAGTTGCTATTTTTTATTAGAACGTTTTAGAAACTTTTAGACTCGACCCGTAAAAAAACGGAAAATTAAAGAAAAAGTATTTTCATAGTTACTAGGAATGATCCCCTAACCTCTGTAAAAATACAGGCCTTTTCTGTACCTCTAACATGTGCCGACTTGCATCGTAATTTCCCCATACAAATTACTATGAAGAAATTTTGGCAGAAGATAAGTTGCTCTTTTTTATTAGTTTTCGTTTTCCTCACGAGATTTTTTTCATAATAAACGTTCATACAGGGTAGGATGCACTAATGATATGAATTTTTTGTGATTTTTTTACTTTGTATGGGAAAGTCGTTTAAAAGTCGGCACGGGTTACAGTTACAGGAATGGTTAGAAATATTTTTGTAGATTATTTTGGGGTAAATGAAATATATTTAGGGGGTATGCGTTGTTAATTTCTCAAACCTACAATATAAGGGACACCCTTATCAACATGTAGCACATTAATCGACAGGTCTTTAAAAATAACTTTGAGGTTTCTTGTATCATTTTTCATTAAGAATATTCTTTCAGAAATAAACGTCTCGAAAGATTTAATATATATATAAGAACAGAAAGAGTCATCTGTCATCTTAATACACACTTTAAAAAATATATATATTAGGTAAGTATAATCAATTGAACAATTTCTGTAATTTTTACTTTTTTTATTTTATTATACTCAATACTATTTTTAGTAACATTTATAAGTTTTATAACTAACTAGCTTTACAATTTTATTTTGCGTAGCCTGTATTTCAAGATTCCCCCATTTCTTCTTCAATCTTCCCGGGAATATTCCCACGGGACATCACTATCCCCGTGCAACAAAAGTGGGGGTGTTTTTTTTTCCTTCAGCCCCACTGTGTTGGTGAAGAGTTCCGTTCTGATGCAGCAGTTCCACTTCGTCAAATGTCACTTTTTTTAATGAAAATGCTTGATTTGGTGATAGATACACAAAAATTTGAGGAGTTCCCTCGATTCCTCGTGGATCCCATCATCAGAACTGTAAATTAACAAAACGGGATCAATCTGTATGTTTATACTTAACATAAAACTACATATTTTTTTAAATCGGTTCTGACATGACGGAGTTATGGTGTAACAAACATAATAAAAAAAACTTATACGAATTGAGAAATCTTGAAGTCGGTTAAAAACAGGATAGTCTTAGTCTTGAAGTCGGTTAAAAACAGGATAGTCTTAGTCTAAATCATCAAGTCTGGTCCCATCCGGAAGAAGACATTCAACTTTTTAGATGCACATATAACAATAAGAAAAAAAACAGAAGTGGAAACACGTCGTGCAGTAGGTGTTTCCCCCCGTCGACTAGGAGTATGTATCAAGATTGGACTTTATAAGTTGGAAAAATGCACACATAAAGTTTAATAACGTATATGCAAAGACAACTAACCCCATCTGTCGGTATCGAACGTCACAGAGTAGACGTAGCATCCTCGGACAGCAAAATTCTCTTACATTGCACGACTTAATGTTTAGTTGGTGTTGGTACTCTCAAGTTCCGATGTCAGTACATAGATGGCGCCACGCTAACGTAGACGCGTAATTTTTCTACACTAGTGTCAAGGCTCCTTATAGCCTAAAAGGTCGAAAAAGTCTATTAATGTTTAAACCCGCATAAAATGCTCTTTATAATAAAAGATAGTTTGAAGTATTACTAATACAAAAAAAAACTTTTGAACCAAATGTATTACTATTAACCTTTTGAACGCTTTCTCTCTCGCGTCAAGACGTGGCCTACACGCCAATATCTCGACTAGTGAATAACGAATATAAACCTTATCTGTCAGCAGGACACTTGCTTTGAGAGCGTCCGCCATAGCCACTTTAGTGGTCGTTGGCGTGGCAGGTACGACAGCACACGACCGATTTAGTGGCTCTTGGCGTTCAAAAGGTTAAGTACCCAAAACAACAATTCTTACAGAAAGTGTCCTGTGAAGTGTGATTTAGGTACTTAGGTCAAATAAAAATTCATATTTAATTAAAATTTACCACTATAGTATTTTTTTTATATTGATAGAAATATATTTAAACTTTATTATGTATTAATATTTTTAGGGCTACACTTTTTATAGTGTTCTCGTGGAAAAAATGAAATGTAACCGTGTTTTTATCAAAAAACTCGCATATCATCAAAAGGTTTTTTGTCTATTATCCAAGAGGAATTTTACAAGATACGCCTAATTATATCTTTGAAAAATTAAAAAAATATTACAATCAACTTATCCAAAAAACTGAAGATACATTGACGACAGACCACAGAAAAAAAAATTTTTAATGACAGAAACTCAAATGGCCCTATTTTGTGAATTAGTGTTCCATCTTATCACAAACAAAGGTGACTCAAGAAACAGAATGCGATTCCGAATCTCAAAGTGAATGGCGACATATAAGCTGTGACTCTCTTACGTGAAGTAGGTATATTAAACTAGATAAATAGGTAGAGATATGGAAATGAAATAGTACACACAAATCGAATAAAAGAAGGTTCATTCTTTTAAAAACGCAGTGCAAGTTTATTTTCATTTCTCATACTCTGAAAGTGGGTCATTGTTCATCTAAGTGGCCTGCTGAATGTGGCACATTTCTGCTTTAGAGCAGAAAAGTATTAATTTTTTTTTATGGTTAATCGAAGTAATATTGGGCAACGGCCTTAACCTATACAGCCATAGTACGATTAATCTTAAATTTATTACCTTTTTATAGACGAAAATATTTGATAATTGTTTTTGATATTATTACTATTTATAATATAAAAACTGACGAATTTATTGGGTTCCACAACATCAATGGCCAAACATCACCAGAGATTGCCAGCAATGCATTTGTCATAATGCTTCAAGGAATTTACTTTAAATGGAAGCAACCCCTGGCATATGCATTACTGGCAACTGCAAAGCACTATAAGGAAATTGATATATGTATGATGGAAGTAATCAGAAAACTTTCAACAATCGGAGTTAAAGTAAGGGCAATCGTTTCGGACCAAGGTTCTAATTTCGACAAATTTGCTAAAGAGGTAAAGAAAGTAAGTATAGAAAAGCCATATTTCGAGTTTAATGGTGCCAAAATATATTACATTTTTTATGTGCCACACCTTATAAAGTGTATTCGCAATAATTTGCTAACTAGTGATTTTATTTATGACGGCAAAAAAATTTCATGGGATTATATTGATCGACTTTTTGAAGACCAAAAATCAAGAAATTTGAGACTCATATCAAAAATTACGGAAGCTCACATTGCGCCTAATCATTTTCAAAAAATGAGGGTTAAAATACTTAGCCGCACTGTATCAGCAGCCCTACACACCTATATCGACCTAGGTAAAATACCTGAAGAGGCTAGACCAACTGCCAATTTCATACAGTTAATTAATGACGTATTCGACGTTTTAAATTCAAGTAAAATTTAAAGTAAAAATCAGCTTCAAACAGCTTTCAGACTATCTAAAAGCCAAGAAAGCATAATTAACAACGCGAAGGAGATGTTTGCTGCTATAAAAGCGATTAACCGAAAGACAGGAAAAAATAATACAGGACACATCAAATCTTGACACATCAAGATTTGATGTATCCACATCAAATCTTGATGTGTCCACATCAAATCTTTTGTGAATTTCCAGATATCTATTCAGTCAATTAAAATGCTTTACGAGGATTTGAAAAAAGATGGCTTTACATATTTACTGACGCGGCGACTAAACCAAGACAATTTGGAAAATTTGTTTGGTACTGTGAGACAACAGGGTGGATCCTGTAGTGAACCAAAGCCAATTCAGTTTCGGCGAGCTTTTTCGAAACTGTTTTTATGCAACATGCTCAAAGGCTCACCAAATGCGAACTGTGAAATAGATATCTGTGATATACTGCTCAAAGCAGAAGATATCATGAAAGTTCAAGTCTTTGATACCGATACCTCACCTCAAACATCCACTTTATTTTTGGAAGGTGAAACAGATTACCGCATAGACTTACCCGATGAAAATGCAATAACTTATGTATCGGGTTATCTTTTTTTCAAATGTTTAAATAAACACAAATGCCCTGAGATGAGTAAACTTCTACAAACAGTACCAGCGTTAAGTACAACAAATTTGTTCACTAAATATAAAGCTTATAACAAACAATCCGGCTTCTATGGAAGCCTTAAAATGCCACCTAAAGAATTCATTCAGTATGTGCAAAATTTAGAGACAGCTTTTACAAAAAAATTTCATAGTGTGTTTCACAGTAATCCAGGTAGTGAAATTCTGAAATTGTTGAAAACAGTACCTCAAGTAACTCCGTGTTCTTGTTTCCCTGTAAATTACCTTTTAAAATTATTCACGAGATTCCGCATATACGCTACACTAAAATTCAATAACCGTCAGTTCAGAGAGGGCAAAAAAGGAATAAAAAAATATATTAAAGTTAGCCATTTATAATGTCAGTAGGGTAGGTAACCTGTTCATTAAAGCAATACCTAATTTTCAAACCATCTTATCTCAGCCGTTTTTTAATGTTACGAGTTATATATTTTACACCTAGGTAGACAGTTTAATTAGTAATCACATGGTATAGCTCTTGCATTTCACGATGGTGAGTCATTTAAGCGAAATTGGACTTTGACGTTTAAATAATAAGAGTAACGTTACTTGCCATCTCAAAAACAAGAGCTATATGTACTTCATATTCATGCTTTACTTTTACAGTTTTATTTAGTATTGTTTAATTTTCACATACGCCCACCTTGTGTTTTAAAGTTATCTTCAAGTTTCATTGAGTAGTACTGTTTCAATGTTGGACAGCTGACCTAATTATTTACTTGTTGAGATTGTTTAAGGCTATTGTTAGATTAATAAAATTAAACAAATCAGTATACCTGGCTTTTTTTACTTCATTTTCAGTATATTTTAAAAATGTGCTACTAAGTCAAAAAATAACGAGTCATGCGTAATGATGTTTTTATGCGAAATGACATTATGCCAAATAAACTTATGCCACCAGAGGTGATTCCATAATTTACCTATATACTATATCAGCACCTAAATTTAATCGACCCGTTCAGAGCATACAGATAAGATTTATTACGAATAATGTTTAATATAATAAACATAAATTATTTATGACTGTAAACTGGCGGGAAACCTAAAATAAATAAGTGCAAATCTTTCTTTGGAAGTTCTATTAGCTGTGTTAAATTTCGAAATTAATTTTAATAAGATGAGTTCTGGCGGTTCTGAAATGGATTTAACACCTGATTTTATAAAAGAAGAGGTTCAAGCTGTCGTGGAGAACCTTTTACCGACAGTGTCAAAGGAACGATATATGAAATCGTATAACAATTTCATGAAGTGGCGGGGTGAAAAGCGAGTGAAATTCTTATCGGAAAGTGTGTTCCTTACTTATTTCAACGAATTATCAAAGAACCTTCAGCCTTCAACTCTATGGAGCATACTTTCAATGTTAAGAACGGTCATAATTACAAAACACGACATCAATATAAAGAACTACACCAGGCTGATATCATTTTTGAAGAGGCAGTCAGATGGTTTTAAATGCAAAAAGTCGAAGGTTTTTACTGCGCAAGAAGTAGAAACCTTCTTGAATCATGCCCCTGATGAAATATATTTGGCAACAAAGGTATGGGAAATCATTACAACTATTGTATTATTTAACTTAACGTACACTCAACATAATCTCATCGAGTTTAGGCTCGTTATAATCGTCTTGGTGTAGGTATATTAAATGAACGACACAGTCTGTGAAAAAGCTTGTAGGTATCCACAATTTAAATTTAGACAGACATTTCTTAATAGTTATAGGTGTTGTTTAAAAAAGTCTGCAACGGTAACAATGTGTGTTAATAAGATTATTATATTGCAGGTGGCACTAATTTTGGGCATAAGCGGCGCATGTAGGAGCATTGAACTCACGAATCTCACTATAGAAAACATAGAAAAACACGGCCAATTACACTTAGTAAAATTGCCAAATACCAAAACAAAAATTGACAGGACATTTGTGGTGCGGGAAGAATTCGGTCAAATTGTGCAAAAATATCAAGACCTTCGTCCCGGTAATTTTCCAACTGACCGTTTCTTTATCAAATACCCAACGAGGCAGATGTTTGAAACAAGTTATCGGGAGAAACAAAATTTCAAGCATGCCTAAGGAAATTGCAGCGTATCTAAACTTGCCAAATCCGGATACTGGCCATTGCTTTCGGCAAACATCCGCTACGCTTTTAGCCGATTCTGGCGCCGACTTGACTATGCTCAAACGACACGGAGGATGGAAGTCCAGTACAGTGGCTGAGGGCTATATCGAAGACTCCGTAGCAAACAAGTCCAAGATATCGAATAAAATAACAGAGACTTTAAATTTGCGCTCAACTTCACCTCGGCCAGGCTCTTCAAAAGATAATTGCGAGAAACATGAAGAACGAAATAATGAACTCCATACGTCTACGAACGAAAGTATGCCTTCTCCGACATTTACAGCCCTGCCTATAAATGATACTCAAATATCACAACAAGTATCGAATATTAATATCCCGGGAAAGAATCTTTCTCTAACGTTCAATAATTGTACGAACGTTACTATAAATTTTAAGCAGGCAACTTCATTGCACATATTTTATTAAATATTTTTATTATACCTGGCTTGTGTTTACTTTCCTCATATTCGAAATGAAAAGTAGAGTGTTTAACTTGGGTGAAAGCACCCATTTCTGCCTCGAACTATTGGCGCTCTCACTTCGTTCGAGCGCCAAAATACCTCGACAGAAATGGGTGCCTTTCAGCCCTCGGTTAACAATCTACTATTGTTTTTAGCGATTGTCGGTAGATAATTTACAACAATTCTGATAAGAAATATTTAACTTAGTTCAAATACCTGCAACTGTTTCGAGGAACCAACGTAAACCTTAATAAACTATAAAGTATTTTATTTTATTATATCAATGAATGAAGTGGCCCTATCTCAGAAGCTATAAAGGATAGATATTTTAATGTGGACTTAAATGATGGATATTTAAATACCCTTTATAACTCCAATAGCAATCTTTATCAATAAATTAACAGTTTTTGAGTTTATACAGGAAATATCACAAACTTGACAGTTATTTACGAATTTCTCGGCTAGCTCCAAGACACTTGTTGTAGCAAATATCATCAAATACTGCAAAAACCCATCCCTAACAACATAATAAAAAATCTCAACTACATCACGCATTGTAAATTTGATTTCTAATTTGACTGAACTATAAACATACTCGTACATAAAAAATGTAAAATGAGTCAAATACTCACAAATACAACAGGGGCAATTCCCGTATACGACGGGGCCCATAGGTGCGGACCGCGAGATTTTTTGTGAAGGAAAGTGCCCCCCCTGAACAAAATCCTAGATCCGCGCCTGCATTTGAGCAGGGCTCAATTCGACATGGCATAACTGACAGTAGCTAGCGAGACAACTATGAGATCACACTTTTGTGACAGTTGAAATTTGGGGTGGAATCACTCAAGAGTGATCTAAAATGGTGGCCATAGCCATAGACAAAACGCTCTAGCGAGACCTACTGACAGATTGACAGTTAGGTGTGGACACGTGTGTACAGATGGATTTCACTCTATCACCTAGCGAGACAAGTGTGAGAGCCACGTCTCGCAGTTTGGCATGTCGAATCGAGCCCAGCATGGAAGCAGTGCTGTGTCTTCAGAGCATTGGAAAAAGGGACAGGTTTCGTTCCAAAAAAGCTCTGAAAGTTCAAAAAAGGGCGTCTCCCCTCCCCATCATCTAACTTCTGAACCGTGGCTCCAAAAAAAATGAAAAAAAAATCATGAAGTGAGGCCTGAGTGAGGAATATAGTACGGAACCCTACACTGAGCATGACTCGACATGCTCTTGGCCGGTTTTTATTCCTAGAAGGCAGTATATTTTTGTAATTGTTACGTAATCGTGCCACGGAGTCGAAGATTATTGAGTTAATAAATTGTCGTAGGAGGCGATCCCCCACCGGGATAACCTCCTACCCGACCCTCCCACCTCCCATGCACCGGCTAAACATTCAACTTGTCTGTTTCTAATATTAATTTTAATATTAAACGATTATTCTTAATTTGCCTCCTGTTTTATAAAATGTGCGCGTAGTATTTTACTTTCCTCACAGTCGAAATGAAAAGTAGTGTTTTAGTCGGGTGAAATCACCCTCTAACTATTGGCCATAAATATCTCGAGTGAAATAGTAAACCCTTGGTTAACAATGTATGTACTATTTAGCATACAATTTTGTCACCCTATTCAATGTAATGTCTCGATACTCTTGATACTTCCCACACAGCATATGTCAAAGCAGAGAGTATTAATTTAATAGAGCAACACAGTCTAAGAACTTTTTGAACCTCCAACACTGAAGCGCCATCTGAACAAGAGCAACCTAAAATGAAGAGCAGAGAGCATAGCGCCATCTAAACTAGAATTTATAATTGTACGGAGTGACCATAAAGCTCTATAAATGGAGTACGCTTCGCCTCATCTTTCCAAACAAAAAAGTCTGCCAAAATCTGAGGGGGGCGAGGTAGCACGCATGTGAAGTTTTCAAGTTTCAAAGGTACATCATTGTCGGTTGTTAATACAGTTTATTTCTAAATGAATTTTTATGGCAGCAACGCTTTATTGACAACCGACAAAGATGTACCTTTGACTTGAAAACACCAAACATATTTGACATATTCTTTTTATACTTCATAACACTAAATGGAGCAATAGATAGTAGACTGTACAAATGTTAACATATGGTTCATTATTGGATGCAGTCTTTGGAAACGTCAAACAAAAAAGCCAAGGATCATTTTTGATTGTATTTTCAAACAAAATATAGAAGACAGCAATCCTTAAGCGCGTTAAATATGGAGAAGTGTCAAACGTCAAATAGTTACTGCCCGTAAGAAAGAAAACGATTGTCTTTGAATCGATTCTGTAAACGAAGCTTGATTTTCGATTTAGGTGAAATCTTTTATTACGAAAGTAATGATAAATAAAGTAAAACTGTACTTACATCTGAAATGGTATTTCATCTTTTTGTAAACTAGACGAAATATAACATTTTTTTACATCCAAAAACAGCGCATAAGGGCATTTTCACGGAGCTTGTTATCCATTGACAGCGATGACGAAAATGGCGTGACATCGATTATTGAAATAGTTTTTATAGATGTACTAGATTTTCCGCCAATACTTTTGACAGAGGGGAAATGATACTCAGGGCCTCTCCTGGTTTAGAACTCTCTGGGAGTGACTTGACAAGTCAACAAACACAAATGTTGCCGCAATTCGGCCAGTGCTGTTCTTATAGATATTTTTATTTAATTATTAAGAGTTCTACAAACGCCGCGACTTATTGGTTGCGATATTGTCGCTGCAACTTGATTAAGGCTTTAAGGCTGAAGAATGCTGCAACATGATGTGGAAAATACGTTACTTTTACGGAATTACTGTTACTTGTTGATAAAACTATGCGGTACGCGACAAATCGAAGTCAATTTATAACTTCTGTACATCCTATTGGAGACAATAATAATTTCTAAAGGCGGCTACTCATACACCTGCCGTAGGGTTAATACCAGGCGCATGGCTTAGAGAATTCAACCAACCGGAGCGGCCATGTCTGTCATATTCTATACAAAAAAAGTCTGCCGATTTTTGCGGGGAAGGCGAACGTCAAATGTATGGCTATTCGTACGTAACGTACAAATTGCCACGTCAGATAAACGTCAGTCCGTACAATAAATATGACCACTGGTCTTATTTATTAACCATTGTTTTCGGCAGAGGGGAAAGCCTGTCAATGGCCGCTCTTAAATTCTCCAAGCGCACGGCGGTCAGGCCAATATTGGGATTTCTCTACACACATGCCTGCCGTTCAGTTTATGAGTGAATACCTTGCTGAACGCACGTCTCTAAAATGGCGCCAGAGGTAGCTTAGAGTGAGGAATAGGACATAGGATACTTAACTACTTTTTATTCCCAAAGAAACTTTTTCAGAGGGCCACACGATAGACGAATTCTATGCGGAAGAATAATTATCCAAGTATCTTTTCGTCTATTTTAGAAGTAGTTAAGTAGGTATTTTTGACAAATATCGTCTTCTGACTGTTCGTAAATATCGTTACGTTTTGTTGTTATTACTCGTAGAAGTGTTGAATTGAATTATTAAGTGATGTTGCTTCGGATTACGGATTCCTGTGGACGTGCAAGAATTAGAGCCAGAACAATGTTTATCCAAAATGTTGCCTCCATAATAAAGAGCTCAGATGTATAGAAACTATATAATAGTAGTCCACCTCGAACTGAGAACTCGCGATTTCCATGACCCAATGCATTGACTAATATAACAAGACTCTTATGATGATTGTTTTGCGCCTTCTAGCTCCATAACCCATTGATCGATCCTGCTCATATACGAACTCTCAAATTATATTGATTTCTGCTATAGCCCCAATAAATTTCATAAAGATTAGAAAAAATGTTACTACAGTTACCGCAGAATAACTATTCAAAATCAAAAAGCCATCGAAATGCAGCGATGTCCAGGTAGCCAGCTGACAGTTCCGTTTCCGTTTCATCCGAAGCTGTCTATAACTTCACTTCGCTTAGGCTCCGCGCGTTCGACGAGATAAAAAAAGATATGATATGTTGTATAACATAACTATACGCTTTATCAGCGGCAACGTATGTCCAAACTTTTGTCTGATTTGAATATTGTAGCATTTCAGGCTGTTACATGATAATTTAATTTCCTGACGTTTATGGATCTTTTAAATGGAATCGTATTGGTAGTGTTTAGTACAACATTACACTTTTCGATACTTTTTATCGACATATACCCATGACTATTTTATTTTTGCTATTCCAGGCAACATTTTAACTGTCAGTCATATGTCAAGTCACTTTTTATAATTAGAAATTCAACCGTAGTCATTAATAGCGTTACTATTATTTCGGTATTACTACGATAACTTTAGGTTGCTCTCGTTCACATGGTGCTTCAGACTTAAGAGCTTAAAAAAGTTCGTAAACTGTTCTGCTCTATTAAATATATTCTCTCTGGTCAAATTCATAGGGTGACCATGATTTCTTTATTTTAAGATTAATTTTATTTGTAACAAACGAAAAACTAAATTAATTCTGTTTTGATCAGATACCAAATGATAATGTTGATCAGTTACGTAGTGCAGAGTCAGAAGAAGTGGTTCAGGATCATGAGATCATGACTCAAATATGGCAGAAATCACCCTATATCTATACACATAATTGCTATTATAAGCTTCTGAGTGGAATTAAACACTTTATCTGTGACATATTAATTTATTATATGCCAGTATGTTTAGAGGTGTATAACCGATTCCTTCAAGAGTACTTGAGCAACTCGCTGCTGGCTTTTCTCTCGCAGAGGAAGTTATATCTCTTGACACGCACGTCGTGGTACTGGCCGGTGCGTTTGTGAAGGGCCACGTACCACTCGTTACCCTCGGCGTTGTCTGGCTGTCCCGGGGCCCACGGCGCGTACCCCACATCATCCAGAGTCGTCTCCTCGCGATCTGTAAGTACAAACATATTACCTACCATTTACAAAAACATCCTATAACAAATAGCAACAATAATAAATATTATGGGCACAATGTGTTTGTTCCAAAGGGGTCCTAGATAAGATAAGACAATGCTTTCATCATCATCATCATCTCAGCCATAAGACGTCCACTGCTGAACATAGGCCTCCCCCTTGGACCTCCACACGTACCGGTTGGAAGCGACCCGCATATAGCGTCTTCCGGCGACCTTAATAAGCAGATAATGCTTTATTTGAAGAAAAAGGGTATTTATACATGTCTTATGGTAAACATACAATTGTTCTACATTTTCCTGTTGTTTATCAACAGTATGCAAATATATAATTATTGTACTAAATAGTTAAAATGAATTAAAATAAATCACAGTTTAACTACAAATACACATATTGAATAACAAGGTTTCAGGATAATTTTACAACAATAACTTTGCACAGATAAGGTAACCACTATATCTAGTGGTGGTGGGTATTTAAGGCTTATCAGCCTTAAATATAAGGTGACTTGGGGTCACCACTCGTTGGAGTAAAACGACTTATAAATTGCGCGGTCGTCCGCCGTGCCGTTCAGGGAAAGCATCGGAGCTAGTACTGTACGGACGCACTCTTCACTCTTCGCGCATCCAGTTGTTATTTTTGTCAGAGTCCCCTATTCCGACCCTCCAGCAATGGAGGACTCTTCACGGACTCGTCAGGGTAGGTCGAGAAATCGCTTTCGAAACCTACCCACCTCATCGGGATCACCCTCTCGAAGAAACATCGCGCCCGGAGAGGGGACGGGTAGCCTCGACTTTGGAAATGGTGACCTACCCATCCCTCTCCGAGTGACATCACCAACACCAAGCGCCCGCCTCCGCCCCCGCACCGTGACTCCCACCCCCGGAGGTCAAGAAGAAGACGCAGTGGCAGAGCTGGAACAACTCATCTCAGCACTACCACCACCTGCAATGCGACTATTTTCACCCATATCGCCCGCCGATCAGCCCCGACCCCCATGGGACAACTGTAATATGACTCCATTCTAGTTGTCCAATGGACGGAATGGAGCAATCCATCGGCGAGCCTTAGGGCGTGGCTGGCTGCCTACATTAGGATCAGCAACCATCAGATGGGCAAACCAACAGAGCTTTTGCCCGAAGACGCAAGATTCCTGGATTTTCTCCGGGACAACCCAGATGTGTTTCGACCCGAGAAACGCCCAAGACCAAGCCCAGCCGCCGAAGACGGCACTGAAGAGAAGCGCCAGTGCAGAAAACGCACTCCACAGGACCCGAGACTGCACCGCCGCTCCAGATCGGCAATGGTGAACACTCGTGCCACCACCGCCCCTTGGAGACCCCCATCTCCGGGGGCCCCACTGAACATCACGGGCCCCAGGTGGTGCAGAGAAACTTGTTCGAGTTCAGCCCAGCCCCTCAAGATCCTGCGAAGACAATCACCAGCATCACCGCCACCCGGGCGGAGATAAAGGGCAACAGAGCCCCGCACAAGTGGAGCAGTCCCAAAAGAGCTCCACCACTGTGGAGCCCCAGCCACCAACAGAAGAAAGGGCCGCGGTTTTTCCGCAGCCGCAGAGCAGCTCGCCAGTCAAGCAGGTTGCTCAACCCGCACCAACATCGTAAAGCAAGGGTAGCAGCACCACCACCAGCTCAGCCAGCTCAGCCGGGCCCCAGCGCCAGCGAGACAGCAAAGCAGCAGCACAGCACAGAAAAGCCAGCAACACAAGAGCAGCAACAACAGCAACAGTCCAAAACCGACCAGCAGCTGCCCAAGCCCAAGAGCAAGTACCCTCCAATCATGGCGTCGATACTGCCGGAAGATGAGGACCCGGTCTTCTTCTCGCCCGGCCAAGTAAAGAAGATCACCACCAGATGCAACCCAAAAAAGGCTCCGAGCGCCGACTCGATCCCGAACGCGGCCCTGCGCCATCTGCCACGGCACACCATTGTGACGATGACCCGCCTCTTCGATCGAGCGCTCGGGCCACTTCCCAGAGACCTGGAAGCTTGTCCGAGTCATCATGCTGCCCAAACCGGGTAAGGACAGAAGGAGACCGAAGGAGTCCAAAGTCTTCGAGAGACTCCTGCTTGGAAATGATACGCTCCTTCCTGACGGAGCGGAGATTCCAGGTGGTGGTGGAATACGCCATTTCTACAGAGCGCCCGATACTTGCGGGCGTGCACAAGGAGGCTGCTTGTCCCCAGCGTGCTACGCCCGCTTCACTGATGATATCCAAGTGGTGCCCAGCGTCAAACTAGGGCTCTTCGCGGACGACACTGCGTACTACGCAGCCTCCATCACACCAGCCCACGCTGCCATCAAAATCCAGCACCAGCTTGATGCCCTACCAGATTGGCTGTCAAAATAGAGGCTCACAGTGAATGTGGGCAAAACACAGGCACTCCTCTCTGGAGCCACCCAGCATCCTCCAAACCTCCGGCTCCTCGGCGAGGAGATACAGTGGTGTCAGACTGCCTAGGAGTCACAACTGACCGGCGGCTCAATATGAAGAAGCACCGTGAAAGTGGTGCGGCGAACCAAGACAGCGCGGGCCAAGTTCCGACCGGTGCTAAGAAGCAACAGCACGAAGCTGGGGATTCACAAAACTTACGTCCGATTCAGGCTGCCGTCCGCGGCTCCTGCGTGGTACGCCAGGATGGCTGAGTCAACCAGACGGAGACTCAGAGCGCAGGAGACCCTCAGCCTGAGGACAATAGTAAAAGCCCCACGCTACGTGCGAAACAGCTCGATTTATAGGGACCTGGAGCACCAACAACTGGACGACTTCATCGGACACTTAGCGCGCCGAATGTTTGACCGAGCCGACAGTTCCTACCACCAGCAGCTCCAAGGGATTGCCCCCCTGCACGCCCGCCCACGAGACGCCCGCCGGCCGCGAGCCCAACCACGTGAGCTCGCGCAGCCAGCCAAAGCCGACTAATAGCCCACAAAGCCGCAGATTGGCCAACAGACCCACAAAGCCATGATGGCCAACCAAACCTGAAAAGTAAAGAAAAAGCCACGAATTACTGGCACTCACAGACCGGGCCGTTGTCACGGTCCGCGACAGACGCCGCCATAGAGGGCAAAGCCCTGAAATGGCCTTCTGAACCCCCCCCCCCCCCCCCCCCCCCATAGGGGCCGTGCAGTTGCGTCCATGGTTTGGAAAAAAAATTGAATACGTACGAAAACAATTCAAAATCCTGGCATATTGTAGTGTAAGGTGGCGTGGCAAATGATTTTAAACATTAACATTAAAAGAGTTGGAATTTCATTCCACTTTTACTTCAAAATCTTTTTTTTACTGAAATATATGGCTAGAAACCCAGCGGAGTTCCTTTTGAATTGGTCAATTGAGAATTAGTTAGTATGCCCGTCCCTTTTTATCATGTTAAGAATGCAATGTGCTAATCCTTTCTTACGAAAGCACGTGTACGATAGTGATTTGCGGATGATATGTACCGGATTTATATACCGGCACCACGTACTTTCGACTTACCAAAATTTACGAAATACAATGGAAAACAGGAGATCTTTGTTTTATTTTCTTTTAGTTATACTCGTAGTTGGTAGAATTTAAAGATTCATTCAGCCGGTAGTTTTTTTTTCATACAGTTATGATAAATATGGGTATTAAGGGCCAATCACTGCTGGTGAAGACATCATATGGTACACAGACGGTTCCAAAATAGGATCGAGTAAGGGAACTGGCATTTATGCAAAAGACTACAGTAGTAGTATAAGCATGGGCAATTATGTGACAGTGTCCAAGCGGAAACGTACGCTATTATTGCCTGTGCACAAGAGAATATAGATAGACAGACCCGGGTAAAGAATATCTATATACTCAGCGACAGTCAGGCAGCACTTAGAGCACTTATAGCGCCTAAAGTGGAGTCCAGACTGATATTTAATGGCATCCAAGTCCTCAACAGGCTTGGAAGGCAAAACAAAGTGCAACTGATGTGGATCCCAGGGTACGAGGGCTTTATCGGCAATGAAAATGCTGATGAGGTTGCTAGAAAGGGCTATATGAATAACTTCCTAGGCCCAGAACCATTTGATGGAACAATTTTTTTCACACTAGTAATGCTACAAATCTCGAAAATACATATTACTTAGAATTATGGCAAATTAATTTATGTTACGAACTGTCTGTGAACTTGTTTGAAGGTGAAAGTCAGACCTTGTTTCTACCCAGACTTTCAGACTAAATCCTTTGTGAAAAACAAATAGGGAGTTCTCGTTTGGGTCCGGACCCGATCGGACGTATTCTCTTGAGCGTCCCAAAACAAAAGGCAACTAACATGTGCAACGGTCTTTGTCGAAAAGTCGCATGTACCGGAATTCCGCCGCGCGCGATCATGAGCCTAATCGCCTTGGCTTAAGGGCAGCCGCGCATTTGCGCGTCCACGTCGGAGGCAAGCCGAACGAAACTACGTCGCCGCATCTGCAACCCTGTACCTCCTGCTCGACCTGCTGAGCTTTGAGATGCAGCAAGTAATACCTACTTCGAAGCCACGCTATTATCCGTGATGTGATTTGGTGTGATCGTTCCATTACGCTAATTGCATGAAAAATATTTTTCTTTTCCTTTTTTAATCTCTCGTTGCCGCCGGGTGTAGGCATATATAGCTGACACCCTGTTTGTATAACTAACGGTACAGTAATTAAACCACTGGTTAAGGTCCCGATTAATATGAATATCTTGAAGTGTTTATGTAATCAGGTAACGGCAATAAAATCACAGTTAAACAGTTAAGACCCCAAATAATATCAATATCGCTTACCATCGCTAGTTCGTGTCACGCTTTAATTCGCCCAAAAATACAGATAATACAAAATAGGTAGGTACTATATCAAGTAGGTATGGTAGCTTAGTACTTTAACTCCTAAGAGACAACACCCCAAATCTTTGAATGATTTTGTTAATTCAGGTCTCAATAACGGACGATAAAAGACGTAGCTGTTGCTAACAACAAACCCCATTCATTTTAATTTAACTATTTCATTTAACTATTTCATTTATTCTACACAGCTATGGAAGCACAACTACGCGCGTAGGTAATAATTTTTTTATACCCGCTCCACTTGAAACATGTGCAGAATTGCCCAACGGTTCAAATGTGATACTACAAAGAAATAAGAGAAAGGACAAGGGCCAACTATAAAAAAGATGGACCAGCAAATAACACTTGTTTCCAAACAAACACTACCCAGTGATGAAGAAAATGTCAGCTATGATACATAGAGTACATAAGTACATCCGATAAATATTTAGAGGGTTGGAATTATTTATTACTACTTATTTACTACGTTCCAACGCACGTACCTAATCAACGAGCAGGTAAGCAAGGAGAAGGCGCAACCAAAACCTATGGTGATTATTTTATTAAAACGAATACATTATATTATGTAGGTAATATATAGCCAACATGAAGTCGAGCCCACCAATGGGTACTTGGAAATGGGCATTAGGTAGCTGGAGCTCTAAGTACAGGTACGAGTATAAGTTTGAGGTAAAATCAAGAGTCTGTTGCTAATTAACGGCATTTTGACACCTATACTTAGACTAACAAATCAAGAATTTGGCCCTTCGTGAAACTGAAACCGTTCTCAACATAAATACAAAAAATACCTAAAGATACAGAGTATAGATAAGTGACTGTGTCTTTATTTTAAGTTTCATCGAGTTTATTTCGTGCAGTGTTTTAGATGTTATGAGTGAATAAGTGATATGTATATGTATTACATGACCTTGTGCCTAAGTGAATAGTGGTTATGTTTGGCCATAGATATTACTGTTACAGCATTTAAAATAGATAAAACGTGCTTGTTAGCAGCATCGCTGCACAATTGTGTTTTTCTTGTACAGTGCCCAGTTTATTGCGACCCGTCGAGATGGTCCAAAACCCACTACCTTACCAACCTATTTAAACTCGACAACAACAAAACCCGAAAAAAAAGATTGGAGGAGTCGTGTCAGACGCTGGCCAATTCCTACATTATCAACACAAAAAAACGTGACTCTCAAGTGAATTGCATATATACTTAGTTAGTCAACATACTATAACTTTGATTCTGCTATTAAAACTACAGAGTGCTAATAATCGTCACTCTCATACATAGGCAAGGAGGACCTATGCCACTTCATTTAGTGGACAAGATAGACGAACCACCATAAGAAATGGACCCTTCTTCAAGCACGGAACCTGCAATAGTGCAATCTAATACAAGTGACAGTCTTTAAATATCGACCAGTGTTTTATACAGTGCTTTGGTTATAATTTAAATAAGTGCATAAAGAGTACATGACTTGTGTCTAGTAAATAGTGTTAAACTGCAGTTTTGTTTGATGTTCGGTGATTACTTTTAGATTACAGTTAGAGTCGAGAAATGATCGTAAAAGGACAAATGACAAGCTGTTAACTAAACATACAATGTCTCCAAGTTATCTCACAACCATGAGGGATCGATCGACGCAATGGATATACTTTGAAATATCGCACTCGACTGTGTTACAAAAAAAGTCAAACCAAAGACATCGGCCAATCAACAATCAAACGCATCTACATTACAAGCTCTACTAGTACCCTTCGACATGGGAGGTAAGGAACGAAGAATGTTATCGACTTCTTATCAGTCAGAGATACAACACATGGAAAAGGCGACAAGGAGTGAAGACAAAGAACATCAACTAGCAGCACTTCATCAACGCTCATCCCACTTCAACTTAACACATCATTCCTCGCATCCTATATTGGCTTCAGGCTGCATAGCCGGTCGATTGTGGGTTACTGCCGCGTGTGGTACAGAGCGTGCCTCCTCAAAAATTTGTGCCCCCCGGTATGCCGGCTTGTCCGGAGCAGGCATGTACCTGGCTGGGTGTGGTGCCTATGTTCATGTTCAAATCCTTTGTGAAAAACAAATAAGTATAAGAATTGGAATCGCTTCGTAACAGAAATCTGTTTCTGTTATTATTTGTTTTTTATTTGTTACACAATAGTAGTTTATGTAACTGTTCCGTAATAAGGGTCCTTAAAACATGAGACATGAGTGTGGTTTTATGAAACGAGCCGCAGGCGAGTTTCATAATAAGATCACACGAGTGTTTTAAGGCCTGATTACGTATAGTTGCATACACTGCTTTATCTACACTCATATTATTTATCCTAAATGCCGTATTCCGAAACCATAGAATGGCCGCCATTGCACTGCCATGGCCAACTCGATTGTGCCGGCGGTCGCGCGGGCGCGGGTCGGCGGCCGCGCGGGAGCGTGCAGCTGTACATTATGTTATCAAAACTCATAAGCCATAACACATCAATATTTGAGCATGTAAAGTTAAAATTACGTTACTGCCACAGATAAAAAGCTTATCATAGTAAAATCGGTTGTGGTAATGCTAGCCATTGCCTACCGTTTTCGAACACGTTTTAGAGGACTTACAATGTGAGTGTAGATAAAGTGTTATTAATTTTCAATCCTACGTAACTTTATTAAGTTACGAATTGATTAAAAAATCGTACAATACAATTTTATTTATTTAATCAAGAACACGTTTACATGACATTACAGTATCACAGAATACATAAGTAATAGTACTACAGTATAACTAATGCGCCATGAATTTAACTGAATTATTTTAACGGCCTCCTAGCCTAGTCGAAAGTGACCCTGCCTACGAAGCAGGAGGTCCCGGGTTCGAATCCTGGTCGGGGCATTTATTTGTGTATTTATCACAGATATTTGTTTCTAAGTTATGGATGTTTTCTATGTAAGTATTCATCCATATTTATCTATTATATATATCGTCGTCTAGTACCCATATCACAAGCCTTATTGAGCTTACTGTGGGTCTAGGTCGGTTTGTGTAAGATCGTACTATAATATTTATTCTCAAAGGGAACCATAATAACGGCCATAAAGTACCACACCAAACATAAACACCAACAAGAGTGGGATAGTTTGACAGGTCTAAGGCATTCAAAGCTCTTCATGCGGAGTTGACTCTAGCTGGAGCAAAAAGCTTTGGAAACTTAGCAGAAAAAGACTCCAAATCATAACAGGAGTTTTCACAGCCCACTACGCCGTGAAGGGTGTACGGCTAGAATGGGACTGTCAGATAACACTGACTGTAGAATGTGTGGCGAAGAGGAAGAGACAATGAAACACCTAATGTGTGAATGTCACGCTCTAGCCAGACAAAGAATGAGGGACTTTGGAATTGGCTATCCAGATCCAGAGGACCTCAAAGCACTGCCCTTGAGCTCCATCATCCAACCCATGGAGATGGTTGAAAAAGCTCTTGAGTAAGTGCACTAGGGGGCAATTACACAAGAGATCCCTCTGGGTCGAAGTGTATCCATACGGGCCCCCGAATCAAATAAGATAAGATAAGATAAGATCCCCGATGGCGAAACGAACAGTGGCAATTTACAGACTTAAGTTTTATGAAGATTCTACGTATAGAAAAGATTCGAGTCGCTGCACAAAAGACTTTCACTCCACTCGAGAATCGCAGTCTTCGAGTTTACCAAAGCCCTCTAATAATTAAATAAATAAATAAATAAATAAATATTTGGGGACAATCTTACACAAATCAACCTAGTCCCAAACTAAGCAAAGCTTGTACTATGGGTACTAGGCGACGATATATATACTTATATAGATAAATATATACTTAGATACATAGAAAACACCCATAACTCAGGAACAAATATTCGTGATAAACACACAAATAAATGCCCTTACCAGGATTTGAACCCGGGACCTCCTGCTTCGTAGGCAGGGTCACTACCGACTGGGCTAGGAGGCCGTTTATTCGAGTTGATTCGAGTCTACACAATTAGGACTCCAGAACTCGAGTCTTTTACAACACTAGCCATAAAAATGTCTTACTAGTGGGCGTGGTCTACGAGAATTTAGGTATGGCCATAAAACGAGTCAAGTTCATCTCGTGTGTGCGGTGTGTGCGCCACATGCGTCCGCTGCTACAGCATGCCTCGCACGGCATCGGCAGGGCACTCGTGTCCTAAGTACTCACCTTCCCAGGCTACCCATTCCCAGTGTGAGTTCAACGTTATTCCGACGTAAATAAAATCGGTGAGTAGATTATACTTGTATTTGTCCTGCGAAACAGTTCAATAAATGAATACGAAGCTTACTTGTAGAGACACCAGTACAGACAGATATATAATAAAATAATTTTATGCAAAAAAGAACCGACATCACTTAGGTTCCATCTTTTCAAAAGCAACTATAAAAAATATTAAAATCACTATAGGTGTGCCTATAAATAATATTTGAAGAGTTCCCTCGATTTCTCCAGGATCCCATCATCGGATCTTAATCTGATGATACTCGTAATAGGACGAACTGTGTGTGAATTTGTGATACTATTTCATACAAAAAAAGAAATTTCCAAATCGGATCTGTGTGGATCAGTCAGTCAATCAGGAGAAATAATACAATCAAAATACGACCAAACTCGAAATCCGTCGGACAGTTTTGAAATTTGGTGTTTATGTTGGTTGGAGGTCCCGTTTTATTGTCCACACCTTTGACATTTCAGGACCTTGAGGAACCGCCAGCCCCGTGGAAAATGTCCTCCATACTGAAGAAATTCGCTATTCCCTCCGAATCTACGCAATCTATGAAAATATGATCTAGGACAATCTAGGACGTCAATTCCTTTCCAAGGGATATTCTCATGATATTGAACTTGTGAGAATACAAAGTACATTTATTTATAGTTTTGTATGTCAGCGACAAAACAGTGAAGTGTAGCTGACATACAAAACTATAAATAAATGTTAACTTTGTTAACTCTTTCAAGTTCCATATCATAAGAATGTCCCCTGGATAGGCATTGAAGATACACTTCACTTCCTCAAGTGGTATCTTTAAGGAGGCGCATTTTTCAGCAAAAGTGTACGCATGTTTCTATGTAGAATTTAATGAGCTTTAATATTGCCCTAGTTCTAGATAATATTTTCATAGAGTGCGTAGATTCGGAGGGAAAAGCGAATTTCTTCAGGATGGAGGACATTTTCCAAGGTGCTGGCGGTTCCTCAAGGTCCTGAAATGTCAAATGGTGTGGACATTCAAACAGGACCTCTAATCAACATACACACCGTAGAATACTGTCCGACGGATTTCGAGTTTTGTCGCATTTTGATTGTATTACAAGCAGAGCTCGGAATAAGTAGTGCCTATTTACCTAAACTTCGCAGGAGGACCCAACTAAGAGTGGTTACAACCACCAAAAAATATTATTTATTTTTATTGAACGCGGGATTTCCCGGGATTAATAAGAGTACATAATCTACACTAATTCACACTTGGGGTCAATTTATTAGTAAAATTCAATAGTTTAATGCCGAAAAATGCGTGTCGTGGCATATGACGCACTGTGTAGAATATCGATCAAAAATGCAATGTGTATGTGTGTAACGAGGTAATGGAAATAAAAACTCATTATCATACGTTTAAAACATTTATTGTATACAAATTTGTACTATATAAACATCTTTCAATCTGTATCATCATCATCAACATCAAAAATATGATCATTATCAATACTGTTATCATTGTTAACATCATTGTTGAAAGAGTAAATAACCATAAGTTTTTTAATATTTTCAACTTTGAGACAATTTCTTTTTACATTTAGAATCCACTTATACATCGAAAAAGACCAACTCTCAACTCTCAACGTATCTATTAAAACTTTATGCATTAAACAATAGCATTTCATTATTAATTTGACCCCGAGTGTGACTTTATTTCAATAACCAATAGAAAAGTAAAATAAGGTTAACATATACGGCTGAATTTCTGGCCAAAGAAAGCATATGACATGCGAAATATTATTAAACAAATCCGTTTTCACTGAAATATAAGTAAATAGCGGATATTTTTACTAAAAATGAATGTAAATAACATGATAATGTGTAGGCATAATTTCACAATGAAACCACGATTGTTCTTTAAAAGTGCGTGATTTATCTTTATTGTTTGATTTATCTTTATTTTACACTCTATTGACACTGACTGTAGTGTAGGTGAATATATGTAAAAGTCAGGCATCTATTACGTTTATTATGGTGATTGAAGTTGTATTATATTATATATGTTGTTTTATAGTGAGGCATATAATTTAGATATATTAATAACCGGCCAAGAGCATGTCGGGCCATGCTCAGTGTAGGTTTCCGTAGTTGCCGGCCTGTTACAATACATATTAAGGGATATTTGGCAGCGCTTACGTTATTTTACGTATGCTGCACGTACGTCCTTTCACTATGCGTTTTTCAGCGATAACTCAATAAGGGCACAACCGATTTTATTAAATATAGTAGAAAGTACTAATCAGGCTTGAAATCATGTTTGTTTACTCATACCAAATTTCAGCTTTCTAGTGCTAGCTTTCTAGTCACTGAACTAGACCGCGGACAGACGGACGGACGGATACACATTGCGAAACTAAAAGTATTTGACTACGGATACGAAACCCTAAAAAGCGATTCTAATAAAGAAATAAATATTTGTATAATATAATATTATCAATATTTCCACGTTAGTAGTTGTCAATAGGTTTTCAGGAGAAGCATTACCGGTTACAAAGCCATCGATTAGTACGAGTATGCAAAATATCACACCAGAAAAAAAATCTAACAACGCGAACGGAAGTAACAAAAACGTAAAGCGGCCCAGACACTATCTATCTTCTATCTTCTTCTTCTATACTATATCTATCTTCTATCTATACATATAATAAAGCTGAAGAGGGTCGAAAGTCTGTACATGGAAGATATTCGAAAAAAAGTTGGCTGGCGATACTTAGAATCGATAACAGAACACGCTCCAACAAATTTTAGAATTTTTGTCTGTTTATCTGTTTGTCTGTTTTTTTGACCGCGCATCAAGTAAAAACAACTGAACGGATTTTGATGAAATTTTGTTTAGAGATATTTTGAGTCCCGGGAAAGGACATAAGATAGTTTTCATCCCAAAAATCAACCTTGGAGGGGATGAAAAGGGGGTTGAAAGTTTGTATGTAGAATTTTTTATATAAATTAGTATGGAAATCATTTGAGTCCCGAGAAACGACAGAATAGTTTTCCCACAAATACTTCCTTTGTGGGAGTGAAAAGGGGGTTGGAAGTTGGCATGAGGATTTTTTTTACCGCTGAAGTGATTTAAATGAAATTTGGTATGGAGATATAGTATGTGTCTCGAGAACAAAGGATAGTTTTCAACCCGAAAATCAACCCTAAAGGGGTGAAAAGGGGTTGGCAATTTGTATGGAATTATTAACCGCAGAATCGATTTAGATGGGGATGCAAAAGGGGTGGAAGTTTACATGGGCAATTAACAACCAATAACCGCTGTACGTATTTAGATTTTATTTATTTTTATTTTTATTTTATTGGTATTCAGGATGAAATTTGGTATTGAAAGAGTTTGTAATTTTTTGGTCAAGGTGTTCACATTTAAAACAAGTTATCCGTCGATGCTTTAAATTTATCATTTCCCGCTCTTAAGAAATATTTGAAAAATACTTTAATGTCAAAGGGTTATTACTGGTTCGAGGACTACCCATATGACGGACAAAGATGCATAGCCCAAACCAGAAACTACTACAAAATCATCTAACATATATAGGACACAGTTTAGGTAGGAAAGCATATCAAACATTTTGTGAAGCAGTCACATTAGGTTTTTTTTCTTTATAATTAAACAATAGCTACATTGTCTGTCTCTCAAGCTGATAGGGTAAATCGCCAGTTACTGGCCACTGTCCAATAACTGGCCACCTCATACTAAAAACGAACTCTGCGTACCTACAAACAAAATTCATTTTAGTATAACGTGGCCAGCTATTGAAACCCTTCAGTTTCTACTTCAGCTTTGTTTGTAGGTAAACAGAGTTCATTTTTAGTACGAGTATCAGGTGGCCAGTTATTGGATAGTGGCCAGTAACTGGCGATTTACCCTATGTCTTCTTTAAGAACTACCCATATTTTGTATCCTTTAATATTTTACAATGTATTACTGTTTTGAAAAAAATAAGTCCCGCCGAGTTTCTTTTCGGTCATAACATAATACTTATCGGGTCAGAGGTGTAGGGTTAGAACTGGTGGTAGTATTTTTCTCTGACGTTCATAAGTGCATTGTAATGTGCTTAAATTGAAGAATAAATATCTTTTATCTCTTTTCAGGGTTCCGTAGTCAACTAGGAACCCTTATAGTTTCGCCATGTCCGTCCGTCTGTCTGTTCGTCTGTCCGCGGTTTAACTCAGTGACGTTCGCACTAGAAAACTGAAATTTAGTATCAGTTTGTGCATTAATCACGTCGACAAAGTGGTAGAATAAAAACTGGAGAAATATTTTTTATTAGGGTACCTCCCGTACACATAAAGTGGGAGGTAATTTTTTTTTTCGCTCCAACTCTCGTGTTGGGTATCATTGGATAGGTCTTTCAACAAGAATAGAAGGCTTCCTAAACATTTTTTGGATGAAACTAACAGTTTCGTAAATATTAGCTCTGAAAGTTCAAACAAGGGCTTCCCCCATCTAACTTTTGAACCGTGGGTCCAAAAAAAAAAAAAATGTATGTGAGACCTGATAAGAGTTGGGTGGAACTTTCAACAAAAACTATATTTAATAAAATCGGTTCAGCAGTTTTTAAATCATCAGTCAAAAACGCCCAGTGAAAGGATGTAAGTGCCGGCCTGTTCTTACCTTTCATGGTTAGACTGATTTCACTGGAGGATCGATTTGAATTATATTTGCCGTGGACATGAACAGTCAAGGACATATAAATACAAAAGTCGTATATACCTACACCTACTACTCTATGACGTTTATATCATGTCAAAATTTTTAATAAGGATGAAAAAAACTATTCATTTTGGTGTGTAGTTTTATTTAGTGGTAATTGTAAAATATTTGTCTGGACTACTGTCCTCTAGCATATCCATCTGTCAACTTTACTTCAAGTTCCGCCTCCAGGGGAGAGGGAGAGAAATTAAAGTTGAATTAGCCGCTTACTGACACAGACCGGATTCCACGCGGGCGGAGCCGCGGGCACAGCTACTCAGTAATAATCATTGAACTATTGTAATGATGTCATTATTTGTATACCCGTCCTTTTCTATGGATATGAAGGATGAGAAGGATGAGCAAAGAAATAACGTCACTATTACTGAACAGTGTCTGGTCAGCTTAATGAATGTATTGACTATGGATGGTATACGAAGGATGGAACTCTCTTCTAGGAAAACGGTCGAAAAAGTGTCCAGCGGTAAGCACTAAACAATAGTTCCAAATATCTCCGTATAGTTTAGCATTTGAAATGAATTACCGATATTTAATACTTATATGACTTTCTAAATAAAATTAATGTTTTTCATCTCCGCAAATAATTATTTTGGATTTAATTTTTTTTAATTTTATAATTAATTTAATCAAATTTAATATCATTGTGGCGCCATCAGTTTATCGCCTTTTGACGGACTCTTTTGTAACATAGAGATTTATATCCTTCTTGTACCATCCATAGTATTGACAATACAAATACAGCGTGCCTTCGATCATGGGGCTTTCAATGTAGGGGTATATGTTGCTCATAAAACCTGATAAAACTGGACCCATATTCGACATGGCAAACCTGACAATCGTTGGTGAGACAACTAATATCTTAGAGAATTCAACCAACCGGAGCGGCCATTGACAGGTGTTCCTCTCTGCCGAAAACATATGACCAGTAGTCCAATTTATTGTATGGATGGACGTTTATATGACGTGGCTATTTGGACGTTACGTACGAAAAGCCATACATTTGACGTTTTCCTCCCCCGCAAAAATCAGCAGATTTTTTTTGTATAAAAAATGACAGACATAGCCGCTCCGATTGGTTAAATTTTCTAAGACTAATATCATAGTTTTGTGACAGCCGAATTCACTAAAGAGTGATATCCACTTACGTCAATCTTGCTCATGGAGTGCTCATCAAGTTGAACGTAATTTAGTACAGTAAAGATACGGTTGCGTCAAACATTAATGTATAATAGCCTGATTTTTTTATTATTCATTCTTATGGAATATTTAAGATAATACATGCAAAAATCCTACCAACTTTTCACCCGGAACTAGTTACATAGGTAAATATATATATATATAAAAAAATTGTATAATTTTATTTACAATAATATCAATTATTTTTATTTGTAAATATGACGATATTTAAGTCTTCTTTCTGTTTAAAGCGAAAAACAAGAAACCGTGTCCATGTAAAACCACATACATTACAAAAAGTACGGCGCGGGCGATATATATCCTAATTCGTTAGAAACAAATAGTAATAATTGGTAGTTTGTTCTTACACATTTTAAATGACACATTAGAAACGATATATTCATTAAAATCCTACAAGAAAAACGCTCTTAATAAGTGTGTACATATTTGTGGCGGTTAGCAAATAACGATATTTTGTAGGATTTCATTGCGTAAATAATACTAGTATCAAGATATATCCGTTACACCTATGTTATATAATAATGTCAGATGGGTTATGCACGCTCCAAAAGTGAAGCACTTAATATGAGTGAATTCAAACAACTGTCGCTAGTCGCACACCGGCCAGCGTGAGATGCGGACGTGAGAATGAGCTCCCGTCACCCGCGTGCGAAAGAGACAAACTGTAACTGTATTTTCTAACAATGAGAGTGACAAAGATGTAATGATTGTCAAAATAGATAAACATAACAGAATCTTTGCTAGGTTATGAAATAACTCTGGAAGTATTTTTTCTGCTCATTTTGTTAGAGTATAACCCATCCATAGTAAATATCATTGCCGTTACACTAAAAATATTAGCTATTATTAATTATTTCCAATTCCCCATACTAGCCGCCCGTAAAATGACTGTAGTAATTAATTACTTATTACCGGTATCTCACTCGCATTTTGACACACATTGACATTTTGAATTGTTATCTTATCAATTTATCATACTGGAATTATTGACGTCATTCCCTACTTAGTCGAAACGGAACGCAGTCACCAAGTGACCCTCTCTTTCAGCCTCACTTTGTGGCCGAAGAGGATCCTCCAGTTTAAAATTATAACTCCATGGAACCACGGTAAATTTGACAGTTAGGTGGATATTCTTATACTCCATCCAGAAGCATTGAAGCTATGATATCCAAGTGTCACAGTTTGGCATGTCGAAAGGGGGTTCGGAACTGCAGGTTGACTTACGAGTTTTGAAGATACCTGGATTTGTAAAAATATACAGTAACTACAAAACTTATTTCAGCAGTATTTACACAGCAATGTACTGCAAAATAATCGACGATGTCGATTGCTTCATTAGATGACGATAGTATTTAGTTTGTATGAACAAAATATAATTACTTCTATTCACTTGTTGTAGGCTATTATTAAATTGTTGTAGACTAAAAGTAGCTCAGATTTATGATCAAAACCGATCCTTACATTTAAAGCCCCGCCCCCGCCCCATGGTCAAAGGCACATAGATAAACATTGCTAAGACCCCCTTATTCAGAAACGTCTCGCAGGCTTAAACTAGATAAAGGGTGAACACTATTAAATTGTCGCCTACATTTTTACTTTGCTAGCGTGTTGCAACGAACTTTTTTTGAATATTCTTTTGAAATTTTAAATTTATAAGGATCGTGAAATATTAGACAACCATAAAACGTTCATTTATTTTTTATCTATGAAAATGGCGTTACACGAAAAAAATGTTCGTGAATTAATTTTGCAAGAATTTAGTAAAAATCCTCATTTATCAACTTTAGATCTGGCAAAATCTTGTCAAACTACGCGGAGGACGGTTCAACGGACCCTAAAAAAAAACAAGGAGAAACTATAGATAGAAAGCGTCGTGAGGGTCAACCCACCAGAAAATATAATGTTTAGTTACAATCAAAGGTGTGCAAGCTATTTGATAAGAATCCGAGCATCTCTTCCCGGGATGTGGCGAAAAAAGTAGAAACAAGTCAAGCAAATGTCCAAAAAATTAAAAAAGAATGTGGCATTACAACATACAAGAAGCAAAAAGCTCCGAAGAGAACTGTGGATCAATATAATCGTGCTGTTAGACGTTCCAGGTTATTGTATACCTTGTTAATTGAGAAAAAATGTTGCCTAATTATTGACGAAGAAACCTACGTCAAGGCAGACTTCAAGTCTTTACCAGGTAACCAGTACTATTCCTCTCGTGACATTTCGAATCTCGATGAATCGGAAAAGGTAATCCCAGTAGAAAAATTTGCTAAGAAATACCTTGTTTGGCAAGCTATATGCCACTGCGGCATGAGGAGCTCACCATTTATCACTACCGGGACAATTAACACCAATATTTATATATCAGAATGCTTGAAAAAAAGACTGTTACCATTCATGAAGAAGCACACTTCCTCAACATTGTTTTGGCCAGATTTAGCAAGCCATTATGCGTCTCGAACTTTGGAATGGTATTAGGCGAATTCAGTCGAGGTAGTGCCTAAGGAGAGTAACCCACCAAACTGTCCCGAACTTCGCCCCATCGAAAAATATTGGGCTAATATAAAAACTAAACTGCGTAAAACTTGCCAACCTGCCACTTCATTGCCAGATTTTCAACGAAAATGGATTAAATGCACAAAATTATTAACGATGATTACGTGCAAAGTTCGATGAATGACATCAAAAGTAAAGTCCGGGAATTTTCTCGTCGTTCGTTAAAATAGCCATAATATTTTTTTATTGATTTTACTTTACATAAAATTAGTCATATAAACAGTTTTAAGCACTTTGGATTTTTATTTTCTCTTATGTAGCATGTTCGACCTGCGACAATTTAATAGTGTTCACCCTTTAATATGTTTTCTCTGTTTCTAACAAACACGACTGTCAAACTGACAGATAAGGAGAAACGAATATTAGTTAATTTACATATCAGAGACGTTTATGAATAAGGGGCTTAGGATATAAAGGAAGTATTTTGAGTGCTCGTTATGTTAGAGAATAACCCATCCATAGTAAAACAGCATACCCCTTGGATAAGGTCCATCACGACACGCCGCTCGTTCTCGTCGTCGAGCACCGCCAGGTTGGCATTAACACTTTCGCATGCGTGTAACGCTTCCCACCATTGTCGTCGCCAATAGTAAATCCCTGTGTACACATGGCTAGTGTTTAGAGCGAGTTCGTACATTTGCCACTTGTATTCTGTGATGGATGTGATGGTAAGCAGTTACCGTAGATTCACATGCGCGTTGCCTACCCTTTAAGAACCTATACACTCCTTTTTTGAGAACCTCGTACTGTAGCCATCTGGGAAAGCCTCAGCGGGGAGTTCATTACACAGTTGGAGCGTTCGCGGGAGGAAAGTTCACTTAAACCGTTTAAAGTGTATTTATTCATCCTTAAGATAGGGCCAGACGGCAGATAGCCACAGATTCTGCCACGTGGGGTTGAAGCGTGTGTTGAAGCGAGCGTTTACGTGGCTGACAACCAACCGCTTCTGCCAATGGTTGGCAGAGCACGCCTAGCCACCAAGGGCGTTTAAAGGTCATGTAGAAGTTGCCAACCATGGCTATATATTAAATTCATGTTTGTTCTTACAAATTCGATAGGCGCTTGTTTTTAAATAACTTTTTGGTAAATATTACAAATCGTAACAAAATCACTGTTTCTTACTTTTATGTTCGTAACGACACAATCACCAAGCTGTATGCCAAATTTCAATTTGCTAGGTCATCTGGAAGTGGGTTAGGTTTTTGATGTTAGGTCAAAGTGGTCAAACAGTCAGTGAGAAAAATCCTGATTTTGAAATGTTTGTGTCTCAACCTATACTCTGCTTAGCGCGTTATTTCTTTGAAACCAAAGCTGCCAAAAACGAGGGGTGCGGGAGGGGAACCGAGCGATTGCCGCGCTGATGCATCGCTGATGATGAAATCAGTGACACCTAAACGTCAAAATAAGATGCACAACTGGTCGGTAGTGATGTGACGCAATCGATAAATTCTCAATTTATATCGATGATATGCCAAGTATTTATGTTTGGACTACGTGTGATACTCCCTGGTACGCGATTCGGTTTGGGCAATTTTTTTTATGTATGTTCACCGATTACTCCGAGACGCGTAGTCCGATTTGAACAATTATTTTTTTGTTTGAAAGGATCTATTTCCAAGATGGTTCCATATTAATCTGGTGCTGTTCTGATGATGGGATCTATGAGGAATTGAGGGAATTCCTTAATTTTTAAAGGCACATGTACGGTGGTTTTGGTGTTTTCTTATCAATTTATCATACGGGAATTATTGACGTCATTCCCTACTTAGTCGAAACGGAACGCAGTCACCAAGTGACCCTCTCTTTCAGCCTCACTTTGTGGCCGAAGAGGATCCTCCAGTTTAAAATTATAACTCCATGGAACCACGGTAAATTTGACAGTTAGGTGTGGACAGATGGATATTCTTATACTCCATCCAGAAGCTCGAGGATTTTCTCTCGAAAACCACACATTTGATGAAGTGGACCTGATGATGATAGTTGTTTTGATGAAAATGATGATTTTTTTTAAAGTAGGATGTTCAGCGATTACTCCGAGACCCGTGGTCCGATTTGAGGAATTCTTTTTTGTTTGAAAGAAACTACCTATAAGATGGTTCCACATTAATCTGGTGCTGTTCTGATGATGGGGTCCATGAGGAATTGAGGGAACTCCTCAATTTTTAAAGGCACATGTACGGTGATTTTGGTGTTTTCTTAAGCAACTCGAGGATTTTCTCTCAAAAACCACCAATTTAATGAAGTGGACCTGATGATGATGGTTGTTTTGAAGATAATGATGATGATTTTTTTTATGTAGGATCCCGAGACCCGTGGTCCGATTTGAGCAATTATTTTATTGTTTGAAAGGATCTTCTTCCAAGGTGGTCCCATATTAATCTGGTGCTGTTCTGATGATGGGATCCATGAGGAATTGAGGGAACTCTTCAAATTTTAAAGGCACATGTATTGTGATTTGGGTGTTTTCTTAAGCAACTCAAGCATTTTCTCCCGAAAACCAACAATTTGTTGGAGTAGACCTAATGATGATAATTGTTTTGATGATAATCATGATGATTTTTTTTAATGTAGGGTGTTCAGTGATTACTCCGAGACCCATGGTTTGGTTTGAGCCATATTTTTTTTTGTTTGAAAGAAACTACCTCGTAAATGATCCCACATTAATCTGGTGCTGTTCTGATGATGGGATCCACGACGAATTGAGAGAACTATTCAATATTTAAAGGCACATGTATATTTATTTTGTTGTTTTTTTAAGCAACTCAAGCATTTCCGCTCGAAAACCACCAATTTAATGGAGTGGACCTAATGATGAAGACCACATATGATATGTGAAACTTTCCTTACATTGAGTACGTATTATGACCTTTTTCTTATATATCTTCACCGATTATTCCGACTATGATTATATAACCACTAAAATGGAAAAAAGAATTATATAACCACTAAAAATTGAAAAATAAAAACTTTTTACAAAAAAAAGATAAACCGACTTCAGAAAAGATAAAATAAATTATTATATTATTTATATGCGTTACAAACTGATATGTTTGAAATCGGTGCCAAGCCAAAAACTTACTATACCGGTCAAATCAGCTTCAAGTAGAAAAATTACAAAACATCTATACCTCTACTTATATTGCAAAGGTGAATGTGATTCTATCTGTTACATTTTCACAACTATACTACTAATCCAATTTTGATGAAATGTGGTTGGTACCTATGTATATATATACTCTGATACACGTCTCCTTTTTCAATAATCACAAAAAGGCGGCAAATTAAAAAAAGAATGTACCTAATCGCATAAGGTTGATCTTCCATAGAAAATTTTAATATCGCGCCTTTTGCTACTGACAAAGTGGGTCCCAAACACCCAGTGTGTCTGAGTATAGAAAGATCAATCTAGCCATTGAATTCCTTTACACTTCGATATTAAACCTTAGATGAAGTAGGATAAATAATTCAAACCGTAGCCGGATATTTGGTTAGTCCGAAAACTAGTAAAAAAAGTTTATTAACAACCATCATAATTCATAGGACGCATGATTATACTTTCTTTCTGTACTTGAATGAATACCTACGTGTAATCAATACCGTATTAAAATAGTTCTATAGTATCAAGAACAATTCACTGAACACAGAGCCTCGTTCTTATTAACTCTTCCAAGTTTGGCTTGGCACCGACTTCAAACATATCAGTTTGTAACGCATATAAATAATATAATTATTTATTTTATCCTTTTTGAAGTCGGTTTATCTTTTTTTTGTAAAAAGTTTTTATTGCTTAATTTATAGGTCAAAGTAATGAAAATTAAATGTACTCAATTAGTACTTACTCCAAAAGTTCATTTCTGGCACTGGTGGTGGGAAAAAGGCATTTGAAGTCTTAGGCATACAGAAGAAGGTGACAAGTCGAGATGACGAATTTAAGAAAACCCTACCCTACATTAAAAATTCAAATATTATCAATTTTATACCCTGAGTTATCAATTTTCTCCAGCCGTGTACTGAGTATACCTAAATAGTCGGTGGTGTACATGACAAAAAAAGTTTATTTTTCGGACCTTGGTGATAATGGAATCCCCTATTGCATAGTGAAACCTTAGGACTCCATACATTATTATAGGACGGGGAGCCACCTAAATGTATGGTGTGGTGGGGGTAAAAAGGGGGGAGATAGAATTGTAAGCTTATGAAATGAAGGACTAAGGTTTCTTCATTATACATAGAGTAGCAGAATTAGGCTTATGGTGGGCAATGCAGAAACCTCTCAAATAATCAGTATTTCTCTACTATATTATCCATGTATAACACATATAAACCTTCATCTTGAATCACTATCTATTACAAAAAACCGCATCAAAATCCGTTGCGTAGTTTTAAAGATCTAGGCATACATAGGGACAACAGACAGCGGAAAGCGACTTTGTTTTATACTATGTACTCTATGTAGTGATGCAGAAACGTTAGTCCTTCATTTCATAAGCTTACAATTCTATCTCCCTCCTTTTTACACCCACCACACCATAAATTTAAGTGGCTCCCCATCCTAAAATAATGTATGAGTCCTAAGGTTTCACCTATTTACATATAAACTTTTTTTATCATGTACACCACCGACTATTTAGGTATACTCGGTACGCGGCGGGAAAAAATTGATAACTCAAGTTATAAAATTGAAGAAATTTGAATCTTATTGTTATTCAATTTTAAGTTCAAATTTCTTAAATTTGTCATCTCGACTTGTCACCTTCTTCTGTATGCCTAAGACTTCAAATACCTTTTTTCCACCACCAGTGCCAGAAATGAACTTTTGGAGTAAGTACTAATTGAATACATTTAATTTTCGTTACTTTGACCTATAAATTAAGCAAACATATCGCGTAGTCGTACCAGGGAGTACCTTCCTGCCACGCCCCACGCGCTGTTCGGTCGCTTGCGTCGGGAAAGCGTAGCACATTTCTCAATAATCAAAGTAACGAACAATAATCTCAAAATTAACTGACATTACGATATCTAGATACACCATAGATTTATCATGGCGCTATACTGGTCTATGAGACTGATACATTTACATGACAAGACAAATGTATGAACTCGCACAAAACACTAATCAATGTATATTCGGGTTCAATGGAAAAATAAAATAGGGTAAACAAAGACGGCTCACTGACAACTGCATTTCTAGGCAAAAGAAGCAATTGACGCATGAAAAAAAACACATTAAATAAATGCATTATCACTGAAATGTAAGTAATTAACTGATATTATTACTAAAAATGAATGCAAAATAACAAGTTTAAGTGTAAGCAATGACAATTACATCATGGTTGTTTTTCAAGAGTGCGTGATTGCGAAGTAGTCAAGGTAAATCATTTTACTTTTCGATTGACTCCGAATTAAACCAGGTTCTTACAGTAGTCGTCCGTTGGGAGCCAGTAGCAGCTGCCCGTTTCTCGTATCCTGTCCTCGAAATCTAAACAGACAAGGTCATTCATATTTTGTTAATACACATAAATGCATGCGTGTGTAAGTGTTTTAACTTAGGGCACCAATACTAAAGTAATGTAGCAATAGTAGTTTTCGATACAAGTGCGAGAAGTATGTCATTTTGCACGAGTACTGAGGTTACTTGACCCGAGCCGAGAGGCGAGGGTCAAGACTCGGAACGAGTGAAAATGACCCTTCCGCACGTGTGTCGAACAACGTTTTTTTAATACAATTGCGAAAAAACTACAATTAAATAAAATTACATTTATATTGTGATGTCGTCCCGCGCGTCGGAACGGGCGAGACGGCTCACAACTCCGTCGGTCCGTACGGGACCTCGGGTTTTCTCAAACTAGCTCAGGGATGAGAGGGACACAGGGGAAAGTAGAGAAACACTGATTAACAAGGGTAAATACAGCGGGCTTTTATGCCGGTTTATTTATCTTAACTAAGAGTACTTAAGCTAACCTATGCTACAGAGCGCGGGACGGGATTCCCAGTTAGGGATGTATAAACGGGCGCGAGGTCCTAGTCTACTCGCGACAACCACGCGGGGTTGTTTGACCCTCGGTACGGAGATCAGGGTCGGTCGGGCGGCGGACGGTAAGGGTGACGGATGAACGGGAAACGGTAGGTACTATAGCGTGCAATTGCTCCTATACGAACACCGCGACTACTATAGACCAGGATACGGGAATCGGGATGGACGGTAGGTACTACAGCGTGCAATTGCTCCTATACGAACACCGCGACTACTATAGACCAGGATACGGAGGAACAGGCGAGGGGGAAGGGATCAGGACTATGGCGTGCTATTGCTCCTGTACGAACACCGCGACTGCCATAGCCTGGGTACAGCAATCCTAGCAGCCGAGCGGCGGCTGCGAGAATCACTGCCACGATGCTCGGCGCGCGCGCCTTATATACGGATCGGAGCGCGGGGTCGCGCGGGGGGGCGGTCGGCTTCAGTCGGCCGGCGGCCACGATGCGGTGCGCTCGCTGCGGCGTTCCGTCGCAGCGTGCGTAGCTCATTTGTGTGCGCGCTCATGGCGCTGCATCACAGTCCCGTCTCGGCTCTGGAGATTTTTACCTGTGGGGAAAAATCACCTGTATAATCACGGTTATAAAAAAATGTCCCCTCTGTCTATGTGTGACGTTTTGGGGATCCGTGTTTCCCTTGATATGTTTTTTTACACTTTTAAGACTATTATCTATTTTCTTGGTTCTTATGACCGTGTTATTAATATTTATCTACGGTTTTTTTTTTATTAAAAATATTTTGTTAGGTTGGGTTATCAACATTTTTCGGGATAGCTTGGTTTAACGCGTGTTAGTTGCTATTTTGGTTTTAAATAATTTTTCGGGATAAATTTGTGTTTAGACCTTATGTGGTCTGCTTTAGGTTCATTTTTGTGTAATTTGCTTATGTTTGAAAGTGAACCTTATTTGTAATAACAATTTTGTTGGTTTTCGGTTGCGTTCACGTCTGGCTTGCACTTTGTTGTTTATGTTCCGTTTTATTTTAAGTTATTTTGACTTGCCTTCCTAGATTCGGGTTGGATTTTGTGTTTTTTTTTCAATTATTATACGGTATCAAATCTTTTATGTGTGGTGTTATAATTTTACGTTTGTAGTTTTTCTTGTAGTAGGTATATAACTGGTGATTCTTTTTTTTTAAATAATGTATGGTGCTTGGGGCTAATTTCGCGCAATAACTTTTCTCTGCGTTTGATAATGTGAAATTTCTTTTTAATACGTGGTCTCTCATTTTGGGGTTCCACGGTCCTTTATTTTTGTCGTTATAAGTTTTTTGTATCTTTGAAGCCATTTCTTGGTTTTTTTTTTTTCGCACAATTTCATATATTTCTTGTAGTTTCTTGAATTCTTGTATGTGTGTTGTCGGGAATGAATTTTGGTCGTTAGGGTTCCGTAGTTTTCTTCCATATAGTAGGACTGCCGGGGTATATTTAGTTAATTGTTGGACCGATGTGTCGAGTGCGAAATTGAATTCTCGTTCTACATTTACATTTGTGAAGTCAGCCCTTGTCAGGATAGGGTCTGTTGCTATTTTTCCTTTGAGTTTTTCGAAGGCAGTTTCTTGTTGCGTGTCCCATACGATTATCTCTCCTTTTTTCAAAAAATTGACTAGTGGTGCGGTTATGTCGGCGTAGTTGGGTATAACTTTCCTATACCAGGATGCCATGCTTATGAATGTGCGTGTTTGTTTTATGTTTTCTGGCGCTTTTAGTTCTGTTATTGCTTTTATCTTTTCTGCGTTCATTTTGATTCCCTCTCTTGTCGTGTGTCCCGGGTATTCTACCTCGGCCTTTGCGAACTTACATTTTTCCATGTTGATGCGTAGTCTTGCTTCTCTGATTCGTTGGAATACCTCTTTCATGTGTATAATGTGTTCTTCGAACGTGGGGCTACACACTATAATGTCGTCGAGGTAAACGTATGCGTGAGGTTCGAGTTCCGGTCCGATTACCATGTCCAATAGTCTTTGGAAGGTGGCTCCACTAGAGTGGAAGTAGCTGTAGACGTAGCCGTTCTTTAGGTCGAACTTGGAGAAGAATTGGGCTTGTCTTAACTTTTCTAAAATATCATCTATTTGTGATAGTGGGTATGTATCTTTTTCGGAGATTTCGTTTAGTTTCCGGAAATCTATACACAAACGGTATTGTCCGGATGGTTTTTTCACCAATACTACGGTTGAGCTGTACGGGTTGTGCGACTTCTCGATTACTCCTTGCTGCAGCATGTCGTTGACGTGTGTGTCGATAATTTGTTGCTGTTTGGGGTTCCGCGGATAATACTTTTGTTTTACTGGTTCTGTGTGTTTGAGTCTAATCTTGTGTTC
This sequence comes from Pammene aurita, assembly GCA_947086415.1. NCBI lineage: Eukaryota > Metazoa > Arthropoda > Insecta > Lepidoptera > Tortricidae > Pammene > Pammene aurita. The sequence continues at coordinate 72,131,923 of OX352289.1, read as the reverse complement.
TATCCACGTGTTTCCTTTTGGACTCTTCTCACATAGTTCGAATTCTCGCTGTAGAACTTCTTGTACTTTTTTGTTTTGTATTTCCGAGAGTGTTACCCCCAGCGTCGGGTCAGTCTTAACATGCTGTGTATGCTCTGGGCTTTCCTTTGCGTCGGTTTCTGGTTCCATTTGTTCGGATTTGTTTGCTGGCTGTCGTTCGGTGTCTGTCGCCTGGTTCATTTCGGATTGTTGCTGCTCTGTTGTTTGACTCTTTTCTTTTTCTTGTTCGGGTGGTTGTGTCTCGTCGTCGGTGTTAGTTGTTTGGTCTTGTGGCCACTGTATGGTCACTCCCAGCCTTCTTAACACATCCATTCCGATTATTATATTATATCGGTTGCTTTAGGTAACACTCGTAGACAGTGATTTATTTTTATGTTTTTCACTTGTAGTTCCACTAGAATGCTTTTTGTTGACTCGGTTCTATTTCCGTTTGCTAGTATTATCGGTCTTGTTGTTTCTCTTTCTAGTAAGGCTTGTTTCTTGCACTCATCGTATGTTTCTTGATTAATATATGTGTTTGTTGATCCGGTATCGATCAATCCACGGTACTTTTGTCCCATTATATATATTTCTGCGTATGGGCGGTTTTCCTCTCTTGGACTGTTTGATGCACCTAGAGCTTCGCTTTTTCCCCAGGTTGGTTTTCTACAGCAGTTCTTGCTGAGTACACCTAGCTTTCCACACCTACTACCGAACACCTGTCGCTTGCCCCTGCATGCCTCCGCGTCATGTCCGGGCTTTCCGCACGACCAGCAACAAATCTTTGAATCGTATTTGGGGTGTATCTTGCGGTTCTCATCGGAGCTTTGTGTTCTTTGTCCGCTCGGCTCTTCCGGTCTGTTTCTGCCTGCGGTATATGTCGTGTGTGTGTTTCCTTCCGGGTTTGCCGTTCTCCAGTGTGTGTCTCCATATCTCCCTGGTGTAGTGTCTTGTAGTGCAAAGCTCTCATATTCTGTAGCTAATTTTAATAATCCGGCGATATCCTTGAAGTCCTGCTTTTTAATGTATATCTTGTAATTCTTTAGCATGTTCTCATGGATGCGGTGCAACTGCTCTGCTTCGTTAAGGTTTCCATACCTCCTTATAAGTGTTTGCAGGTCTGTTATGTAGTGCGCAAACTTTTCTCGGAATTGTTGCTTTCTTGCCACTATTTTGACGAGTAAGTCTTCTTCGTAATTGCTCGGAAAGAAATAAAGTTTGAAGAGATTTACGAACTCTTCCCAGGTTTTCCATTGCTTTGCGTTGTTTCTGTGCCACAGGAGTGCTTTTCCTTGCAGGATGCGTGGTAGTGCTGGTAGTATTTCATCTTTCTCGATGTCACTTGCTGCTACCAGTTCTTCTAACCTTTCTACGAAATCTACCGCGCAATCGGTGATTTTGAAGTTTAAGTTCCATTCTCTGATGAGTTTGGTGATCGTTTTCGCGTTGTTTTCGGACATGGTATTTAAATCTTCTTCTTTCAGGTTCCGGGAAGTGGCTTCTTCTTTCAGGATCTCGACTAATCCTTTGCGGATTTCTTCGACTGTTAACCCTTCTGTCGGTATGCCTCGCTCTGTTGCTACTTCTATCAATTCCGGTTTCTTTAATCGGTATATCCAGGCCGTTGGCATTTAGCGCTGCTGTGATATCTTGACGAGAGTCTTGTATTGCTGTTTAAATCGAATTAATATTCGAACAATCTGTAAATAATCTGTTATTACACAGGCGGAAAATAGTTTAATACTAGTTGAATGGCGGGAAAATAGTCTATTGCTATTTTATTTTAAGACGGGAATAAGTAGTTAGTTCTGTTGACTATCGCGTGTCGGGACTGCCGGTAATTACCTACTTCGGGTGGGCAGGGAAAACGCGATATTAGTCTGTGATAGTGACCTATCCTGTGTCCCCTCGAGCGTATGAGCTCTTACGCGAGTTTTTGAGTTGGGCGCCAGATGTGATGTCGTCCCGCGCGTCGGAACGGGCGAGACGGCTCACAACTCCGTCGGTCCGTACGGGACCTCGGGTTTTCTTAAACTAGCTCAGGGATGAGAGGGACACAGGGGAAAGTAGAGAAACACTGATTAACAAGGGTAAATACAGCGGGCTTTTATGCCGGTTTATTTATCTTAACTAAGAGTACTTAAGCTAACCTATGCTACAGAGCGCGGGACGGGATTCCCAGTTAGGGATGTATAAACGGGCGCGAGGTCCTAGTCTACTCGCGACAACCACGCGGGGTTGTTTGACCCTCGGTACGGAGATCAGGGTCGGTCGGGCGGCGGACGGTAAGGGTGACGGATGAACGGGAAACGGTAGGTACTATAGCGTGCAATTGCTCCTATACGAACACCGCGACTACTATAGACCAGGATACGGGAATCGGGATGGACGGTAGGTACTACAGCGTGCAATTGCTCCTATACGAACACCGCGACTACTATAGACCAGGATACGGAGGAACAGGCGAGGGGGAAGGGATCAGGACTATGGCGTGCTATTGCTCCTGTACGAACACCGCGACTGCCATAGCCTGGGTACAGCAATCCTAGCAGCCGAGCGGCGGCTGCGAGAATCACTGCCACGATGCTCGGCGCGCGCGCCTTATATACGGATCGGAGCGCGGGGTCGCGCGGGGGGGCGGTCGGCTTCAGTCGGCCGGCGGCCACGATGCGGTGCGCTCGCTGCGGCGTTCCGTCGCAGCGTGCGTAGCTCATTTGTGTGCGCGCTCATGGCGCTGCATCACAATATTCTGTCAGTGTACGAAAGACAGCTTCATTCAATCGCGCGTTGTTCAAGTAATGCTATTGGGTCTCGCATAATACTCCTTTATGCCCAATCGCGCGTAGTTCAGGTGGGTCATTTATAAGCGGGTCTCGCATAATACTCATTTGTTTAAAATTCTGATCTGCAAATCGTGCGTAAAATCAAACTTTATGCACGATTTGCAGATCAGATTACTTTTTAGCACTAGTGCATAAAATCAAACTTCACGCACGATTTGCAGCTACATAAAGTAAACTTTTTGAGCAATTGTATTAAAAAATATATTATGTTCATCATCATCATTTTAAGAGCCTGGCTCTTGTCGGTGGAGTAATCGCCATAAGAGGAAATATGTTGAGGCACTTGATACGTCGTGACATGACGATTACATAAAAACTATTATTAAAGGGAGAATACCAAACAGAAGAGGCCGAGGAAGACCAACACGTGCGTTTCTAGATCTAGATGTTAGTCATCATAAATAAATAATATTTATTTTCTTCGTAACAGTCGTAGCGGAATATTACCCCTTATAGGTATATATTCTTACACTCCACAGTATAGTATAAGAGCCCACGACACTGAACCTAGTTCGATAAGTCTCCTAGATGAGATAGATATAATTAGTCACGTCTTTAATGGGGGAATACGAAATTTCTATGCTGCAATGCAAAAAAAGTGGCGGCGTATTTTAATTTTTTTTTTAATATGAAAAATCCGGTTTCTAGTATGATAAGTCTCCTAGATTTCCTTTGTTCCTCAAAAGCAAAAGAGGGGTAGGGCTACACGATAATGTAAGCTGGGGCTGCGAGCCTCCGTGCGTGGGCTTGTCAGTGGCAGCAGCATCAAAAGTTTGTAGATGTAAATTTTTGTCAATACTTACAGTAACCGTCTGCGATAGAAAAAACACATTGATTACGTCATTACATCAAAATTAGAACTCGGGGCCTGGGTCTTAATTTAATTTAATTTTCTATATAGTGTTGTAAAGTAGGTACGTCTCGGAGATAATAGAAACATAAAGCCTGACCAGAAATATATGATCATTGTCAAGAGGGCGCTATTATTCTTCAACAGTTCAGTATAATCATAGAGCATATTATTCTCTATGGTATGGTGACATCTTGTTTTTTTCCGTCAGCTCTGTAAAAATTTGAATTTATAAATGTTTCACAGCGAAAAAGATTCATTTCCCGAGCGTATAATTTACAGCAGTTTATTTTTGTTCTTGTTAATCTTTAATATTCAACACTTTTTTTTTTTTAGAAAGAGCGGGGAGCAGACGATGATAGGTGGTTATGCAAGCAACAAAGCGGAAGAAATGGAAATAAAAAAAAACAAAATAATTGTCAAAGTGACAGATACATGATATATATAAAAAAAATATTATTGGTAAACAAACTGTTTAGAAATAGGTATCATAGTTTTATATTATGTTCTTGAATATATTTAATAAGGATACTGGTCAGAGGCGGGTCCATTAGAGACAGAAGCGAGTAGAAGTCAATAGGTCGCGGGATACTGCTAGGCTACATCATACAATGAACAACTGAATCGCGGACAAGAGAAGAAAATATGATTCACAGTACCATCGTCCAGGCCACATTCGCACAGTGAATTATCCCGCACCCTAATCTTAGCCAGAAATACCGGCGTACAGACTGGTCCAAGGCGTAAACGGCAAATTGTTGACGTGACCCATTTTGGAGATGCTCGGAATTTAAAGAACCAAGGCTTACGAGGAATCCTAGGTTGAATCCGGCCATAATGTTTTCCAACCTCTAGTCTGGAAGTATTCCATTGGTTTTGCCATGTGTCAAATAACCTAGTTTGCGCACCCCTCAACAGATCAGAGCTATACACTTTGTTGTGGTATGTTGAACCCATCTCAATAGCTTCCTTTGCCCACATGTCCGCTGATTCATTACCAGTAATGCCGCAATGACTAGGAATCCACCCGAGTATGATGTTCAATCCCTTTAATTCGCATTTTCTTAATAAGGACTTTATCTTAAGAATTAAAGGAAACTTTGCCTTCATTTTGAATTGATTGCCCACAATAGCTTGTAGGCAGCTTGTCTGAGAAGATAATATTTTTTTCTATATTGTGAGAGTCAGCATAAGATATAGCCTCTAAGATGGCAACTGCCTCACCTTGTAAATATGGATGATTGTGGAGGGCATTTAAACATCAAGACAATTTTATATTTTGGAATTACCACCGCTGATCCCACACACTTTGCAGGATCAGACTTGGATGCGTCAGTAAACACTGGTAGGTAAGTAACCTGGCCATTTTTCTAGAAGTTTATTAAATTTGCTGTCAGCTCCTGGGTCTTTTTTACATATTTCTGTGTCTAAGATGACATCAAGTTTTGTCTCAAATAGGGGGTTTGTACCTGATTTATATATTATGGAGTTTATTTGATTTAGATTGGAATAACTTGTTACAATCTTTGGAATGTCCTTATGAGTCCAATATGGGTTTTCAGTGACCACAGACGCAAGATCCCTCAAGGGTGGGAGCAACAAGTGATTGGAGTAGGAGATAGCTTTTATGAGGAACCTGTCAGCTAGGTATTGTCTGCGTAGAGAGAGGGGAGGCTCCACACACTCTACCTGCATGGCATTCTTTGCGGAAGATCTCATGGCTCCTAGTATGATTCTCAAGCATTTAGCCTGAATGAGGTCAAATTTTTGTAAAGCCTCTTTATTACAGGGTTCCAAGATAAATGAACCATAGTCCATGTGGCTGCGAATAATAGCGTTATAAAGTAGTTTCTGGCAATTTGGGTGGGATCCCCACCAAACTCCTGACAGCGTCCGCAAAATGTTGACTCCTTTTTCACATTTATCTATTATATGTTTCAGGTGTGGTACTCCAGACATTTTGCGGTCTAAGATGACTCCGAGGAATTTAGCTGACTCCTTACTGGGAATTCTCTCTTCACCATAATACACATCTGCAACGGGCATGTTCCTCCTGCGACTGATGTGACCTTCAGTCGCAGGAGGAACATGCCCGTGTACAGCTTTTGGAAGGTGACAGAGTCAGACATGATCTTCCAACCAATCTTTCAAGTAGCTAAGGCCCCTATTTAAACTAGCAGAAGCGATGTCAATTGATTTTGCTGCTGTGTACAATACAAGATCATCCGCATACTGTAGAATGTTACAAAAGGGCAAGACGGACTGCTCGAGGTCATATGTGTAGATACTATAAAGGAGGGGGCTGAGAACGGATCCTTGTGGGAGGCCTTGCCACAGTGTGCGAGGTGTATAGTATACACTGCCACTGCGGATTTTGATGCCTCTTCCCATAAACATTTTGGAGACAAATAGTACCATCTTCACAGGAATGCTCAGATGTAGCATCTTTGCCCTGAGCACCGGAAGAAGGACATTGTCATAGGCTCCAGAAATGTCAAGGAAACAACTTAGAAGATCTTCATTATTGGATAGCGACCGTCGAATATCTGTAGTGAGTATATTTAAGCTATCAATAGTGCTCCTGCCCTTACGGAAACCAAACTAAGTGTTTGCCAGTAGTCCCTTGCTCTCAACATACCACTTTAACCTGTTCTTTATCAAATGTTCCAGTATCTTGCCCAATGTTGCAGACAGAGCTATTGGTCGGTATGAGCTGGCTTCTTCTGGGTTTTTACCAGGTTTCAGGATTGGGATGACAATTTGAGTTTTCCAGTCATCTGGTATCTCCCCTGTATCAAAGGTATCAGAATGGAAAGGAAGAACTTTTGTGAGAAGGAGCTCAGTTTGGTTATAAAACTGTATGGGATACCATCCTCTCCTGGTGAAGTGTTGCGCAATCCATCTAATGCTAGTTTAAGTTCTGCAGGAGAGAATGGTTCGTCCAGCAGGTTTGACGAGGGAGGTGCTTGAGTTAAAAGTATGCAGGCTGCTTCAGGAACAGATGGAGGAGCTAATCTGTCGGCAAAGTCCGATAGCCAGGCAGAACTATCAGGAGAGGTTGTTGTATCTGGTCTAAAGGATCCCCTGTATCGTTTTATATTTCTCCATAAAATTGATGGAGGGATTCTGGGAGACAGGCTCTCGCAGAACCCCTTCCACCCCTTTTTCTTAATTTTAGCGAGCATTCGTTTGGTGCGAGCTGCGGTTTTCTTAAAAGTGATGAAGTCTTTTATGTTGCCCGTTTCATTAAAAGTCTGTTCTGCTTCCTTTCTTGCCTTAACAGCAGCCGTGCACTCTGCGGTCCACCATGGAGGAGAGGGAATTTTATCCTTCCTAGGTTTTTTGAGTGGGATAAACTTGTCAGCTGATTCTAAAAGTAAAATTTTGAATTTATTGTATTTTTCTGTGTTGTCTATAAGGCTTAGGTTCCATTCTTTTATCTTATCCTCAACATAAAGGGCGAAATTAGGCCAGTCGGCAGCTTGTAATTTGTGTTTCAGAAGCGGTTCCAGTGAGCCCCCTCAACCCTGGGCGAACGGAAGAAGGCTTCGAAAGAATAATTGGGTAGTGATCGCTTCCGAACGATTGACTTAGTACCGTCCAAGATAATAATGCAGCCAAGTTAGGGGAGCAGGCGGACAAGTCTGGTACTGATTGTGGGTTCTGACCAGGATATACTCGGTGTGTAGGTGTGCCATCGTTGATAACGCACACGTTTACTTTATCAAAAATATCTATTAAGGCTGTTGAGAATGCATCAGAGTGACATGAATCCCTAGAGATGTTGTGAGCATTGAAGTCGCCTAATATTATATGAGGAGGTGGAACTGAGGTTAAAAGAGAAGTTAATTCCGGAATGAGATCTAAATCGGGATGGGGAATATATATGGAAATGAAGCTAATGCCCATAACCTTGGCGGCTACGGCATTAATTCCATTTGCATGCGGAGGAAGGGGAATTTGAGAGAAGGGATAAGAACGCTTAATCAATAAGGCACATCCGGCACGTCCATCGTCACGGTCCTCCCTGAGGCACGCGAAGCCCGGGACTCGGAAAAGGGAGCCGGGCCTCAACCATGTCTCCGAGATGGCCGCAACACAGACAAAATGGTCATTTATCAGCTGGATAATTTCTGGTTTTTTGGGAATAACACTGCGGCTATTCCATTGTAGAAATGTGGCCTGGTGGTGGGCCATTAAGAAAACTAGCGGCGAGGTTCTGAACAAGTGTCATGAAAGATGGTGCAACGTTGTGCGGTAAACAATCGCTCCATTTAGCGATGATGTTAGCGAGTAACTTAAGAATGATTGTCATTAAATCCTCATTTGGAGTCACATTATTGCCAGAGTCATTAAGAGCGTGTCCATTGGGTAGTTGGGATGGTGGGGGCCGAACCATGTTATTGTAGGCCTGCTGATCATATCCAGGAGACAGGGGGGCCCTTGGCCGGGGAGTTGTAAAGACTGTTTTACGGTATGAGGTCCTTGGGGGAGTGGAAGTTGCATAAGACTGGCCTACAGGTGATTGCGGAAGTGGGGAAGATTCGTGTACAAACATATTAGCTATATCAGCATAGGCTCTACGTGCAACAGGGACCTGTGTAGCTGCTTCAGCATATGAAATATTCCTTTCTGACATTATCAGTTTAATTGTTTTCTGACGGTGGTGTTCAGGGCAGTTTTTATCAGTGGCAAAGTGATGACCATTGCAGAAAATACATCTGACATGTTCAGGGGCTACGTTGCAATCATCACCTGGGTGCTTTTGGGAACACTTATAGCAACGGGCATCCGAACGACATTGAGCCTGAATGTGCCCAAATCTAAGGCATTTCCTGGATTGGATTGGGTAGCTGGTATACTTCCACTGTAAGTGAGGTGTAATAGGCGAAAATTTTGGACGGTAATGTTTGACCTTCAAAGGTGACCACCACTGACTGGGTTGGGACCCAGGATGGGGAGCAGCCATCCTCTTTGAATATCTTTCTCTGCAAACGACGGGCTTCAAAATCTTACCTTTTTCCTCTTCTAAATTTGTGCCCTTAACTAGGTCCACCATGGACCAATCCGTGGGAACACCTCTAACCAGACCCATGCGTGAGACATTATACGATGGAATGCTCGCAGTTAAATTGTTTTTTTCTAGGACTGGATTTTTGAGGACAAAGTTGGCATCGATGGCTGAATTAAAGGTTACCGAAACTCTGTTGCGGCCGACAGACTTGATCCCTTCCATTTTAATGTTTTTGACGTTGGCCCTAGTTAAGATCATACCTACATAGATGGCTTTCAGTGCGGAATTGGGGTTTGTAGATGTTTCCCTTGAAATATGTACAACAAACGGGCCTTCATCCTCAGTATTGTACGCGCGGGCTTCCTCACTCAGATCGGGGTGTTTGTACAACTGGGGATTGCTATCGTTATCGCTAGCCTGTTTGTTTGACTGGAGGTTGGCACTGGCATCTGATTCACTAGCTGTATGAACCTGTTCCAACATCTCTTTTGGTTCAGATGTCACAACTTTTTTTAAAGACGGCTCTGGCGATTCTACGCTAGGTGATAATTCTGATGTCTCCAGGGTTCTTTTCCTACAGTTATCAGTATCCATGTCGACATGAGAATTATCATCGGCCTCGTCTGGAGGCTTCTCCTTCTCGTTTCCCTCCATTGGCCTAAGGGCCAAACATGCCTGACCCTACCTCAGAATAAATATATTATGAATTAACCCGTTTTATTAAAAATATACCACCACCTGGTTAATTAAAAGGATGAAAAGTTATTTGTACAGGATAATAACCTAAAAGTGAACAGACTCACACGGCCATTCAACACTTTATTATTATTCAAGTAAACTGCCACAATGACAATGACACTGACAACAGTGACGTGACAGCCGGTCACATGCACTCACACACGCATATCATCCTGTCATTAAAATTATTGCCAGTGTAAGAAATTAGTTCCAATTAATTTCCGCTCCTGGCACATGATCGTATATTTCTGGTCAGGCTTTACCTGTCTTAAAAGACTCAAACAACTTTAACCATAGGGGATATCCCCTGGCTCTCCCTAGGTACTTGGTTTTATTACATAACTTAAAAAAAACAGCCAAGAGCATGTCGGGCCATGTTCAGAGTAGTATGGATCCCGTACTTTGGCCCTACTCAAATCATCGTTTTTAGGGTTCCGTATCCAAAATGGCAAAAACAGACATTTTTAAACCACTTGGAACATACCGATGACCACTTTTCTTAAGACACCTCCGATATTATATTGCTATAATCCTCTTAATTTGTCTTAAATTTTTGGTAAGGGAAATATAGTTAGGCAGGAAAGAGATATTTTTTAACATCCACACACATACGTATTTTTTTGTCATTTTTTTTAGATTTTTTTATTTTTTTTATCTAAATCTAAATCTTACCTACCGCTTTTAAAAATATTGCGCCGTATTTTTCTATCATACCTAAAATATTGCTTCATAAGGATGTCGATAGAAAAGTAGATTTTTAATTAATCACTAGCAGAAGCGCATTTTTGCTCCCGTCAAACCGGGGTATACTTATGAAATAAATATAAGCGAAAAACTTATAAAACTCAAACAATTTTGAGGTTTTTTGCACCCCCTCTCTCCTAGATAGCGCAGTGTCCTCGAGGTCGAAAACTTAGGAGAGTCTTCCTAGTATTCCCCTTAACCACCAAATAAAGTTCTGCTGGAATACTATTAATTAGTTACAGGAGAAATAATAACAAGTCTACGGTTAAGTGTGAATCGGATTCAAAAAGAATTCAAATTGTGCGATTTAGGGAATCCTCGGAGCACGAGACCGACTTGCAATTGGCTAGTTTTGTTTGTTTCATTGCAAATATAAATAATACGGTGTCTATTTTTTTTAATCGTACAGTTTAATTATATTTATTAGCCTTGTAATCTCCCTTCTAGGAGAGGGCCAAAGAGATAGTTCAGAGCTGGAAACCGTTACCAAGTCCCAACTTTTAGTATGTTATTGGGCATGACGCTGGGATCCCAAAACTGCTGGGAGACGGGGGCGTCGATGAATGTCTCGCGCGTACTGACGTCATCAAATTGTCTGCCACTTCGTTGAGAAAAGTTGATGTGGTATGCAAAGTATGCATTGCCCTTACACGTATGTGGTATTATATGAATGAAGATAAAATATGCTACATATCACTAATACGCCATATTCCAATATATGTTATATTTAGTTTAAAATCTATTACCAAATATTCAAATCAGGCTAAAAATAAGTCTTATATTTAAATTTTACAACAAAAATAAAAGTCAAATGTTAAAGTTATGTACTACAAGAATAAAAAGGCTAGTTAAGCTACTTGTACAATGCTATCATAAATAACATAAAACAGTACCCTTACCACGAGTCATACAAATACCCCCATTTCGAGATTCGTTTACGAATTCGTAAATTATTTGTACCTCTACCACGAGTCATGCAAATAAGCCCAATTCGAGATTCGTTCACGAATTCGTAAATTATTTGTATGGAGAATTAGTGCAGTACCTCTACCACGAGTCATGCAAATAAGCCCAATTCGAGATTCGTTCACGAATTCGTAAATTATTTGTATGGAGAATTAGTGCAGTACCTCTACCACGAGTCATGCAAATAAGCCCAATTCGAGATTCGTTCACGAATTCGTAAATTATTTGTATGGAGAATTAGTGCAGTACCTCTACCACGAGTCATGCAAATAAGCCCAATTCGAGATTCGTTCACGAATTCGTAAATTATTTGTATGGAGAATTTGTGCAGTACCTCTACCACGAGTCATGCAAATAAGCCCAATTCGAGATTCGTTCACGAATTCGTAAATTATTTGTATGGAGAATTAGTGCAGTACCTCTACCACGAGTCATGCAAATAAGCCCAATTCGAGATTCGTTCACGAATTCGTAAATTATTTGTATGGAGAATTTGTGCAGTACCTCTACCATGAGTCATGCAAATAAGCCCCATTCGAGATTCGTTTACGAATTCGTAAATTATTTGTATGGAGAATTAGTGCAGTACCTCTACCACGAGTCATGCAAATAAGCCCAATTCGAGATTCGTTCACGAATTCGTAAATTATTTGTATGGAGAATTTGTGCAGTACCTCTACCACGAGTCATGCAAATAAGCCCAATTCGAGATTCGTTCACGAATTCGTAAATTATTTGTATGGAGAATTTGTGCAGTACCTCTACCACGAGTCATGCAAATAAGCTCAATTCGAGATTCGTTCACGAATTCGTAAATTATTTGTATGGAGAATTTGTGCAGAGCCTCTAGCGGTCACTTATAGAACTAAAAATTACTGCCATACCATAAGTTAAATTATCGTTTATGCAATTCGCTCACGAAAGTTCGATTGCTTGTTTCGTTTGTGTAGATTTCAATACTTTACAAAGTGACGTGACGTGACAAACGTCACATCCTTCACACCAACCGAAACCAGTAAGCGCCATTTTATATCTATGACCGAAACAGATTGTAGGTAAACCAAAAAGGTTTTACTTCCTAAGTATATTTTATCTGAAGGTTTAGAACTGTAGACAATTATATGAGCAGTGAACAATAATAAGCATAGAAATCGTACTAGCTCTGAAAAATTACCCTACTTTTTGTGGGTATTTAATACGCTTGCTAGGCCGTTAACTAGGAATAATTTCCGTTTGTCATCGTGTCCCAAGCGGTAAATTTTAAGTCGTTAAGGGCGGACAATAATCAAGCTTCGTGATGGTCAGCTGCCGTTCCTTGAGTGGGTTGAGGAACGGCAGCCATTTTCTCACATAAAATACATATAAAATAAAATGACCATCGCGTCCCAGTTGAAACAGGTGATAGTTTATATGCTATTACAAATAAAATAAAAATCATCAGCCGTCTGTATACCACTGAAAAGACCGTAAACTAGTCACATGAATATATGGTATTTAGGGTATCAGCAGACGGTCTTTCTACCTCAATACAGCCGGCTGACGATTTTCCTGATAATAAGAGCATCAAATACTGACAGCTGACCTATGCGAGTCATCATTATACTTCGTCCTTAACCACTTCAAAAATTATCATCGCCTGGGACGCCTTGCGATTGGTCATGAAATTTGTTCATGGCTTACGGTTCATGCCATCGGAGCCGGGAAATACAAGCTATGACAGTAAGCCTTTCATCATCATCATCTCAGCCATAAGACGTCCACTGCTGGACATATGCCTCCCCCTTAAGCCTTAAGTGTGGTAAGCCTTTACCTTATTTAAACGCGCGTGACTTTGAACGCATAAAATGTTATCAACCGACTTCAAGAGTTCGAAGGAGGAGGTTCTCAATTCGTCAGGATCTTTATTTTCACTATTATTTCATAATTTTCACCGATTGCAACTTTTTTTTAAACAGGGAAATTACGTATTTCGTCATACATATTCAAAGCTAGGAAAAGGGGTGAAAACTGTCAGTACTTCATCCATCCATCCATATATTTATTTCGTCGTAGGATATAGCATTACCTAAGAAAACCAAATTGATGAAATTTCAAATGTACAAATAACACTACTAGTTTAAAACGTCCTAGAACTACGTCCATATGTAATAGGTGATTCTTAATTTATTTGGTTATTTTGTCAACATGACAGTTCGACTTTTAGTGATCATAGTGGATCATAGGTTTATGTCTTATTATTTAGGTCTATTGTATAATCACAAAAGGATAAGTACCCTTTCAGGATGTTGTTGATTCTCTAAAGTATTAGGCAGTGCGCTACTGTTACACATCCCACCTGCGTCGACGCCGACACGTTGGCCAAGTCCTTTAATTTATTTACCAGCGAACAAGCCGGAGCGGCACCCGACATCCGAAATCACTACAAGACTATTAAATATAGTTGTCGTTCGTCTAACTATTGTTGGTGTCGAGGCAATCGATCCGTGGAGCTAGGGGCACGGAGCCTCACGACTAACAAACGCACAAGGGAAGCTAAAGATGCTCCAGCAAGCCGCCGGTTTTCATACATAACACAACGCAGGATTGCGGCTTTGCCGCTTCTTACATAATGATGGTTTTATTTCTATTTATAAGTTACACGTACGAGTAATTGTTAGTAGTACTTATAAGTTTCTAGTTTGTGACAATGTTACTTTAAAAGGCTATTTCGCAATAAATAAATCTTTAATATAATTATGTACATTATAATTTCAAAGTGCCCTGTATAAATCTGGATGTCTTTTAAGTAAGCACTATTTTATAGTACTTGGATGCAATAATTCGAAGATCCCGGCCTGTAACGCAGTTGTTACTTCTTGAATATAAAATAATCATAAAGCTCTATAAATGGAGTACGCTTCGCCTCATCTGTCCAAACAAAAAAGTCTGCCAAAATCTGAGGGGGGCGAGGTAGCACGCATGTGAAGTTTTCAAGTCAAAGGTACATCATTGTCGGTTGTTAATACAGTTTATTTCTAAATGAATTTTTATGGCAGCAACGCTTTATTGACAACCGACAAAGATGTACCTTTGACTTAAAAACACCTAACATATTTGACATATTCTTTTTATACTTCATAACACTAAATGGAGCAATAGATAGTCGACTGTACAAATGTTGACATATGGTTCATTATTGGATGCAGTCTTTGGAAATGTCAAACAAAAAAGCCAAGGATCATTTTTGATTGTATTTTCAAACAAAATATAGAAGACAGCAATCCTTAAGCGCGTTAAATATGGAGAAGTGTCAAACGTCAAATAGTTACTGCCCGTCAGAAAGAAAACGATTGTCTTTGAATCGATTCTGTAAACGAAGCTTGATTTTCGATTTAGGTTAAATCTTTTATTACGAAAGTAATGATAAATAAAGTAAAACTGTACTTACATCTGAAATGGTATTTCATCTTTTTGTAAACTAGACGAAATATAACATTTTTTACATCCAAAAACAGCGCATAAGGGCATTTTCACGGAGCTTGTTATCCATTGACAGCGATGACGAAAATGCGTGACATCGATTATTGAAATAGTTTTTATAGATGTACTAGATTTTCCGCCAATACTTTTGACAGAGGGGAAATGATACTCAGGGCCTCTCCTGGTTTAGAACTCTCTGAAAATAATACACCTTCCTGGGATAAATAGTTTGCCTTGCTGGTGGATAAGTTAGCTGCTACAATAATCAATCAGAAATGAATGATGCACAAGAACCTGTAAAAGAAGTTTCAATATTATTTGATATTTTTCACAGTTTCATTGTAATTATTATGATTGAAAATGAAAGTGTTTATAACTACGAGTATCATATCAAATTTCAACTACTTACCATTCATTTTAGGTTAGATTTGGTATTTTTGTGTCGATTTAAAATCAGATTAATTGGCTATTATATACATAAATCTCACAAATATTCAGCAGTTCTTGGGTCTAGATTTCTTTTTTAAAAATATTCTTATTGAAGTGTTGATGTGGATATTTCTATTTCTCATATCGGCTTGAAATTTACCGTTTCGTTTTCCAGTTCCAGTTATCATACTATGCAGTCTTATTAACAAATTATGCTTAATATAAGGCTTTGTCGATATTATTTCGTCAACTAATAATATATAAATATAACACAATAAATACGAATGGTTTTCACTTTCACCATGTTTTGACATCTCACCTTATAATTTGATAGTGAAAGAGTTTTCTACAGGCGATACGGTTTTTTTCGGCGACGTAAGTCAAATTAGTGTCTTATGGTCACGTTTTAATAAAACCTATCGATAACAAACTGTACTGACCTTCAGTAACATGACAGATCACATTCGACGTGCCGCATACATCCGTCTCGTTCTACCTATGATACGGATGTATGCAGCGCACTAAACGTAATCCGACATGAAATATCAGCATAGATCGTTTGTATGTGTTGCTGTCGAAACTGAAGGAAAACGATTCAAAGCCCGATTATTCGTTAACGCCTATAGAAAAATATTCAGAATTTTCTACATGACTCGTGGTAGAGGTACAGTTTCGACAGCAAGAAATTCAAAAGCTCTATGCTGACATTTCATGTCGGATTACGTTTAGTGCACTGCATACATCCGTCTCATAGGTAGAACGAGACGGATGTATGCAGTACGTCCTGAGTACGTCGAATGTGATCTCATGATCTGTCATGTTAACGCACCTTTAGTTAGTACAGTTTGTTATCGATAGGTTTTATCATAACGGTACCATAAGACACTAATTTGACTTACGTCACCGAAAAATACCGTATCGACTGTAGAAAACTCCTTCACTATCAAATTCTACCGTGAGATGTCAAAACATGGTGAAAACCATTCGTATTTATTGTGTTATATATTATTATTATTAGTTGACGAAATAATATCGACAAAGCCTTATATTAAGTATAATTTGTTAAGAAGACTGCATAGTATGATAACTGCATGGAACTGGAAAACGAAACGGTAAATTTCAAGCCGATATGAGAAATAGAAACATCCACATCAACACTTCAGTAAGAATAACTTTAGAAAAGAAATCTAGACTCAAGAACTGCCGAATATTTGTGAGATTTATATTTTAATAGTCAAGTAAACTGATTTTAAATCGACACAAAAATACCAACGTGAATCGTAAAATTAATGTTAAGTAGTTGAAATTTCATACCATAGTTATAAACCCTTTGATTTTCAATCATAATAATTACAATGAAACTGTGAAAAATAACAAATAATATTGAAACATCTTTTACAGGTTCTTGTGCATCATTCATTTCTGATTGATTGCTGCACATGGCTGTAGCAGCTAACTTATCACCGGCAAGCATTGATTTATACAAAAAGGGAGATATGGTACCAGGCGCTCGATTGTGTGCCGTCAAATATAGGTTCCGGGACCTATATTGAATTAGTCGTGTGGGAGTCTCTCAGTCACACTTTGTGCAATGCGCAAAATATGGAGGTTTCCCTTGCATACCCATGTTAACTATATATAGGTTTATCTCTTTTGCCCATGATGCACATATATTACTTATAGCGGTGTGTAGCATTTTACAAGTGTAGGTGCTGGACCACATTTCAGTTTTGTTTACTATGAACGTCACTCATCTTCCTTTTTAGGGTTCCGTAGTCAACTAGGAACCCTTATAGTTTCGCCATGTCTGCCCGTCCGTCCGTCCGTCCGTCCGCGGATAATCTCAGTGACCGTTAGCACTAGAAAGCTGAAATTTGGTACTAATATGTATATCAATCACGCCGACAAAGTGGTAAAATAAAAAGTGGAATTTTTTTTTTATTAGGGTACCTCCCCTATACCTAAAGTGGGGAGTGATTTATTATTGTTGGATAGGTATTTAAAAATGAATACGGGTTTTCTAAAATCATTTTTCGATAATGTAAATATTTTCGGAAATAATCGCTCCAGAAGTAAAAAAATATGCGTCTAACTTTTGAACCATAAGTTTTAAAAATATGAAAAAAATCGCAAAAGTAGAACTTTATAAAAACTTTCTAGGAAAATTATTTTGAACTTGATAGGATGAATAGTTTTTGAAAAAAAAATACAAAATAATTTCTGAACTAAGTTTGTAATTTAACCGTATAAGCAGGTGTTTATTGTACCTGTAATTTCTACAAAATTACAATGAAATGACGTGCTTTCAAATAAAGTAAAAATGGTGAAAATCGGTTCACGCAATAAAGAATTATCCCATAAAAATCATCTTCCATACTTTATGCTCGCGCGCAATAGTTTACTTAATTTGCCGATAGATGTCGCTGTACGTGGAACTCTCATATCATATCCTACATGGCGGTGTTATTAACTCTTAAGTGGGGACACGTACTGTGACGGACGGAAAACTACGGAACCCTACAGTGAGCGTGGCCCGACACGCTCTTGGCCGGTTTTTGTTTATGTCTATGCCGGCAAGGCACTCTTTATCCCAGGAAGGTGTATTACATTATATTTAAGAAGTAACAACTGGGGTTGATAATATCAATTTGCTTAATTTATGAAATATCCGCATGAAGCTATAGCATAACCCACACATACACGTGTGTAGCATTGATGAAAAGCATGTACTATAGTCATACACAAGATATCTCTATACTCCGCTTAGCGCGTTATTTCTTTGAAACCTAAGCTGCCAAAAAGAAAAGGTGCGGGAGGGGAACTCGCAATGCTAGACAGGGACCGCGCGATTCTTCCGTGGGGCGTAAGAGAGAGTCAGACGTTAATGGTTGCCATAGAGACGTACTATGCTTACTGTCACTTCCAATATTAATGTATCACTATACAGTGAAATTACTTTGAGCGTGGCAGCGGGGATCGCCCGGCTACGTGGGGTCTTGGGTTAATTAGTCTATGACTATAGTACATACGTACATTGTTTTTAAAAGTAATTTATAGTATAAGAGCTATTAACAGAAATAAATAACCGGGGACTCGATTCAGTCACTAAAGAAAGAAAAACCGGCCAAGAGCGTGTCGGGCCACGCTCAGTGTAGGGTTCCGCAGTTTTCCGTCCGTCACAGTAAGTGTCCCCACTTAAGAGTTTTTGAAAGCACGTCATTTCATTGTGATTTTGTAGAAATTACAGGTACAATAAACACCTGCTTATACGGTTAAAACAAACTTAGTTAAGAAATTATTTTGTAATTTTTTTCAAAAACTATTCAACCTATCGAGTTCAAAATAATTTTCCTAGAAAGTTTTTATAAAGTTCTACTCTTTTAAAACTTATGGTTCAAAAGTTAGAGGGGGGGGGGGGGGGGTTTACACATTTTTTTTTACTTCTGGAGCGATTATTTCCGAAAATATTTACATTATCAAAAAATTATTTTAGTAAACCCCTATTCATTTTTAAATACCTATCCAACAATATATCACACGTTAGGGTTGAAATGAAAAAAAAAATCACTCCCCACTTTACGTATAGGGGAGGTACCCTAATAAAACAATTTTTTCCACTTTTTATTTTACCACTTTGTCGGCGTGATTGATCTACATATTAGTACCAAATTTCAGCTTTCTAGTGCTAACGGTCACTGAGATTATCCGCGGACGGACGGACGGACGGGCAGATATGGCGAAACTATAAGGGTTCCTAGTTGACTACGGAACCCTAAAAAAAAAGAGCTATTAACAAAATAGTAACAACTTTTAGGAAAGAAATATGATAAAGATAAAAGATATTTATTCTTCAATTTAGGCACATTACAATGAACTTATGAACGTCAGAGAGAGAAAAAACTGCCACCAGTTCTGACCCTACTCCTCTGACCCGAAAAGTATCAGATTATGACCGGCAAGAAACTCGGCGGGACTTATTTTTTAAATCAGTAAAACATTAATTATATCTTAAAGATACTAATACAATAAAAGTACGACAAAAGTCGAAATCCTTGGGACAGTTTTGAATTTTGGTGTGTATGTTGATTATAGGTCCTGTTTTCATGTCCAGACCTTTTGACGTGTCAGGACCTCGAGCAACCGCCAACTCCTAAGAAAATGTCCTTCACCTTGAAGTAATTCGTTTTTCCCTCCGAATCTCGGTACTCTATGAAAATATGATCTAGATCAATATTAAATTCCACATAATGTCAAGTGCAGGACCCAAAATTTACAACAAACTCCCTTCGGAGATAAAAAATGCGGGTAGTACCCACGTATTTTTGAATAGATTAAAAAGGTGGCTACTAAACCATACTTTTTACAGTCTCACAAAGTTTTATGTTATGACCTACGTAATTAGGAAAACACTTAATTTAAAATCTAATTCAATAATTAAGTACCTATAAATAAGGTAATAAGTACCAATGAATGTAAATTAATTACCATTATAGTGTTTATTATTTTTATTTTAAGATCATTTAATTGTACGTAATAAATTTCAAATATTATAAATAAATGACTATAACTATGACAAAGAAACATGCGTACACTTTTGCGAAAAACTGCTCCTTTTCAGGGGATACTCTCATGATATAATACTTGTGACAATACAAAGTTAACATTTATTTATAGTTTTCTATTGACATACAAAATACACCTTTGAAATCCGCGCAATAGTTTATGCACCAGGGAAAAACATGATTTTATATTTGGTAAACTCATGCGGCTGCCAGATTGTTTTATTTTTAGATATATAAGTGTGGATTCATTGTTCAGATCAAGTGAAATTAAAGGATATATATGTCACTTGTAGAAATCCGCTTAGCATCCTAGGCTACAGGCTGTATTCAGTTTTGAAACCATTACCCTACTCACTGTTTTTGTCGCAGTCTTTTAAAATGTTGATATTGGTGTAGCTGTCATACAAAGCTATAAATAAATTATATTTTCATAAATTTTATATCATGAAAATATCCCCTGGAAAGGTGCATTTTTCCGCAAAAGTGTACGCATTAACATGCGTAACAAAATTAAAGCTCATTAAATTCCATATAGTAACCTATATGGAATTTAATGAGCTTTAATATTGTTCTAGATCATATTTACATAGAATGCCTAGATTCGGAGGGAAAAACGAATTACTTCAAGGTGAAGGACATTTTCCAAGGTGTTGGCGATTCCTCGTGGGCCTGAAACATCAAATGGTCTGGACATGAAAATTGGACCTATAATTAACATACACAACAAATTTCAAAACTGTCCGAGGGATTTCTACTTTTGTCGTATTTTGACTGTATTTTACACAATAATGCGTAGTTATATAAGAAGACTTATCAAAACAGCTTGAGAGTCAGACAATTTAGATACCTATTTTTTACTTAAAAAGAAAAAAAATCCAAATCCGACTGCTTAACAAAACATTTGATATGCTTTCCTATCTGAATTATGTCCTCTAAATGATAGATGATTTGTAGTAGTTTCTGGTTTGGACCATGCATCTTTGTCCGTCATATAGTCCTCGACCCTGTAATAACCCTTTGACATTAAAATTCTGTTTCAAATATTTCTTAAGAGCGGGAAATCATAAATTTAAAGCATTGACGGGTAACTTGTTATAAATGTGAATACCTTGACCAAAAAAAAAATTACTTATATGCTTTGCGGATACGATACTACTTCTGATAGCAAGCTTGTTTTTATTTTTAGTGTTATAGCTGTGGATTTCGGATTTTTTAAATGTTTGTATATTCTTTACAACAAAAATAATATTGTCATAGATGTATTGGGACGCAACAGTTAAAATAATAATAATAATAATAATAAATACTCTTTATTGCACACCTCATACAGTTACAAGCACAAATTTTACAATTAGATAAATTTAGGTAGAGGTAACAACAGGCGGTCTTATCGCTAATGAGCGATTTCTTCCAGACAACCTTTGGGTAGTGGAGACTAGAGAAAAACAATAAGCAGTAGGTGGTGCATAGAAACAAAAGAGACGAAATAGATAACACAGCACATTCATATGAATATACATACTTAAATAAATACAAAATAAACATACATATACGTACATATATACATATATAATACACACAATAAGAAACAACAGTGTTTTAATTTCTTTAAATAGTTCTCTAACTGATGCACCTGCCTTTAAGTTATTGCCCCAAACCAGAATACTAAATGACATCTCACTATGAAAATAACTGATAAACTAAGCGAGCTGTGTTAATATTCGTTAATTGTCTAAAATTCTCC
The DNA here is from genome assembly GCA_947086415.1 of Pammene aurita. Taxonomy (NCBI): domain Eukaryota; kingdom Metazoa; phylum Arthropoda; class Insecta; order Lepidoptera; family Tortricidae; genus Pammene; species Pammene aurita. The sequence continues at coordinate 72,110,556 of OX352289.1, read as the reverse complement.
TAACGGCATGAGCGGCCATACTCCATTGTAGATTATTGTCCAACACCGAATCAAGGAACAGTGCTTTATCTACTATCTCGAAACATTCACCATTCAGGAGAATCTTGGTGTCCACTGGTGCAACGTTTGGCAAAACAAATCTAATAAGTACATTTGGTTTTCTTGGCATTAAGTATCAAATTGTTAATAGTAAACCAGTTCAGCAGTTACAGAAGCTAGTATAATTGATTACAGTACTAAAGTCCCTTTGGACTGGGTTTTATTTATACAACAACTGTTTGTGTTCTGTTGCTAAGATATGAAGACATGAGATTCAAGACATTTTCTGACAAACCATAATGGTATAATTTAATAATGAGCGTTCTATGATCAACACAATCAAACGCTTTAGAAAGATCACAGAATTAAAACAGTTAATTATTTCCTGCCGAATAGGGGGAATAATCATGTATAGCCGAATTTTGGTATGAGTCTAGGTAAAGATTTCTTAAAAAACATACTAAAAGTACTGGTGGGTGGGGGTGAAGCCGAGAGGGGTCCCTTTTTTCAGTTTTTCGTAAATAACTCACAAACAGCGACTCATTAAAAAAAATGCACTTAAATCATCAAAATAACATTTTCTATTAAAAAGATTCTTTACGCTTTTTGCTGGATCATCCACATAAAGTAGGTATTCAACAAAAAAGATTCTTTACACTTTTTTGCTGGGATAAATGTTTAATGAATAATGAGATATCGCGGGAATGAGATAGACCATTTTTAAAACTTACGGAGCTATTTTTAACGAAAGTATAAATTTATCCAAAAATTGTTTTAGAAGACCTTTATTTTTTTTAAAGACATATTCAACGATACCCCGCTCGCTAGGGTTGGAGTGAAAAAAAATTCACTCCCCCACTTCATGTGTCCGAGGTACCCTAAAAAATAATATTTTTACAGATTTTGCTTTACAACTTTGTCGGCATAATTAAAACACAACACATACAAAATTTCAGTTTTCTAGTACTTAGCCATCACTGAGAAAAGCCGCGGACGAACAGACGGACAGGCGGACATGGCGAAACTATAATGGTAGGAACACTAGGAACCCTGCTGTGGTGGTTATAGTACTAGAAAATTGAAATTTCGTATGAGTAAGTACGAGTATATATATGTTTTAATCACATCGACAAAGTCGTAAAACAAAATCTGAAAAAATATAATTTTCAGGGCACCTCCCGTACACATTAAGTAGGGGGGTGGGGTATTTTTTATCTACCTTTGGAAACACCCTAACCTGCTTTTAAAACTTGACAGTTTATTGAAAGAAACTTTGGAATTGATTCTTAACATACATTTCGACGATAGATCCTGGACCCAGGCTAGCCTGCCTATAAGACATGGCGGCCTGGGCATACGGAAAATTTCTAGTGTTTCGTTGCTTGCATTTTTGTCATCGGTACACAGCGCGGGGAACCTGATCGGAAGTATACTAACCCCTTCTCTCGGCGTCCTGGAGGCTGCACACTGTACCGAGGGCAAAAATGTCTGGGCATTAACCTGCCCCAACACAGATCTGCCTGCCAATCCCTGCTCGCAGAGGCAATGGGACGAGCCGCTCTGTCGACTAGTGCGGAACAATCTTCTTTATACATCAACTAGTTCGTCAGATCGAGCTCGTCTCCTAGCGACTGCGGAGTGGGAGTCGGGTCTGTGGTTACAAACCCTACCATCCCCTTCCATAGGCACTCTCCTGGACAACACAACCTTCCATTTGGCGACCAGTTTGCGGATAGGGACACCAACTAATGCTCCACATCGCTGCCAATGCGGTACCATGGTAGACAACCTTGGTCATCACGGGCTGTCCTGTTGCAGAAGCGCCGGGCGCATTCCTCGCCATGCCAGCATTAACGATGTCATCCGGAGGGCCCTTGTCAGCGTCAAAATGCCAGCCGTCTTAAAGCCTATTGGCCTTGCGAGAGACGATGGCAAGAGGCCCGACGGAATGACATTGGTGCCTTGGAGGATGGGGCGGCCCCTAGTCTAGGATGCTACATGTGTAGACACCCTGGCGCCATCCCATCTTCCAGGCACTAGTAGTAGTGTTCGATCTGCAGCATCCAGAGCCGAAGACCTCAAACGCCGCAAGTATACTGCCCTTGGCAGTGGCTACATATTTGAGGCGTTTGGGGTCGAGACGCTGGGGCCATGGGGACCGGGCGCGCGCAAGGTATATAAAAGCCTAGCGTCGCGCCTGATCGAAACAACAGGTGACCAGAGGGCTGGCCAGTATTTCGCTCAGCGAATAAGTATTGCCATACAACGTGGCAATGCGGCCAGCCTTCTGGGCACACTACCCATTGGCAGCGATCTAGTAGAAATTTGCTACTTGTAGTTTAAGTTGATAGTGTTTATTATTTTTATTTTAAGATCATTTAATTGTACCTAATAAATAAGAAATTAAATTTTAGCATAATATTTACGAATATCTAAAGTATTTATTTCTCAATCGGTTAATTATTTCGCAAAATATTCGTATGTTTATTTTTGCTTGGAATTCTATTCAATTGTTAACTCTACATTTATTGCGTTGTTGTCACATCTCTACATGTGTCATGTCATGTCAACCCATAAACTTACTTTGTCAATTTGTATAAGAAGACATACTTTGACAATGAAAAACAAAGTCAAAGCTGCCAGCCATTATTAATTATTCAACCTCTATCTCCTAACCTCTCAATAGATTGATAAACTTTAGTATTAGAAACTTTTAGACTCGACACGTAAAAAATTGGAAAATTAACGAAAAAGTATACCCATGTTAAGATATACTGCAATCGATTCCACTCCCGATTCCAATTAACCTTTTGACCGCCAAGCATTGAACTAAAGTGACGCGCCACCGACGCCACGTACGTCGCGTTTTGTCACGCGAAATTGAACTTTGCGGTAGCCGTCGTTGGCGTCCATGGCACAACTTTTTGATGTCGGTCACAGCCGACTGTGGCGGTCAATAGGTTAAACAGTTTTCAGGTTTTTAGTCTTGGAAGTAACACGTTGTATATTTGATAAAAAACCGGAAACATTTTTATATATTTAATACTTGTTTTCTATAGACTTACCTCCTTATTCATAAACGTCTCTGATACGTAAGTTAACTAATATTCGTTTCTCCTTATCTGTCACATTGACAGTTGTGTTTGTTAGAAACAGACAAACCATAATTTTTTTTTCTTTTAATTAATGGCTTTTACTCCTTTTAACTAATGGCGTTTAGCGAGGTGAATTCTGCCAATGTCAAGGTACACTTATGATTTCATTCATTTAAGTAAAATAAAATAAAAGCAACATTGTTCGGTTAAGGCCTTGTTGATTGTAAAGTGATAGCCTCCTTACAAACACGTGGGTGGCGGTGGCGGGACCCCGGATAACCGTCTGTTCAACTAAAGGATGGTTACTCGCGTTTTGGGACTAATTTTTCATTAGCTGCACACTTGTTCGTTAGGTCACCGCACAATAAGCTGTCAATATTACACACTGAACTACGTAAATGAGCAAAAAACAAAAAACTATTCTAAAGACGACGTAGCCATCTTGAAGCTCAAACGGAAATCCAAAAACCATAAATTAACTAATTTAAGCCTGCGAGACGTTTATGAGAATGGGGGTAAATGTCGAGTGCAAACTTTATAACTGACAGTGAAAACAAGTATCTACACAAACCATTTGAATTTGAAGTATCTGATTTGAAATTACTTGCTTTTAGCGTAAAATTACTGTAGTTACTTACTTGAATTTATCAATAACTCAAAAACTAAGAAGTGTTCAACAAAACGTGTGATGACAATCGATGGGTTAAAAAATCCTGATCCGAATATGTACTTTTAGGGTTCCGTAGTCAACTAGGAACCCTTATAGTTTCGCCATGTCTGCCCGTCCGTCCGTCCGTCCGCGGATAATCTCAGTGACCGTTTGCACTAGAAAGCTGAAATTTGGTACTAATATGTATATCAATCACGTTGACAAAGTGGTAAAATAAAAAGTGGAAAAAAATGTTTTATTAGGGTACCTCCCCTATACGTAAAGTGGGGAGTGATTTTTTTTTAATTTCAACCCTAACGTGTGATATATTGTTGGATAGGTATTTAAAAATGAATAGGGGTTTACTAAAATCATTTTTTGATAATGTAAATATTTTCGGAAATAATCGCTCCAGAAGTAAAAAAAAAGTTAGAGGGGGCTCTAACTTTTGAACCATAAGTTTTAAAAATATGAAAAAAATCGTTAAAGTAGAACTTTAGAAAGACTTTCTAGGAAAATTATTTTGAACTTGATAGGATGAATAGTTTTTGAAAAAAAATTACAAAATAATTTCTTAACTAAGTTTGTTTTAGCCGTATAAGCAGGTGTTTATTGTACCTGTAATTTCTACAAAATCACAATGAAATGACGTGCTTTCAAAAACTCTTAAGTGGGGACACTTACTGTGACGGACAGCAAACTACGGAACCCTACACTGAGCGTGGCCCGACACGCTCTTGGCCGGTTTTTTTTTAATACAGTTATTTTATCGGCCGACTTAATACACCGTTTTTTCTAGTCTGATTCGGAACGAGACAGTTTTGGAGAGCAAGTGTCCCGCCCAGCAACAATAAAAGTTGGGATCGGTTTCCAGCTCCGAACTATAACTATTCCCGTAAGGCATCATCATCTACTTGTATATTCATCTACTTGTGTATTCGTACGTCAATCAATCATAAATAATGCTTTTCACTCACTTGCTGCTGACATCCCGCACTTTTGTGCGTTTTTTGAATCTGTGGAATAAAGGTTTCATATTAAAAAACACAAACGTAAATTAAACTTGAGGTCAGTGAAGATATAATTATATCACAGCAACCGTAGCATATAAACAACCCGGTAAGCACCTCTTTTTACGCAACTGCCGAAGAACGATTGTGTTTATCGATAGTACCGAGGTCCTAGCTAAATTGGTTGTTCAATACTTACGCTATGGATTGTCCAATTTAGCTAGAATTAAAAATTGCTTGACAATCACGGAGGATGAGTGTAATTTGGCACACCCTACCGCCTACATGTACTGGTGAGAACGTGTGAGATGCAGGCGCGGATACAGGGGGGGGCAACAGGGGCAATTGCCCCCCCCCCCCCCCCCCCTGAAACGCAAACCTCGTATACGGGGGCCCGCGGACCACGAAATTTTTTGTGAAGGAAATCCTGGATTAATTTTGTATTAAGCAGAAACGTCTGCAAGCGAAATTTCAATTTTATACCTGAAGTTGGTCAGAGTGGTCGGTCCGGTGTTCCGAAAGGTCGCAAGTTCGAATCTTGCTCGACGCGATGAATTTTTCCATTTTTCTTTCAATTATAAAATTGAAATTTCGCTTGCAGACGTTTCTGCTCAATACAAAATTAATTTCTTATGGGTTAGCGCATTGTTATCAATATCAATGTTATTCCAATATGACTTGGAACTTCTATGCCGTCTGGAACGTGTATATACACTTACGGTAGATGTCGCTACATGTCAGCATCTGACGTAAGCAATGATGGAACTGATGGAAAGATTCACCGCTGTTGAGTAGCGTCGATGGCTCAGTTGGTCAGAGCGGTCGGACCGGTGTTCCGAAAGGTCGCAAGTTCGAATCTTGCTCGACGCGATGAATTTTTCCATTTTTCTTTCAATTATAAAATTGAAATGGATCTGGATCTTCGCCTGGTGAGGTGTCATTAGATTCGTCACGATTGTGGGAGTGCAGTAAGACATATTAAAGTCGCTGGTCATGTTGGTTTAAATCGGCATCGGGGATCGAAGCAGATGGTATCTGCTTGAGACGGAGGAAGACTCTTATCAGGGATCTCTTTTTACGGAATATTTAAGTGATAACGTCAAATGTAAATGCCTTAAAGAAGTAGAATAGTATTTAATTGGGGACCTCAGGACGTTGGTACGAATCTAACTCCGAACTTTTCTAATTAAGTTAGAGCCGTTTAAAGGATGCTCTTCAGAAAATGAACCACCACTCTTATTTCCACATCTGTTGACAACAGTGTGCCGTATTCCAACTTAAAAAACATAAACAATACATTCAAAACACAATCTATCCCCAACACCACCCCAACACAGAACAAATAATCAAGCAATATTGCAGTTGTACTGGAGTTGCATCGGAATCATTTTTAAGCGAATTTTGATATATTCAGACGTTTAGGCGTTAGCCGTCTTGCGTAGTTAATGCATTGATATATTCAGACGTTTAGGCGTTAGCCGTCTTGCGTAGTTAATGCATTGATATATTCAGACGTTTAGGCGTTAGCCGTCTTGCGTAGTTAATGCATTGATATATTCAGACGTTTAGGCGTTAGCCGTCTTGCGTAGTTAATGCATTGATATATTCAGACGTTTAGGCGTCAGCCGTCTTGCGTAGTTAATGCATTGAAGTTGTATTGGAGTTGGATCGTGCCTCTACGTGTTTAAGTTAGAATACGGCCCAGTATTGCCTCTAAATGGTTACAATTTTTAGCGCTTTTTTATATTTAAATTATTTATCGATATTTCAAGCTCACTGATATATCGAGCCGCCCAATGGGACAAAACATATAAACACGTAGTAATATTATATTCAAATGGATTATATCGCGGGTTTGAACTTATATATTTATGCCCATTCCTTCCCAGCCCTTTGAACACGCTATTACAACGCTCGTGGTCACGGGATATTATATTACACAGATTAATATGTCGTTGTTAAAGTCACCTCTACCTACATCGCTCAATCTTTACAACGACATATTTGCCTGTCACGTATGAAACACCCCTTAAATATTACGATTTATAAGTGCTAGCTGTGTTCCATTACATGCCGCCGTTTGTTATGTTGCAAGGTGCCATTGTCAACGGCCTTAAATACTAGTATCGTTACCAATAACTCCTAATAAATACATTACTGTTATATTGTAAGTACATCATTAAGTACACGCTAGAGTAGAATTAGATTGATACATTGCAGTGTCGCTTACCTAAAGCATGTTTAATATTTAAGTATATCAAATTTATGTGGCTTGGATTAAAGCTTTAGGCACTGGTCCCACCGCGAGCGAGTAAGCTACGAGCTATCGGCTATTTTCTAGCCCAAGAAACGAACAAAAGATAATCGCTTCCGTGTAAATAAAAGAGAGAGATATATATTTATAGTTCATCGCTGGCTGTTCACACTGCGATGAACTATAAATATATATATCTCTCTTTTATTTACACGGGAACGATTATCTTTTGTTCGTTTCTTGGGCTAGAAAATAGCCGATAGCTCATAGTTACTCGCCCGCGGTGGGACCAGTGCCTTAACAGTGTCACCAACCAAGCGTATAGCTAGCTACGGATACATGCACAGTCTGTCTGCCGGGTCTGTCTGGTGGACGTACCCAGCACCCAGCGTGCAGATCATTAAATGTATGGCGGATATTGGACATCGAGTGTCTGCGGACAGATCTGAATAGCGCCATACATTGACGGATCTGGCGCGTAGGACGCAGAACGTTACAGCGTTAATCATCCTTCAAATATTAAAAGTAACATAAATTTGATCTTCTGATTATTCGAATAATTTTCAAAATTAACGCATTATCTATTTGGAAATGCTGGTATGCCGATTATTAGCCATGATTAAACGCACAGAGCTGTGTGCCGGATCTGTCCTCCGGATCCAGCCGCCTTACAGTGACGGATCCGCCCGCCTTACAGTGACGGATCCGGCGGCCGGATCCAGCTGCCTCACAGTGACGGATCCGCCCGCCGGTTCCAGCCGCCTCACAGTGTCGGATCCGCCCACCGACCCCATCTATCAGACGGCAGATCGGTGCGTGAATCCCCAGCTAAAGCTAAATACAGACTTGTCTTAACTATACTACTTATATATTAATTAGCTAAATTACATTAGTAGTTTTATACGTACAATACCATTTATACAAAATAAATAACTTCTTAGTATATTTGATTCAAGAGCGGAAAATATGTTGTCACTTCACGAGTCCCGAGACAGACAAGACTCGGAACGAGTGGAGAATGTCATTTCCGCGCGTGCATCAAACATCAAACGTTTAATACAGTTTATATTTATTTTTAATATAGCTGCATAGGCTAATGTAATAATTTGTAAAAATTGTATGAAAGTAAAATATAATTAATACATTATTATTACTATGGCTATACTATAATTATACTGTATTAGTACTAAGTGTGCGGTCTTCGTAGTGTAGTTATCTATTGCCGGTCGCGCAGCGCTGTAACAACACCGGTATCATAACAAAATAATTTAATTAAGAAATAAACGCGTCAATAAATATGATTTTGTACTAATGATTTGAACTGACAGAATAGGGTGTCCCTTATGTTACGATTTTGAGAAATTAATAACGCATACCCCCTAAATGTCTTTCTTTTAACCCAAAATACTCTACAAAAAAAAATCAGGCCATTCCTGTAACCCTAACCCGTGCCGCCTTGCATCGTAATTTCCCCATACAAATCACTATGAAAAATTTGGGCACAAGATAAGTCGCTACTTTGATATCGGTTTTCGGCTCGCAGCGAGATTTTTTTCATAAAAAATGTTCAAAGAGTGCATACTACTCAGTATGCACTGATGATATGAAAAAAAAATATAAAATTTTATTTTATTATATTTCATACTTTGTATGAATAAATCGGATAAAAGTCGGCACGTGTTACAGTTACAGGAATTGCCTGATTTTTTTTTGTCGAGTATTTTGAGGTAAACTAAATATATAAGGGACACCCTATAGTATATATATTCTATTTTTTTTTATGAGGGGCCTTTTTTCAGCTATTGCAGAGCTAAATAATAATAAATAAAAAATATATATTTCAGATCAAAGATCCATATTATGTTAGTACTTATACTCTAGACTTAATAACTATGTTAGAGAAAACACATAAAATAAAAACATAAACCAAATAAAAACAAAAAACTTCCTATTTGGCCCTTCCAATGGCGACTTCGACCCAGTATTTAATTGTAGGGCAGTCTAGGCTTTCCGACAATGTCCTGAGGAGGCTATTGCCACTGCAACGCACTCGCCTAAGTAGTGATTCAACACGCTTGCGTCTGATTGCGAAAAAGTCATCACTTCGCGCTTCCGCAAACATGCTAGACGCACTACAGTGCTTCGGCAGTCGCAACAGCATCCTCAAGACATTGTTATACTGGACTGTCAGTGCGTTGTATGCCCTTTGTGTAAAATTTACCCACAGATTGCAGGTGTAGAACGTCTGACATGCAGTATGCTTTAAAAAGCGTCATTTTGACTTGTTCGTTACACCTTGCAAATCTGCGGGCAATCATATTAGGTACCACGCACCGCCATCGACCTTCTCTCCCTCTCTAGATCTAGCTAAGCCGCGGACAGACAGACAAACAAACGAATATACCTGCCAGGTGAAACTAGACCGGTTTTTAGTGAACTACGGAACCGTAAAGTTTTCAAAAATGTAAGTATTGTGACAAGAATTTATTACTAACTGTACTTTTTTTGTATAATCCCTAACTACTAACCAAGACGAATGCAACGAGCCCAAACACGACGGGATAATGTTGAGTAGTTGAGAAGCTCCATCATCAGATCAGCACCATGTCATCATAATATTTCATAATATTGTTTAACGGCCTCCTAGCCCAGTCGGTAGTGACCCTGCCTACGAAGCAGGAGGTCCCGGGCTCGAATCCTGGTCAGGGCATTTATTTGTGTGTTTATCACACATATTTGTTCCTGAGTTATGGATGTTTTCTATGTATTTAAGTATTTATTCATACTTATCTATTATATATATCGACGTCTAGTACCCATAACACAAGCCTTATTGAGTTACTGGGCGTATAATAATTAATATTTATTTATTTATATTTATTTATAATCACGCGAAAAATGCAAAATTTCAGCTCCATTGGAATCCGGGAAGTGGGTCAAATTTAACTTGCAAGATCTGATAACAGTGATAACAGACAACGGCACCGGTGAAACCAAATAAAAGCTTGTAAAAAAGTTTGTAATGAAAGAATTGTAGGATGTGTGTTACATGCAGGATAATGTAATATAAACCAGTGCATAAAAACACAGTCACTCGGGGTATACATATACCGATGATGAGGTGAATAGGAACAAAAACCAGAAATTACATTTACCTCGTTCGTATCTTCTTAAACATTTTTCATCATAATTTTTATGTGATAAGCTGATAAGACTCGGGCGCGTTTGTCTCCTCCGTCTGTGAAAAACAAAAGATAGGTATTACTTTCTTCAGTTTAAGACATCAAACATTGATACCTAATAAATTTTCTTTGTTTTATTTATTAGTAAAAAGTATCGAGGTGTTGCCGTGAAAAGTTCTAAAAAAACAAGGTTTATGGAGACACAACTGGCGCCAATAGAGACGAGTCGAAACTGTCGAAATGGACGCCTGGTAGATAATGGGGACGTAATAAGTCGAAGTCGGAGAGTCGAACTTCGATTCGCATTTTATTTCAGAGAAAATAGATAGATTAGCACTATCAATTATCTGGCCGCCCTATTCCCGTTCGTTTATATTGGCCCCATAGTCAGTATGAAAAAAGATGGCCTGATCTTTCTTTGAATTGAAATAAAAGCTTTTTCTCTAACATATCGCTCGAAAACTCAAAAGCCTAATAAGTAATATTCAATAACAATAACTAACTGGCCACGGTTGGTTTCCGCTTAATTGTTAATTTCATGTCAATCTTTTGATAAACTTTTATCATCCAATTATATTTTGGGTAAAGTTATTGTAATTATTTTTTACATTAACCCGACTGCTTAATGGAGGGTTATGTTTTACGAGTTCAAAGTTAAAGTTAAAAATGTTTTTGTTCAAGTATTTAGGCATAGCAACAAGCACTTTCGAACCGTCCGTTACAATTATTATCTTATATTATTATGATATATGTATTTATATATTAAGTATGCATGCAAAAATGTATAATACATGAGTATGTTAACTTCTTTGACACGCCCTACAGTCTACAGCACTTGGCAGATTTCAACGTTTTGGATGTCTTTAGATATTATGTCAGAGTTGGGGAAAAGACACAGGGCGCATTGCTTCCAAGAGTTCCCACCGGAACGGGAACTTTACAGGAAATGCTGATCTCGAATACTATTAAAGCCTGAGCAGAAATATATGTTCACGCGCCATGTTGCGGAATTTCGTTGGAACTAATTGATTACACTGGCAATAAATTATAATGACAGTTAAGCATGCACGCTTTCAAATATTACCCTTGTCAGATCAAGTTTCGCATTTTTTTACCACTATCCTGATCTAGAAATTATGACGATTTTTTAAAGATAAAAATGATTCCTAAACGGTCCTAAATAATCTGGGCTAAATCACGTAACAAATATTGACTATCTCCATAACCAATAGTATACTCGTACATTGTTAACAGTTGCAATTTAATCACACGGTGTTTTATCGTCAATGTAGGCTTCTATAAGGCTTTAGAAATAAGTTTACGTTTTACATCATTCTTGAATTAATTGATTGATAAAGTGGTCATTTCTGTTAGAAGCTTATAAAACCTATACTTTAAACATATAGCCAACTCGCCACTTAGGTTTCCACATCTACCCTCGACGCAGCTCTAACAACCCCACACTGGACGACCGGCTAAGGCAAGCCAGAGGCAGAGGACCTGTCCCACTCCTCCGACAGGGCACCCCAGGGGCACTCAGGTACGTGGAGTCGCTACTCTCCAAGAGCTCGCCACAAGCTGCCCTGCGTTGTAACTATTATTAGTATAGATTATTAAGGCTGTGGTTGTTATTTGCTATTTGAGACAAGAATGAACTCTTGCTCATGCTAACTACCTATTGTTTGGTGGTTTTCGTGTGGTGTGTTTAAAACGAATATTAAAAGGGCTGGTTGGCAAAAACTGTTTTTATTTATACTTAACTATTATGTTTTATTAAAAACTTACTATAAGTGACTGTGTGTTGCACCCATGTTGTACCTATACTCTGGCCACTCCCGTCACCTCATGTCCCTATACCACACGGCTATAAAATGTTATACTTGATTAAACATTGGTGATTGGACTTATCTTAATCAATTTGTTATCGTTTATTACTTGAATGTATTAGCATTCCACCATCTTTAAGCACAAAAGACAGACACTGTTTTTTACTGGTAAGTACAGTATGCCCTGTGACAAAGGACTTCCTTTGATAGCGAGTTCAGTTTAAGGGGTTCGTTTTTTAGAAAAAAAAATGTATTAGGTACCATTTTAGAAAAAACGACCAAGTGCATGTCGCACCACGCATAATGGAGGGTTACGTACCTTTAATGGAATAAGAACCAAACTAATACCAAAAGATCGTATCTGAACTTTATTGGAGATAACTCAAAACCGGCCAAGAGCGTGTCGGGCCACGCTCAGTGTAGGGTTCCGTAGTTTTCCGTCCGTCACAGTAAGTGTCCCCACTTAAGAGTTAAAATAACACTGCCACGTAGGATATGATATGAGAGTTTCACGTACAGCGACATCTATCGGCAAATTAAGTAAACTATTGCGCGCGAGCTTAAAGTATGGAAGATGATTTTTATGGGATAATTCTTTATTGCGTGAACCGATTTTCACCGTTTTTACTTTATTTGAAAGCACGTCATTTCATTGTGATTTTGTAGAAATTACAGGTACAATAAACACCTGCTTATACGGTTAAATTACAAACTTAGTTCAGAAATTATTTTGTAATTTTTTTTTACTTCTGGAGCGATTATTTCCGAAAATATTTACAATATTATCAAAAAATGATTTTAGTAAACCCGTATTCATTTTTAAATACCTATCCAACAATATATCACACGTTAGGGTTGAAATGAAAAAAAAAATCACTCCCCACTTTACGTATAGGGGAGGTAACCTAATAAAACATTTTTTTCCACTTTTTATTTTACCACTTTGTCGGCGTGATTGATATACATATTAGTACCAAATTTCAGCTTTCTAGTGCTAACGGTCACTGAGATTATCCGCGGGCGGACGGACGGACGGGCAGACATGGCGAAACTATAAGGGTTCCTAGTTGACTACGGAACCCTAAAAATGGCTAAACCGATGTTCAAAATAATTTTCTTAGAAAGTACGTGATAAAGCGCATCTTCTCAATATTTTTCATATTTTTTGGACTATGGTTCTAAAGTTACAGGGAGACACACAATTTTTATGATTTCGAAGCCATTATATCTGAAAACATTCTCTTAATCACAAAATGTTTAAAGAATCATTTTTGAAGACCTATCGATTGATGTGCAACATGTAGATATCAGGTAAAAAAAATATATACCGTGGCTGTTAAGATACCCAAATATATTGTCACATCCAGAGTAGTAATTAATAATAACTCAAACAAAGTAATCTAATTCTTCAGACCACAAATATACAGGAGCACCGTTTACTTGACAACAGTCAAGCCGGCAATAATACCGGTACAACCACACCGCCACTGGTTGCGTAGCAGCCAAAGTATTCATAAATATGTATACAACATGAAATCAAACTTTATTCCGGATGCAATAAGGCTTATAACGGTTACGTAGCTTAAACTTCTTAGAACTTTAAATTTTGATCGTTCATTTTGTCACTTACATGCATATCGATTTGATACGTTGTACTGACATCAATATGTTTTTGAGCTCTATGGCATTAAAAATAAAGTTAATTTTTCTAGCGTGTCCCGTAATTTTGGATACTTTGAATGCTCCGATACCGATGGTGTTGTGGGTGTTCCAGTGCTAACAGCGGATTGGAAGTAACCAAGTATTAGGCGTTGTGCGTGCTCCGGTATATTTGTACTCGTCGGATGGCCCGAAGAATTTGATCACTCTGGACGAACCGGTACGAGTATTAATGGTTATTGTAGATGTTGCGGTAAATTTGGAAGTATTCCCTGTAACTATCTATTTGATGCTGACTGTACATAATATTTTATGTGGTCTTATACATATATTTACAAGGTCGTCATGTCTTACTGTTATACAGCATGCAAATGTGAGAAATATGGCATTAAATTACGCATTACACTACGTCAACTACTAAAACTACACTAAAATTTCATGTCTTATATTATTTACATATAGGTATATACATTGTTACGTGATGTCAAAATTCATGATTCAAATATTCAGTCAAGGAGTAAAAACAATTGTCAAGAAGCATTGCGTTTATCTTTTTTTTAATTCGTTTATATTGAGATCTTTGTAGATGTTAGGCAGCTTATTATAGACTTTGACACAAATGTACGCCACTTTTTTCTTATAAATATACTTTTTAATACAATTGCCCAAAAAGTTTACTTTATGTAGCTGCAAATCGTGCGTAAAGTTTGATTTTATGCACGATTTGCAGATCAGAATTTTAAATAAATGAGTATTATGCGAGACCCGCTTATAAATGACCCACCTGAACGTCCTGAACAACACGCGATTGGGCATAAAGGAGTATTATGCGAGATACTCCTTTATGCCCAATAGTATTACTTGATCAACGCGCGATTGAACGAAGCTGTCTTTCGTACACTGACAGTATAAATGTAATTTTATTTCATTGTAGTTTTTTCGCAATTGTATTGAAAAACGTTGTTCGACACACGTTCTCGCTCGGCTCGGGCCAAGTAACCTCGGTACTCTTGCAGAATGACACACTTCTCGCACTTGTATCGAAAACTACTATATCGGCTCTTCCAGGCTATTAAGTCATGCTTCCTCCGAAGAGATTGGACTCTTTTGAACAAATGGAGGTTTTGTTTGACAAAAAGGCATATTTCTCTTATATACATACAAGGGAAAGGCAATATTTTGTATTCCTTAAAAAGCGGTTTGCAGGGGGCTAAATATTTTGCTCCGACCGCATAGTCCTCATTGCGAAGGCAGGGCAATCGAGTTTTAAAATGTATGACTCGTTTTGTTACTAAGTATTTTGCTGTTTAAAAATTGTTTTGTTTTATTTCGCAGATTTGATCGGTTAATATGAAGAACTTAAAAAAAGTTTTTTGGATTGTATCAATAACTTTTCTGTGTGAGTGATTCATAACTACTCGTAGTTTTAGTTTACTATACGAGAATTTCCCAAATAATATTACAGATTATAACTATAATCCAATAACCGGGGAATCATCTCCATACATTGCTTTACAAAAGATGGTGTAGATAATGTTTTAATGGGTATTGTTAGGCTACAGGGTGGCTATTCAAAATCTAGATTTAAGATCTCCCAACCCTCCCCGGCCGCCATCTTGGTTTAATGGTGCCAAAATTCAGTTTTTTAACCTAGACGCTTAAACGGTTGTCAGTATGACTAAAGTGAACATACAAAGAAGATTAAATTGTCTACAATTTTTCCATACACAATAAATTTGTAAGTCTTACAGATAAAAAAGATACAGGTTGTGAAAAAAGTATCAATTTTAGGGTTCCGTATAGCCAAACGGCACGCAAAAACGGAACCCTTTATACCTCGGCCACACTATGCCCCTCGCGCTGCCCCTCGCGCTGCTCCTCGAGCTGCCGCGATGTTGCCCTCTCCTCTCCGGCCACACACTGCCCGACTCGCGCGATTATGATATGCGGCCCTTTGACTCGCGCCAAAAAACCGACAAAATAGGGAGCGGTGGGCATGACGAGAAGCATGACGAGCGGCATGACGAGTAACGCGGCCACACTATGTCTCTGCCTACTTCCCTCGCTACTTCCCACGCCGCTCGTCGAGTGTGTGGCCGAGGTATTACAGTTTCGTCATGTTCGTCTGCCTGCCCGACCGTCCTTCCATCCTCCGTCCCTCGGTCCGTATGTCTTATGATACACCCTAAAATGATACTTTTTTCATCCCCTGTATCTTTTTATCTGTAAGAGCGCTTTCACATTATCCGATCCGATATCGGATGTAGGATGTAGGACCGATATCGAGACGGAGGCTCTACAGGCGTTACAATTTATCAGGCCTCTACAGACGAGGGTGACATGACAGGGCAACAAAGTGAGACGGAACTATAATCGAACGAGCGCGAAGCGTAAGCGAAGCATGTTCTTACAGACAACTTCTGGCTACTGAGACGTCTCGGCATTTCGATAATCATTCGAGAAATCGCGATTTACTTACAAACGAGAAGACAATAAAACAAGACCCTTTTTTTTCGCCTTCTAGCTCCACAACCCCTTGATCGATCCTGCTCATATACGAACTCTCAAATAATATGTATCTCTGCTAGAACTCCAATAAATTTCATGAAGATCAGAAAAGCGTTACTAAAGTTATCGCGGAACAAACTCTCAAAATCAGAAAGCCATCGAAATGCCGAGACGTCCCAGTAGCCGAAGTTGTTTGTAAGAACATCACTTCGCTTACGCTCCGCTCGTTCGATAAATAAATAAAAAAACGTAAAAAAGAGTTGCTGTGTGATTATTTCAAGCATTCAAAATTTAAAATCCGTGCCGGCGCCATCACGCACGCTACAGCAAATCCATACCTACTCTTGCACGCACACAAGCAAAGATTATCGGTCCGACAGTTGTCGGGGCTCCGACATGCCCAACGATATCGGAAGTGCATCGCCGATATTGGATGTCAGAAGGCCCCTAGTAGAAAGGCAGCTGCTAGAGAGTGCCTTGTGGCGACAAGTCCGCCTTTTTTGCGTGCACGCATTGTTTTAGTAATACAAAAATACAAAAGTACCTACATATATTTACTTCGGTGTGGTCCTATCTTACAACTGATATCGGATCGGATAATGTGCAAGCGCTCTCAGACTTACAGATCTATTGTGTATGGAAAAATTGTAGACAATTTTATCTTTTTTATACGGTTTATAGCATCGACATATAATATCAAGACGAGTAAAAGCAAGCAAAGTTCATGTGAAAACACGACCCATTTTCACGTTTACAAAACTAAAATGTCTTGTCTTAATAACCAATCAAGTACTCATTCTTTAAGCATATTTTTTTGTGTTAACCTTAATTCCGCAAAGGTTTCATGCCATTTCACCAATAAGAAAAGTTGCCGTGTTGTGAGTGGTCAAAATCAATTTGACAATGAAGTTCAATTGGACAGGTGATAATCAAATGAAATAACTGAAATGTCAAGTTAACGTATAATAAATACGCCTAAGTTTGACGTGGATGGTTTCACGTAATAAATAGTAATAATCAATTAACAAATTTTATCTACACTCACATTGTAAGTCCTCTAAAACGTGTTCAAAAACGGTAGGCAATGGCTAGCATTACCACAACCGATTTTACTATGATAAGCTTTTTATCTGTGGCAGTAACGTAATTTTAACTTTTCATGCTCAAATATTGATGTGCTATGAGTTTTGATAACATAATGTACACCTGCACCCTCCCGCGCATCCGCCGACAGCCCGACACGCGCCTCCCTGACAATCGAGTTGGTCATGGCGGTGCAATGGCGGCCATTCTATGGTTTCCGAATACGGCATTTTGGATAAATAATATGAGTGTAGATAAAGCAGTGTATGCAACTGTACGTAATTAGGCCTTAAAACACTCGTGTGATCTTATTATGAAACTCGCCTGCGGTTCGTTTCATAAAACCACACTCATGTTTTAAGGACCCTTATTACGTAACAGTTACATAAACTACTATTATCTGCGGCAGTAACGTAATTTTAACTTTACATGCTCATATATTATGAGTTTAAAATTCCGAACATCGAATTTGATAACATAATGTAAATCCTGTCCTCCTTCTTGACCAACGGCACGCGCCCGCGCGACCGCTGGCACAATCGAGTTGGCCATGGCGGTGCAATGGCGGTCATTCTATGGTTTCCGAACACTTCATTTAGAATATATAATATGAGTGTAGATAAAGCAGTGTATGCAACTGTACGTAATTAGGCCTTAAACAGGACCCTTATTACGTAACAGTTACATAAACTACTAATTTTTTAGTGCATTTTTCATTACTTATACGTAAATTGAATCGTTCTTGGAATAAGGAATTCCAATTCCTTCTATTCTATACCGCAAATTCTGCAATGCTCGGTGAGCACCCAAGTTGGGTTTTGCCTTTCAATTCAAACCGCAGAAATCCATGCATGCCTTCTTACTTTGTTCTTGGGGAAACTTTAAACATACACATACTGTTGAAGTCATCATTATATTAGAATTTAAATTATATTTAGTAGGTAAGTAAAACCGACTGAGGTGGCATATTCAGATTGGTTATTAAGTACGTATCTCATATTCCCAATATATGAGTACAAGGAAGACATTTCGATATTATCAAAGTAGTATAATATTGATAAAGATTTATTCCAAGGATTCTTTGTTAACAACGGAAACCTAACTGCTATTACTACTAGGTAATACTTATTCAATTCAATTCATTTATAATTTTTTAAGATAACAGTGATCTCATTTTTGTTAGTAGCACTTAAAACCTATGTTAAAACTTAAAAACTAAGTTAGACTTAACCAATTTAACTAATTTAATCATAATAGGACAACATACATGGTCCGCGATCATCCTAAGAATGCTTTTTGTGCTCTCCCGGGTTCTATGCAGACGCCGCTTTTTTGCGCATAATCGCTGCAAAGCCGTCGGTTCGTGCCTCCGCGAATATGAGGGAAGCGCTGCAGAACATGGGTAGCCCAACCAGCACCCTGAAGGCGTTGTTGTACACTACGTTTAGAGCGTTGTATGATTTTTGGGTATAGCTAACCCACAGGCTGCCCGAGTAAAAGGATGGATAAAATGCCTTTAACAACGTTATTTTGACCGCCCTTGAACACCTAGCAAACCTGCGAGCTAGCATATTTGCCCTTACACACAACGCTCGTCTCTCTCTCTCTATGTCCTCATCGTCCTTTAAGTCATTGGTAACAATATGCCCTAGATACTTAAACTTATTGACTCTCAGGAGAGCAGTCCCGTTGAGTCGAACAGGAGGAACATATGAGGGGCACTTGTTACCAGACTTGAATACCATTATCTCGCTCTTTTTACCATTGTAAAGCAAACCGTGTGAGCATAGGATTCGCATATAGTTACAAGTTGACGGAGCGTGCCCACCGAACTTATAAATGAACATTCATTATACTTTTCCTCAAATGAGTTATGTTTACTTTTCCAAAACTTATATTGCATAACATCGACCAAGTCCGTAATGTATGAGAATATCTATGCGTGATTTACTTACCGATCTTTGGCGCCTGTGTGGCTCCTGCACCAATGCACGGTACAAGCCGGCATTTTAATACCGATATATTACCGAAATTTCATGGACCGAAAAAACGAATATTTTGACGACATGACAATTTCAAAATGCATTAGGCATGACATTAGGGCACCGCTGTCACAAGCTCCGCCCACTTTGGCACCAGGAAAGTGGAGCAGATTTTGAGCGTTGATTACGCTTCCTTACTTATTATTCTTCCAAGGTTTATAGACACTTTAGTCATACTCGTATTGACAACCGCTTAAGCGTCAAGGTTAAAAAACGGAATTTCGGCACCTTTAAACCAAGATTGCGGCCAAGGCAGGCCAAGGCTCCGACCCCTCAAGGGGCCCATTTCTCAAAAGCTTGTAACGAGTAATACAAGCGGAAGTTCCATTCTAGCAAAAGATGTCGAAAAGTGACATCCACTTGTATTACAAGTTACAAGCTTTTGAGAAACGGGCCCAAAGTCTAAAATCTGGATTTTTAATAACCATCTTGTAGCCTACCAATAAGGATTAAAACATTTTCTACACCACCTTTTGTACGGCAAAATGCTCCAATGATTGATCTACAAGAGAGCAAATCAAACTATTTTAACATTTTTTTTTTGCGGTGGATTTTGATGCGGTGTTTTTAATAGATAGAGTGATTCAAGAGGAAGGTTTATATGTACAATACATGCAATATAATAGAGAAACACTGATAATTTTAGAGGTTTCTAATGTCATGTCGTAAATAAACACATTTTTGCGCTTACATTGCAAATGATGGCTGAACCCTACGAGATAGATCAAAATAATGATCATACGCCATGTTGCGGAATTTCACTGGCAATCATTTTTCTAACAGAATGGTATGCATGTGTGAGGGCATGTGATAGGCTGTAACATTTGTCAGTGTCATTGTCGCGGTTTATTTGAATAGTAGTAAAGTGTTGAATATTAAATAATGAACGACAAAAAGTCTCAAAATGATTCATAGTCAAGAGGGAAATATTGTAAATAGTGTATGTAATAAACAGCTGTAAATAATACGCCCGGGAAATGAAACTATTTCGCAGTGAACAATTTTAAAATAACATCTGAGCTGACAGGTAAAGAAATAAAGATGTCACCATACCATAGAGAATAATACGCTCTATGACTATAGGTACTGAACTAATGCCATATAAATGAGAATGATAGCGCCCTCTTGACAATAATCGTATATAATATTGTCTTCGGTTGCCGCGATAGTTATTCATGAAATAAAACAATAAAAAACGGATTTTATCGCGTGTATTGAGTTTAAATTACATCCCGACGTTTCAAACACTTTACAGCGTTCGTGGTCAACGGGTCGACTCGTTGACCACGAACGCTGTAAAGTGTTTGAAACGTCGGGATGTAATTTAAACTCAATACACGCGATAAAATCCGTTTTTAATTGTTTTATTTAATAATCGTATACTTCTGGTCAGGCTTTACTACAGTATTGTACACCTCAAAAATGTCTACAAAAAAGTCCGCGATGGTATATGTTCTCTTAGGGATAACCAACAATAACCATTTTTTTATCCCGTGCCGAGCCGAAGGGGCAGCTTGCTAGTAAATTATAAACTTAAATTAGATGTAATATACAAAGGAATAATTGACTAAGGCCTCCGGTACCCAGGGCTGGTAGCTTCTGCCGCAAATGCAGAAGACGCCAGTTCGTTTCCAGCCCTGGGTACTGGAGGCCTTGGTCACTACTCACTTTTTCCTTTGTATGTAAAGCCTGACCAGAAATATATGATTATTGTCAAGAGGGCGCTATTTTTCTCATTTATATGGCAACAGTTCAGTTCTCTATGGTTTGGTGACATCTTGATTTGTTTACCTGTCAGCTTTGATGTTAATTTGAAAATGTTTCACAGCGAAAAAGTTTCATTTCCCGAGCGTATTACATACAGCAGTTTATTATGTACACTATCTAAAATGTTCCGCTCTTGACTATGGATACTTTTGGGAATTTTCAGTCGTTTATTATTTAATATTCAACACTTTATTATCATTTAAGTAAACCGCCTCAATGACAGTAACAGCCTATCACATGCACTCACACATGCATGTCATTCTGTCCTTAAAATTATTGCCATTGTAAGAAATTAGTTCCAATGAAATTCCGCATCATGGCGCATGATCATATATTTCTGGTCAGGCTTTACATCTTTTTAAGTTGAATATTACAGATTATAATATTTTCGTGTTTTGTCCAAAAACTTCGGTTACAAAGCGTGATGCATGTCTCTTTCTTTCATGTATGGGAGTATAAACATGTATGTTGGTGGTTGAATCTCGTGAAGTACTCCGGCTGACGAATCTGACAACGTTGCAGTGATACCGCCTGGTGCAGTCGACACGAGTCCTCGCCACCGGCACGGTGCAAGGAGGGGCAGAGGCCATGACACCGACTTCAATGAATTCATGGCCAATATGTTTAGGTAAGTTAACTACATAATTATATGACAGAAAATACATTAGAAAGCCGGGACTGTAGAAATAAGGTGTTCCGGTAATTTGGGATTCCATAACACACATACAAACTGGCGATATCTGGACTTTGTTGACTATGTATCCCAAGTGCCCGTGCTCTCTGCTGAAGTAAAAATTAGTACATGTGCAACTCAAGATATATATTTTTACACTCCTGCTTGTCCCTCGCTACGCTCAAGATTATAGAATTAACTGGTCTGTCCCAGAAGTAAAGAGACAAAAGAGAGTAAGGGTTAAAACAAATTAATAACTAAACAAAGTAAATTCGGTATATATGATTTCAAGCTCACATGGTCATTCACATTATAAATATTATTTAAAACGGGATATTTACCATGTATATCGCCCTTGCTGACTCACATATTAGCTATGGTCTAGTTGTATACGGGCGAACATTCATCTATATATATATATATATAACTCACAGGTGACTGACTGACATAGTGATCTATCAACGCACAGTCCAAACCGCTGGTTCTAGAGATTCCAAATTTGGCACGTAGGTTCCTTATAAGGTCTAGGGGTGCGCTAAGAAAGGATTTTTCAAAATTCATCCCCTAAGGGGGTGAAATGGGGTCCAAAGTTTGTATGGGGAAACAAGATTAGTTAGTCTATTTTATTCGAAACTTCACAGAAGTATTCCTAACAATAAATGAGTAAATACGTGTTGCAGGTTTTTTGAGAATTCAACCCCTAAAAGGGGGAAATGTGGTCAAAAAGTCTGAAAATCAACATGGGTATTGTTTCTATGGTTTATCGGGTCGTTGATTACGAAAACAACAACGATTTTAAAATCCGACGTGGCGGACGTGAAATACTATCTCCCCTGTTAGGGTACAATGGGGTTGAAATGTCTAAATATCCATATGGGTGTCGTTTTTGTGATTTTTTGGGACTAACGTCCCAAAAAAGCGTATTAAGAAAATGCCATCGATTTTGAAATTTAATATTGTGGACATAAAAATTCTTGAAAGCATTTGTGCCAAATTGCAATCTTCTTCTAAATATATAAAAGAAGAAACTGACTGACATATCAACGCACGCAACGCTACGCTGGTTCTAGAGATTCCAAATGTGGTACGTAGGCTCCTTATAAGGCATATAAGGATGCGCTTAGAAATTATTTTTAAAAATTTACCTCCTAAGGGGGGAAATGGGGTTCAAAGTTTGTATGGGAAACGAGATTAGTTTAACTATCTTATTCGAAACTTTACAGGAGTATTCCTAACGATAAATGAGAAAACAAGTGTTTCAGCTTTTTTGAGCATTCAACCCATAAGGGGGAAATGTGGTGACAAAATTTAAATATCAACATGGGTATTGTTTCTATGGTTTATCGGGTCGCTGATTACGAAATCAACACTTAAGGGGGTGAAATGGGGGTTGATAGTTTGTATGGGGAATTTTTAAACGTTGAACCAATTTAGATGAAACTTGGTATAGAGATAGTTTGTGTACCGGGAAACGACATGGGATAGTTTTTATCTCGAAAATCGATCTTTAAGGGGGTGAAATGGGGGTTGGAGGTTTGTACGAGTATGGAGATTTTTTTACCGCGAACCGATTTAGATAATTTTGTTGTGGATATAGTTTGAGTCCCAGGAAACAATATAGAATATTTTTTAAGTTGAAAATCAATCTTAGAGGGGTAGAAAACATGTTGGTAGTTTGTATGGCGAATTATTAACCGCTGAACAGATGATTGAAATGAAACTTGGTACATATTATATAGATTGAGTCGCGGTAAACAATATAGGATAGTTTTTATCTCGAAAATCAACCCTCTAGGGGGTGAAACGGGGGTTGAAAGTTTGTATGGGAAATTAATAACCGTTGAACCTAGGGGAAGGATCTATAATAGTTGTTATCCCAGAAGTCATTCCTTAAGCGGGTAAAAAGGAGGGTGGATTACTAATTAATTCCACGCAAATGAAGTCGCGGGGAAAAGCTTCTATTCA
Source organism: Pammene aurita (assembly GCA_947086415.1). Taxonomy (NCBI): domain Eukaryota; kingdom Metazoa; phylum Arthropoda; class Insecta; order Lepidoptera; family Tortricidae; genus Pammene; species Pammene aurita. Next base: position 72,086,804 of record OX352289.1, on the reverse strand, counting down.
AGAGTAGAAATCTGTATTAATCATAATCTCTCAGTAGTAAGTCGTTGATGGCGTAACAGTTAAACAATTAGTGCAATAATTTCTTTAAAATAAAAAATGAGAGAACCGCCGTCTTCAAAACGTGGTATACCGAAACCTCCAGAATGTAACGAATACTTTTCAGAAAACCGCTTCTAAATCAGTTCAGCGAAACGCAAGATGATCGCGGACAAACATACATTCCTACATACAAACATACGAGTCTAACTGAGAACCTCCTTTTTTAGTACTTTTAGTACGCGGGCGAAGCCGCGGGAAAAAGCTAGTTACATACATAAGAGATATAAGAAATTTACAAACAAGACTGATTAAATTCTTAGTTAGTAAAAAGGTTAAGAAAGATTGTAAACACGATTATGATAAACTATTTCCCTTATGTATAATTTACCCGTAGATAAAAAAGTCTTATTAGGTTTAGAGCATTATTACAATGAAAAGTACAAAGTGTCAATTAGCATTAGCAATAAAGACCGTCAGCTGGTCACGTGAACATGTAAAAAAATATTTTTTTCAGTCATCGCGTCCCATGTGTGTTTTTTGCACCTCCTATAGACTTTTTCTGCATTATCTTCTCTGCTACCCAAAGGTTGTCTGGAAGAGATCGCTCATTAGCGATAAATACCGCCCGTTGTCTGCCTCTTTTTATCGTGTTTTTTTTTCTACTGTGCTGTTTTTTTAGGTGTGCAATAAAGCATTTATTCATTCATTTATTCATGTGTATCTTTGTCAGATGGTAGTTCATATGCTATTATGAAGACATAAAATCGTCAGCCGGCTGGCCGGCATATCACGGTGGAAAGACCGTCAGCTGATGCCCTGAAGGCCGTATCGCTGGAGCCACTCGGTAGCATATATCGCCTATTCAAATGCACTAGCTCTCCATATCATCACAAAAGTTATTAAGGGATATATACCTAATGAAGCCATGTAACCGTCAGATACTGCTCCGTTGGGGGGTTGAGGAGTAACAGCCAACCAGCAAACACGTAAAAAATTAAATAAATTCATTCATCGCGGCCCGCTTGAAACTTTGTCAGACGATAGATTATAAGCTATTTCAATCATAAAAAATCGCCAGCCCGGCGGTATCGCGGTGGAAAGACCGTCAGCTGGTCACGTGAAAATGTAAAAAAAAATTTTTTTTTCAGTCATCGCGTCTTATGTGTATCTTTGTCAGATGGTAGTTCATATGCTATTATGAAGATATAAAATCGTCAGCCGGCTGTATCGCGGTAGAAAGACTGTCAGCTGATGTCCTGAAGGCCGTAACGCGGGAGCCAGTCGGTAGCATATATCGCCTATTCAAATGCACAAGCTCTCCATTTCATCACAAAAGAGATTAAGGGTGATATATACCTAATGAAGCCATGTAACCGTCAGCTACCGCTCCGTTGGGGGGTTGAGGAGTAACAGCCGTGGCTCTTATACTACAGTCATGACCGCAATTTCCTTTGTGGCTGCCTGAAAACCGACAAAGTAGCGCTTACGCACGATCGTGGCGACGGACCACTGTGCCTGGCGACGAGATGGCGAACGCGAAATTAAGAGTCCGGTAATCCTTTGAAATCGAGCGAAGATACGAGTTTTACACAGTAACCGAACGCTTCCAGGAACCACCGGCGCGTGCACTTGCGCGGTCACAATAAACAATATTGATACTTTAGGCGCTCTTGAGTAATATCAGAAATTTGGTTAGGTAAAATAAAACTTTAGGTTAATCTAGTAACCGTTTAGCATACCATGATATTTATTATAACTTGTTATGTACTAAAGCTATACATAATATGGGCGTTGGTGTAAGTGACTGATTGACTGATCAATGCAGAGCCAAAACTCACAGCAGATCACGTAGAAAATTTACGTGTACAAGTAATACGAAATTATTTTGAAAAATTCAATCCCAAAGAGGGTTGAAAGATTGTATGGGTAGGGTTTAAAAAAATTAGTAAGAGACTAAAAACTAATTAAGTACGTTTATTACCAATTAAGCAAAATAAAAGTGATTGAAAAGTGATGCTAACGTTTTCTGAAATTCAACCCCTAACGGGATTAAAAGCGGTTAAAAGTTTGTATGAAAAACCTATTTTTTAGTGAGGACACTAAAGGCGGAATCAGACGGTTCACTCGGATGAACATTCATCCGAGTGAACCTCGGGTGATTGTTCGGCACTTTTGGTTCACTTTATGATCAGACGTGTCACTTCGGGTGAAAGGTGCGGAATGAAACATAAAAATGAACGAAAAATGAACCGTCTGATTCCGCCTTAATAGATATTTTTAGCGCGCAAGCGAGTTATTTGAAATAAAATCTGATTCCAGCATTTCACTGTTTGTGGAGACAGGTCTGTTTAGACAAACTGGGGCAACACATTTAAGTAACTTTTTATTAATCATATTTAATTTTAGTTTAATTGGCTTTAGACACAACATTCGGTGCTTGATTATCCATATTTTTTATTATTATATAGAATATATAGATCAAGACACTTGGAGACACATCTTGGTACACATCTCTAAGGATAATTTAGAAATAGTATGTTTATTGTATACTAGAATCACTTACTTTTTTTTTATTTAAATTCAAAATTATTTTGTTTCTAACTGTTGATGATGGATTATTATAATTTGGAAATCTATTTAGAAGACACAGTTCAGGTAAGAAAGTATATCAAACTTGTATGTAATTCAATTTCAATAGTCAGATTTCAATAGTCAGATTTGAACTCATTATTTTTCTTTGGTATTTTTCTTAAACTATAACCTATTGTTGGTTAATCTAACCTTGGTTTGATATGTTTTCTTATAGAACAACGCACTTAGGGAACGTACCCATACTACGTGACCAATTTTTTTTACAATTTTCACCCCCTCCCCCCCCTCGGTGACCAACCGTAGTATATGCCAAGATCCCCCCCCCCCTGCCCCTCTGGTTGTCACGTAGTCATTATTAATATTGTTTTTTTGCAAACAGAAAGTAAAAAATATCATAATTTGGCGCATATTTGTATTTATTAAAACGGCGGTTGCCGCGTAACGCCTCAAGGTGCGTGCAAACCATAATTAAAAAGTAAAAAAAAAAATTGCGCGAGATTTCCCTAGAGCATAATTATAATAAGTATTGATTACGTGACGTAAACCTAAAAAACCTATTTTAAAGGCAAGTTCATGGACTATTTATACTAGAGGGCGCTACTGTGCGAGTAACTGCTAACTTTTAAAGCTCCTCTCCAAATAGTGATTATTTATTTAATTTTATGCGATTTCTTAATATTTTCTAAGAATATACGTTAAGTTACAATATAACCCGTTTAGTGTCTAAAAATATAAGTGGAAATGGCAAAAACAATGGCGCAACAGGCGGCAAATACGGCGGCCGTTACAAAACTCGCTAACGAAATCTCGGATTTAAAGGGCGAGATAGTTGGTATGAAACAAAAAGAACTACTCACGCACCAGAATAAATGCATCGAAGATCTCCTTCACACTGTCACCAACACCAACACAAAACAGTCACTGGTAGTCACCCCAAACGAGCCACTTAATGAATCAGGTCCTCAAGGTATGATATTTATACGTGACGAATCACTGTCAGCTGCCATGAGTACAAATCCACCTATATCACCGAAAGCCTCTGTAAACCCTCAAATGAGTCCTACGCCAGAGGGCAGCGGGATAAATGAGTCTGATAGACCCTCGAGCCCCATATCAACAGCCCTAAAAGCCTCAGTGACTACACTCGTAACACCAGTCTTCAACACCGAGGATCATGAGGAAGATCACAAATCTCCTGAGAAACGGCGAACCCGAAAACCCCGCCGTACCGCGCCCCCCAAACCCAAAAAGAAGAAACCGTCATCGCAAGAGATAAGTACAATAACTTCCTCAGTTCAGCCCTCCCTGAGTTCAGCTATTATTGAAACATGTGATGCCGTGCCTCGTCACTCTCCAGAGCCCGACACCATCTCAACATCCCGTGCTCCATGCTCCTTTGGTCTGCGGGCAGCGGCTCCGCGTATAGTCAGCCTCCACGTCTATAACCTCAGCGAGGAGACCACCGCTGAGAACGTCGTTGAACATGTGCAGACCCAGATGGGGATCACGGCGCCAGTGTGCCACCAGCTGGTGGTTTCCCGAGGCAATTATACATCATTTCGCCTGGACGTGCCAGCTGAGAAGGTGAAGGTTGCCAGGAATGCATCAAATTGGCCAGACGGTGTCGCAATACGTTTTTTCAATGTATTACAGCCAAAAAACTCCACGGAACAACAAAGTGCACTAAAAACAAGGTAACACATAAGCTTGTTGTTATTCACCAAAATGTTAGGTCTGTGTGCGGTAAAACTTCATTATTAGAACTATTATTGAATAAAAATAAACCAGATATACTAGGATTAAGTGAAATTTGGTGTAGCAAAAATTAACTTGAACGCGTGAGGTTATGTGGGTATGCACTCGCGAACGCTTACTGTAGAACGCGCGCAAACGCCCATGGTGGGGTATCACTGTTTATTAGAGATGGGTTGCAATATAAAAAACGCAATGACCTGCATAGCTTATGTCTTCAATATCACATTGAATTTACGGCTATTGAAATTCCATGTTATAAATTGATTATTATTGTATTGTATCGGACATGTAATGGTAACTTTGAAATATACTTGTAAGCTTTCTGACGAAAATAAAAAGTTTCTTATAGTTCGCGATCAAAATGTGGATTTTAGCTGTGACAACAGTTTAAGGCAACAAGTTGATGACGTTTTAAGATGTTATGGTTGTAAAAACACCGTCACGTTCCCAACTCGCGTAACAGCTGATTCTGCGACATCCATTGACTGCGGGATAACAAATTGTGAGCGCGAATGTCTAAGTGTCTCGCCAGTAGATACCGCCATTAGTGATCACAACGCGCAGCAGTTTGTCATTGCTGTAGAAAGAGGACTACATTACACCAAACACAGCGATATAGTAGAACGCCGATTATTTAATCATTAATCCATCTATTCATTTTATTCAGCCATCTCTAGTTATAATTTTGATTTTATTTATGATATTACAATTGACATTGGATACAAATTCAATAAATTCTTCAACATATTGACACACTACATGGATTTACACTTTCCAATTAAAAAAATACGACTTAAAAATAAATCATCCGTTCCGTGGGCAACTGATGAGCTGACTGCATACATACAAAAGCACAAGGACCTTCACGATATACGACGGCAATATCCTGGAAACCAGATAATATCTGACTATATTGAACATTACTCTCAACTTATAAAATCTGAGACACTACGAGCTCGGCAGTCATATATTGAATCAAGGCTGGGGCAAAGTACAAATCCGTCTAAAGAAATGTGGAAAGTTGTCAATGAAGAAATCGGAACAAAAACAAAGCCTCAAATAATATCGCTCAAAGAACATGATACAGATGCCGTATTATCACGTGAAGAAATCCCAAATGCATTTAATTCGCACTTTCTTAATGTCGCGGCAAAGTATGTCATAAATAGCAATGAGTCACTGTCCAAGCGGTATGTTGATACGCATTTAAGAAATTTTGCTACAATTCCAAAATTCAGTCTCCGTATAGTTACACGTGACCTTATGGATAAGACAATAAAGTCCATGTTAAAAAAGCGTACAACGGTTGATGTGTACGATATATCAATAAATATAATTTTAAGTGTTTGGCCAATCATTGCTGACATCTTAGTAGTATTAGTCAACTCCATGTTTCAAAGTGGCACGTACCCAAAGGTGCTTAAGAATACCAGAGTATGCCCAGTATTTAAGGGTAAAGGAGAGAAGGATGATGTGAACAACTACCGCCCTATAACTATTGTACCTACTATACTATCTCAAAGATAGTGGAGTCTATTTTATCATCTAGTTTAATGACCCACTTGGAATCAAACCATCTACTTACTGACAACCAGTATGCGTATAAACAAAAGCGGTCAACTACTATGGCAGCCCACAAAATCACTGACCTTATTTTGATGGGCCTCGATAAGGACCGCAAGATGGCGGGGATACTGTGTGACTTATCCAAGGCATTCGATGTTATAAACCACAAATTGTTATTAACCAAGTTAAGGCATTATGGTATTATGGGTACCGCTCACAAGCTATTTGCATCATTCTTGTCTGACCGTAGTCAGGTAGTAAAGATATCCACTAATGGAAAGACACTCACTTCGGATACCGGTCATATCAACTTAGGCATCCCTCAGGGGTCGGCAACTGGAAACACCCTATTCCTATTATTTATAAATGATCTTCCGTCTGCAATTACGAGCGGCACCTCCGTACTTTTTGCGGACGATACAACAGTCGTTGTGGAAGCCAAAACCCATAAACAGCTTGCTGGGAAAATCCAAGAGGCATGTAAGCAGCTCCAAGTTTGGTTTTCATCAAATGGTTTGCTCTTCAATGTCGCGAAATCCAACAAAATGCTTTTTTCTGGTCGTAAGATTGCAGTACCTTCGTGTATTGTAAACAGTCCAATGCCATTGTGTACTGAGAGCAGATTCTTAGGTTTTATAGTTGATTCAACCCTCAGCTGGAAGTGCCACATTAACGAGCTGTGCAAAAGATTGAGTAGTGCCATCTTCCCTCTCAAAAAACTACAGCCCCTTCTATCGCGAAAAGCACTGAAAGACGTATACTTCTCCCACTTTCACTCCCTATTATCCTATGGAACATTGATATGGGGAAATTCTACAAACGCAAAGCGAGCCTTGATACTCCAAAAGCGTGCGATTCGAACAGTGGCCGGAGTCCATATCCGACATCCATGTAGAAAACTGTTTAAACAAAATGGCATTATGACGCACTACTCACTTTACTTATTTCAAGTACTGATGTTTGTACGCAATAATATACCAATGTTCAAACGTATCAAGGTTACGAACATACAAATCCGATCTACGGGGAGACTAAGTACAGTGCCGCGTCACAAGGCACTTTCACTCAAAAATCCGAGGGTAATTGGACCAACTTTTTATGAGCGTCTACCTACAGAGTTGCGAACTGAACCATCTGACGAAGCATTTGAACGCCAATTGAGAGACTTTTTATTGGAAAATCCATTATATTCTGTAAATGAATATATGACTTTGACATCCAATAGTACAAACTGACTTTGAATATATCTTTTGAAATTGTATTTATTATTGTTATATCTCTAATTGACATGTGTGTATTTTTAATCTGATATTGTATTTTTTTATTTATTCTTAGTTTTTATAGTTTTGTGACATTTAAATGTAATTAAGTAATCAATCAATAAAATATGTTTGTTTTCACTGCTTTGACGATCATAATATAAATTTGTATAGATTAGGCTAAGACCATTTTGTACTATAATTTATTATTATGAAATAAATAAAATCTAAATCTATTCTATGCCTAAAATATTAGTGTGTGTGGCACGGCTGTGTACTTGCATATAAAGCAAAGTCTTCGATAATTTTTGCATTCTCAAGGCTTCCAGCTAAAAACCACCTGTGACAAAAATATCATGGCAAAAATTTAACTACATTTAGGAATATAATTTGCTTTCAAAAACTTAAATACTTTAAGAGATAACAATACTACAAACAATAACACTACCTAAAATAAACATTAAGAGCTAAAAATAAAAAATAAAATAACTTAAGAATAAATTATAAGTAGAAAATTTGACCCAGATCGCCGCCGTCTATTGGCAGCGTGCCCATAAGGCTGGCAGCATTGCCCCGTTGTATCGCAATGCTGATCCGTTGTGCTAAATAAGATCCAGCCTTCTGGTCACGCGTCAATTCAACTAGCCTACGGCTACACTCCCTGAAGACCCTGTGAGCGCTTTCCCCCCAGGGTCCCAGGGTCTCAACCCCAAACGGCTCAAATATGCAACCACTATTGATGGTTGCATACTTGCGCCGTTTGAGGAGCTCGGCCGAATTGGCAGCCGAGCCAGCCTTTATTGTAGTGCCATGAAGATGGGACAGTGCCAGGGTATCGGAACACGTCGCGTCCCAAACCAGTGGCCGTCCCATCCTCCATGGCACGAGAGTCATACCGTCGGGCCTCTTACCGTCAACGCGGACGAGGCCGGTTGGTTCCAAAATGGCCGGCGCTCCCGCGCTAGCTAAGGCCCGACGAATGATATCATTTAGGCTGGCATGGCGAGGGGCACGCCCTGCACTTCTGCCGCAGGATAGTCCATGATGACCCAATTGGTCAACCGGGTCACCACAGCGACAGCGATGTGGGGCAACACAAGTCGCTCCCAGGCGGAGGGCGACGGAGAGGCGGAATGTGGAGTTGTCCAAAAGCGTTCCTATCGATATGGAAGGTAGGGCTTGGAGCCACTGCCCGGATTCCCATTCAAAAGCGGCGAGGAGGCGAGCGCGCTCCGGAAGGCTGGTTGCCGTTTGATACAGATTATTCCGTACCAGCCTACAGAGCGGCTCGTCCCAAAGACGCTGTGAACTAGGGTTTCCAGGCAGGTCAGTGCTTGGGCAGGTATCGCTCCACGCGTGTCTGGCTTCTGACATTAAAGGCAAGTTTAGCTGGTCGATTGAGGACTTAAGGATTTTAGCCATAAGGCCTAGTGAACTATTTATCGAGGACAGATATGCGGGGAGCGAAACACTGGACACTTTTCTGATACCCAGGCCACTATGCCTAATTGGCAGAGAAGCCTGAGACCATGAGCGGTCGTCCAAATTTATATTAATCACTGAAATTAGGAGATTTTGAATAATTATATCAATTTTTTCCAAAAGCGTGGGAAATTTCCAGAAATGGCTGCACCTTAATACTTAGGTGAATTTAGGTACGAAAAGGCAGTATCGAATAATCGTGTATGCTACATGAGCGTTTATTTTTGACAGGCGATCCGCAATATCGTTAAGGTTTTTAATTTTGTTGTCTAAAAAGTCTGGAAAAGATTCATCCAACACAGGTGCCCCTAGGAGGTGAAGTGAGCTTTTCTCTGTAATTTTAATATTAGGAGCAAGATGACGAAATTTAGATGTAACTAAGTCTCTGCCTAAACATGTATCGGAAAAGAAAAGTTCACATTTAGAAGAGTTCAGTTCTAGTCCGATACCGCGGAATTCTTCAATTAGAACGCGAAGGTCTTCCAGAACTTCGCTTACATCACCTCCTAGAGTACCGTCGTCCAGGTACCAAACATTAAATTTTGAATTTAGTTTTGAAATGATGGGGTGAATTGCTAAACTGAAAATCGCTGGCCCAAGCGGGTCGCCTTGCTGGCAACCTACAGCTGAGGAGAGATGATTTTCTTTAAAAAGTAAATGGGAAGCATTGCTGTAACATTGCCAGATGAAGTTAAAAATTTGTGGCATTTTTATACGTGTTTGTGCCAGGAGGGCAGCTCTATCGACACTGTTAAAAGCATTTTGGACATCTACCTTCAGTAGCACCTTACCAGTAGTTTGTGTGATGTGTGTCCTGAGTGCGTGGACCGCAGCCTCACAACCCCCCTTCGACCCGAAACCCAATTGAGTAGGCTGGAAGTATAGGCTTAGAGGTTCCGATACAGCAGCGCAGGCGATTTTAGCTACAAGGCGGCGATAGGTTGTACCCACGGCAATGGGCCTAATACCACCGTCTTTTTTTGGCAAAAAGTCGTGTAGGGTCATATGTATGTTTTAATATTGTAAGGCTATATTTACACTAAACTTGTAAGTTTCGCTTTTGTAAGAGACGAAACTATTTGCTACAATGAGTAAACAATATCTGTCTCTCATTCTGACTTACAACAACGTCCCTTCTTACGTAAATAAAACTTAGAAGTTTAAATCTGGCTTAACAACAATATTAAAACAATCGTATACAATTAAACTAATTAAAAATTACCTAGTGAAACATGAAATAAATCAACTAAAAACGGATTATATCGCGTGTATTGAGCTTAAATTACATCCCGACGTTACTAACACTTTACAGCGTTCGTGGTCAACGGGTCGACTCAAACCTAACCTACCCTAACCTAAACCTAGTGAAACATCATATTTTGTGTGTTAGACCAAACTATGGAGCATTTTATAGGGCTTTATAATATTAATACAGAATAGATATTCCAATGGGCCTAAGACTATTCCTAACTTTTTGATTAACGGCGATTGACATTTACAGATTAAAGTCAATTCAATGTTTATTTTGATGTCAATCAATTAGTTTTCTACCAGCTATCAAACACAATAGTCCATAATTATTTTACATGTTTTTTAAAGTGGGGGCATTCCACTCATACAATAGTATGTTATTCAATCAAATACAAACACTGAAAACATTGAAAAAATAATCAACCCAGCAGGATTTGAACCTCGCATTGATACCCATAGCTTAATTGGTAAAGCGATCGAGCCCCGGTTAGGCGTATCGATGCGAGGTTCAAATCCTGCTGGGTTGATTATTTTTTCAATGTTTTCAGTGTTTGTATTTGATTGAATAACATACAATAGTCCAGTTTAAGACACTTGAAAAGTCACAAATGAATAATAACGATTTCCATACATTTTTTTATTTGTAGCTTTTCCATTGCCCTAAACTGCGTTGGCAAGTAAAAGACTTATCGTCACTCCAACTCGGCGCTCATTATCCCTTGAAAGCGGAGGAGAAAAACGCATTTTATCCACATCTGGCAGGATGTACTTTAAATAGTTCAACTATAACGTACACAATTTTTAAAGCATGAATTTTTAATATTTAATACCTGGTATTTTTCCTCGCGTACATTTTTCAAAAATTTGTAAGTCGATCGCCCTTACGTCCTTAATTAAAATGTTAGGGAAGATCGTAGAGGAGTTTTGCGTGAGATCTAGTATCTGTCCTCAATGACCGATTTGGAAAATTCGGTCCTGTATAGGACCGTTCTACTATTCTTACACCGTTTGTGCATGTTTCTGTTTGGATAAGATAGCCGGCCGGGAATAAACGTCAAAATGACCTAGCGTATTTAATTAGTGAAAATAAATGTTTTAAAAGTGATTTATAACGAGTTACTGTGTAAAATGACAAGATCTCAATGAAATTAAAGTGTAACAGTGTTATCTCTAGTATTAGTTTACTTTAAGGAGCAAATTATTATGACGAAAAATTTTGAGCCAACTGTCAACGGCTTAACGTTCAAGATTTAAAATTACACCGAATTTACATGGAAATTGCCTACATTTCATCGAAGACTTTTACAGGGGAGTATTGCTTTTCACATTTATATGCCTTACTTTTAGTCTGATTGTCCAAAATAACTTAATATTTTTAATATTCAGTACCTAACCTATGGGCAAGTAAGTTCTTGTTAAAAACAGTGGTTCATCTTACTAAACTAGCCAAAGTGAATGCTAATAAACTCAGAAATAGCACAGATGTATTCAACGAACATTATTATAAGTTGACGTTCAAAGTATAAAGTTTTTTTTTGTGTAAATTCCTGCTATAAAGCTTAATTTAAATACTAGAAAATTTGAATTTAAATACTTTTTTCTGTTAGTACCATTGTGAATCATACTTGCTAGGCTCAGATTTCTTACATTGTCAATATGTTTTCAGCACAACCCTCTAAAATGACTACTCGCAGGGATGTTTTGGTCGCTAAAGTCCAGCAACTACAAAGGGATCTTAAGACGGCGACTGAGCTAAATGACAGACTCCTACAAGAGCGGGAAGAAAGTGAACAGGAAATCGAGCGTGTTATCCGAGCAAACACTGTTCTCAAAACTCAGCTTGCCAACCAGGACATTGACTATGAAGATATCCAGGGTCAGCGGGATGAACTTCAAGCTACTGTAGACCGATTTGAACAATGCCAGGAAATACACGAACAGGCATTGCAACGCATCAAGGACCTGGAGCAGCAGCTGGGGGAGATGGACCTTAAAAAAAATTATACTTGCAAGTACTGCTCCGAGCACTCCGGGCCGCCAGACAACAATTTAAGTATTTTTGCTGAGCTAAATAGTTTTGAAGTAGATTTAGTAAATGACAGCATAGTGGACTCTCCTTTTATGGAAAATATAGAGTTTTCAAGTTCTGTGTGCATAGGGAACAGTGATGGGAAAATTTCATTGAACGGAAGAAAAAAGATAAAAAAATATTTAAAATTAAATAGATTCATAAAAAAATCTAAACTTTTGCTGAAATGCCACAAATTCTTATTTAAATCATTAAATTCCAAATGTAAACATGTAGCCTTGAGAGATGAACTCCTAAAGTGCCAATATCAATTAGACCAGACAGTAGAGGAGCTGAATCATCGCTCTGCTGAATTAAGCAAATTAGAGTCAAAGCTAAAAGCTCTTAATGATAAGCATGAATTATCTAGTAAAACGCTACAGGAATACATAGCCTTTATGAATAATGTTCTAGCACCGGGCAGCGGCTACCCTCTGCGCTTGGAATCGCCACGGCCGCCGAGTCGCCTGGCTGCGCCGGGCTCGCCCGCGCCCGCGCCGCGCGCCACGCTGCTGGCGCGCGTCTCCGGCGCGACCACTCCGCGTCGCCAGCCCGAGCCTGACCTTAGCCTGGACGTCCGGGAGTCGTCGCTGGGTCCTTCACAGTCATGCCCTGGATTGGATGTCGCACTGGATTTATCCCTGCCCTGCCCAGTGGAACCAACTCCACCGTTATCGTGCCCAGGCGAGGCGGGTCCACCGCCGCCATGCACTGTCGAGCTGGTTCCACAGCCGCTGTGCACTGTCGAGCCGGGCCCATCGCCGCCATGCACTGACGAGCCGGGCCCATCGCAGCCATGCACTGTCGAGCCGGGCCCATCGCCGTCGTGCCCAGTGGCACTGGATCTATCGCCGTCGCGCTCAGTCCAACACACTCCATCGCTATCGTGCCCTGTCGAGCTGGTTCCGCCGCCGCCGTGCCCGGTGGAGGCGCCACTCTCGCGCGCGCGCCCCGCCCCGCTGGTCCCCGCGCTCGTGCCCGCGCCTGCGCCTGCGCCCGCACCCGCACTCGCACCCGCGCCCGCGCCCGCGCCCGCGCCCGCGCCCGCGCCCGCGCCCGCGCCCGCGCCCGCGCCCGCGCCCGCACCCGCGCCCGCACCCGCGCCCGCACCCGCGCCCGCGCCCGCACCCGCGCCCGCGCCCGCGCCTGCGCCCGGCCGCACCGTTCTATATACAGACGAGGTGGGCGCCGGGCTCGGCGCGCTGCTGGCGGAGCGCTTGTCGCGAGGCGTCCTTAACAACTGTCACCCGGGCGCCTCCTTCGATCGTCTGATCAAATGTATATCGGTCGGCGAGTATGACCGCGATTCCACGCTTATAGTGTTTTTAGGAAATAGTATAGATTGCACTAAACGAGATATCTTGAGATTATCCGAGACCCTGTCAGATATTGGCCAGCGAGATTCTGTAAAAATAATTATCTGTGCCTTACCATACAGAATGTCGAGTCATATAAATAAGAGGGTATATTCTTACAACTCCGTATTGTATAATCTTTCTTTGTACAGTAGTACGATTTCGTATTTTGATACAAATAAATTTATTGAGGATTTTATTATGCCCCATGATAGGACTTACCTTCCGAGAAGATGTCTTATAGATTGTGCTAACCTGTTAGCATACAATATTGTAGACCCCGTCGTGACTAGCACGGCGGATGATAGTTTTATTAAGACGAATCCCGATTCATACTGCAGGGGCTCAGATTTAGAGAGGCAGCCGTCTGGTGATATCAATTTAAACTGACTGCTACGACAACGAGTGCACCAGCCGGCTCCGTTCCTAAACATAACTGTGATGCTAGCATAAGTAGTAAAACTGATGTATTGTACTTAGTTCACCAAAATATTCAAGGGTTTACCAGTAAACAACTGGAAATTGATTTATTTGTACAACACTCGAACATTGATATCCTCTGTATAACGGAGCACTGGCTTAAAGGTCATGAATTTATGTTTAATTTCCACAATCATAGTGTAGTAAGTAAATTTTTTAGAAAATCCTGCATTCGCGGCGGGTCATTAATAATGGTAAAACATGATATAAAAAGTAAGGAGCGGAAAGACATTGTTGAATTGTCTGTGGAACGCCATATTGAACTTTCTTGTGTCGAGTTAGAAGAATTTATAATTATATGCGTGTACAGGCCTCCATTGGCAAACTATAACACATTTGAGTCAGTGATAGATGAAGTTCTTACAAGTGTTTTTTGTAGTAATAAAAGTGTTATTGTGTGTGGTGATTTTAATATCAACTTACTTGAAGATTCATCCATGTGTGTAAGGTTACTTAGTACTTTCAAATCCTACAATTTAGTAAATTTATTTTGTGAGCCTACACGAATCACAGCAACCAGTGCTACATGTATAGATAACATTTTCAGTAACAAGGATGCGACTAGTAAATCTATAATAAACAACTTAAGTTCTGACCACTGTGGACAAAAAGCCTCTTTTAGCGGAAAAACTAAGGATATTCCACAAGTCACTATGTGCAGACCAATTTCCGAAAGACGATTAGATTTATTCAGTCGGAATATCACGAAACAATTATGTTATGTTCCATTTACCCAGGAAAACCCTAACCGTATGAGTATTGAGTTGTTTAACTGTATTAAAAGGGAATTTGATGCCTGTTTCATTCCGAAGAAGGTGCAAGGCAAGGTCAAGACGAAATTTAGCGACTGGGCTACGCCGGATATTCATGAGAAAAGACGACGGCTCTATGATTTATATGACTTGAGAAGAATTAATAAAAGTCCGGAATTCCTAGATTATGTCAGGAACTTTTCTAAATCTTTTAAGATGATGTGTGCCGCTGCTAAAGCTGATTATCTGTCCAGAAAGATCCAAAATTCCAAGGATAAAGTAAAAACTGTTTGGCAAGTAATCAACGATGAAACTGGGAAACGTAAAATCAAAGATCCGCACTACAACCTACGTATTAATAATAATTTAGTGAGTTCGGACCTTGAAGTTGCGGATCATTTTGAGCAGTTCTTCTCTAATATACCGGTAGAAACAACAAAGTCTCTTCATTCATCGCCTGACGTCGCTGAGGCAATACTGAAAACAAATATAGCAGAGTGTACAGATTTCTTTAAATTTTCATATGTTACTCCGAACTTAGTTATTAAAACATTTAAATCCCTAAATTTAAAGAAAACTGAAGATCTTTGGGGCCTATCTGTTAAAGTTCTACATTCCATTGTTGAATCGATTGCACCACATTTAGCTGATATATTTAACAAATGTATTGATACAGGAATATTTCCAGACATAATGAAGCACAGCAAAGTCATCCCCTTGTTCAAATCAGGATCGAGAACAGAACCAAGCAATTTCAGACCAATTTCAATACTGCCGGCACTGAGCAAAGTTTTCGAGAAACTAATTCTAAATCAACTTGTGTCACATTTTAACCGAAACGAATTGTTCGCCAGAAATCAATTTGGTTTTACCAGAGGTCGCTCGACTACTGACGCAGGTGCTGTTCTTCTTAAGCACATCTTTGCCGCTTGGGAAAAAAAACAAGATGCTGTTGGAATATTCTGTGACCTATCGAAGGCATTTGATTGCGTTGATCACGAAAATCTAAAGAGAAAACTAAGCCATTACGGGATCAAAGCTGGTGCCCTTAACCTCGTCTCATCATACCTATCGGATAGAACACAACGAGTGGTTATTAATGGAACTCAATCTTCTGGGTCCCCTGTGGCACTCGGAGTGCCTCAAGGCTCAATACTTGGTCCTTTCCTGTTTTTGGTGTACATTAATGACCTACCTAAAATTGTGCAAGATAAACATGATATAGTGTTATTTCCTGATGACACATCTCTGATATTTAAAGTGGACAGAAAAGAAAACAGCTTCGATAGTATTAACAGTACACTCTCCAAAGTAGTAAATTGGTTTACGGCTAATAACCTACTTTTGAACGCCAAGAAAACGAAGTGCATCAAATTTACACTTCCCAACGTCAAGCAGATTAACAGCAGCAAGATTATAATAAATGATGAAATAATGGAATTCGAAAATCAAACTGTTTTCTTAGGAGTCACTTTAGACTCGAAATTACAATGGCATCCACATATAGCTACCCTAGCTGGGAAACTTAGCTCTGCAGCCTATGCCGTGAGGCGAATCAGCCATCTAACAAACAGTGAAACTGCCAGGCTGGTATACTTCAGTTACTTTCACAGTGTTATGTCGTATGGAATTCTGTTGTGGGGTAAAGCAGCTGATATTGGGACCATATTTGTGCTACAAAAACGAGCTGTACGTGGCATTTATAAAATGCGCGGTCGAGCATCCGTAAGAGGAAAATTTGAAGAGGCAAATATTCTTACCGTAGCATCTCAATACGTACTTGAAAACATTATGTATGTGCGGAAAAACATCCATAAATTCAAGCTCAACAGTGATATCCATAACTATAACACTAGAAATAAAGATAAGATTGCTGAGCCTGGCCACCGCCTCGGTAAGGTTCGTACGTCTTTTGCTGGGAACTGTACACGTTTTTATAACAAAGTCCCCGCTGATGTAGTGAATTTGCCACTAAATAAATTCAAGTCTTATGTTAAGCGCTATTTGTTGAGGAGAGAGTACTATACTTTAAAGGAATTCATTGAGGATAACGATGCCTTTAAGCCTGTAGCTTGATATAGTTAGTACAATACAAATTGAGAAATTATTAGGTACATTACTCTATGAAGCAGCTTTACTAGTGTCCAGTATTACCTGTTTTTCATTTTTATTTTATTTTGTTTTTATTTAGTATTTGGACACTTAGAGACGTTATACATCTCTAAGTCTTGCATTCGCAAATATTTATATGTATAGATATATATTTAATGATCCTGACGCTTAGAGACATGTACGTCTCTATGTCACTTTTATATTGTAATTTAGTTCACGCATGTAAAATACGAGCACAGAATATTGTTTCTCACCAGACTAAACATGGCTAGTTTTTATTAATTAATAAAGCCCGCCAGCTTGAACATGTCATGCTCGCTTAAAAGGCTCTGCTTATGGTGGCGTCGTTGATCGGGTCGCCACTTTCCCGAAGAAAGGTTGAGGGAGGCGATGGCTGAGATATGCGTCATACTCGTGAACGGGTGCTGTTTGTGGAGACCGGTCTGTTTAGGCTAACTGGGGCAACACATTTACGTAACTTTTTATTAATCATATTTAATTTTAGTTTAATTGGCTTTAGACACAACATTCGGTGCTTGATTATCCATATTTTTTTATTCAAGACACTTGGAGACCTTATACATCTCTAAGTATAATTTAGAAATAGTATGTTTATTGTATACTAGAATCACTTAAGTACTTTTTTTTATATTATTTAAATTCAAAGTTTGTTTCTAACTGTTGATGATGGATTATTATAATTTGGAAATTTATGTAGAAGACAGTTCAGGTAAGAAAGTATATCAAACTTGTATGTAATTTATTTTCAATAGTCAGATTTGGACTCATCTTTTTTCTTTGGTATTTTTCTTAAACTATAACCTATTGTTGGTTAATCTAACCTTGGTTTGATATGTTTTCTTATAGAACAACGCACTATATGTATTGTTTAGTTTTGATGTACTGTTGTTTTGAAAAAATAAGTCCCGCCGAGTTTCTTGCCGGACATAATTCTTCTCGGGTCAGAGGTGTAGGGTTAGAACCGGTGTAGTTTGATTTTTTTTCTCTCTCTTTTACTTTGACGTGTAAAAGTGCCCTTGTGGCCTACTTACTGAATAAATGTTTGAGTTTGAGTTTGAGTTTGATAGGTTCTAACTACAAAATTATTTGAAAATCGCAAAATATTTATGTACGATCTAGCTATCGTACATCGCATCGTATTAAGTATAGCGTCGCCTTTAGGCAAATCTGTTGACATGCGTAACCTACATTATGGAATTAGAATAATTCAGTGCATTAAAGACAATCATTAGCACCGAACAAGTGTTAGTTATTTTGACATTATTCCTGACAAACCCTTACTGACAAGGTTCGTAAAATGCTTTCAAACTACCGCTTTGGAGAGCCAACGACACCTAAGGTCGCTGACACTCAACAGCAACAAGCAAGCAAGCTTGAGGAGCATTTTAGCGAGCAGAAAACCAATTTTAGGGCTTTCCAAAGGCTTCTAAATTACATTGACGTTGACAAAATTACGGAGAAGTGGGAAATGGAGGATGAACTTCGGAATCTTCAAGCTCGGTGGGAAACAATTGACAACTTGCATTTAAAAATTGACAATATCCTACAGGGCTCAGACACCGATTACGAAGAGAGATATTCGGTATACGAGAAGAAGTACCGATTGACAAAGAAAGCGTTAAACCAAAAAATTTCGGCAGCTACTCATCTGTACAAATCTACTCCGCAAATGGAAATACCTAACTTCTATGGTGACTATTCCCAATGGCCGACATTTTTAGATTTGTACAAATCGGCGATCCATGACAACCCCGTTCTATCTAAAGCGCAAAAGATGCAACACTTGAAGGGAAAACTGAAAGGAGAAGCTCTACGTCTCGTTCAGTATCTCAGTGTAACTGCTGACAATTACCTGACTGCATGGGATCTACTACACCATCGCTAAAACAATTACCAGTTACTGTTTTCTCGGCAAATAGAAATATTTTTAAACCAACCGGCTATGCATAAACAATCCTCACATGACATTAAGAAGCTACATGATGCGACGATGGAGTGCGTACATGCCATACACAACCTTGGAATTGACACAACCACTTGGGATCCGCTTCTTGTTCATCTCCTGACCAAAAAACTTGACACATTGACACTAAGCGACTACAAGGAGTCTCGTAAGGCGCCCAGGGAGCTGCCAACTTTGGACGAATTTACTGCATTTTTAGAAACCAAGTTCATCGCCTTGGAGCCTATGAGCAAGAGAGACCGTGAACCTGCAGGATCCTCAGCATCAAAGCAACTGACATCCAAGCCCAAGGATACATTTTCCTCGGCATACGAAAAGACATCGTATAGCAAGCCAAATTTCTTTAACTACAACAGTAATGCAATTTGCGTATTGTGCAATGTTGATCACGCATTGTATCAATGTAAGAAGTTTGAATTGATGTCGCCTGACGCAAAATTGAGAACAGTGTCGAAACACGGAATGTGCAAAAACTGTCTCTACGTGCATGAACGCAACGTATGCAACTCTACGAAAACATGCAAAATTTGCCATGAAAAGCATAACACATTACTTCATGACGCGGTAAATGAGCCATGAGCAAAGCAAGAATCGAGGGCGCCGGCAGCTGCGGCTAGGCAACAACCGCGTCAGCGCTACAACCGAGAATCGTCAAGCAATCACGTCGCTAATGACGAGGGCGAAACTTTATTGACTACCGTGCAAATACGGGTACTAACGAATGACAACACGTATGTGACACTTCGCTGCCTTTTGGATCAAGGGTCACAGATTTCACTAATAAGCCAAGATGCTATGCACCGACTAGGACTACCCCGTCAACCTCTAAATGCATCCGTGACAGGAATCGGCAAAAGTGCAAGAAAAATAAAAGGGAAGGTTCAATTAGACTGCAAATCAATCCATGATGACTATGCATTCGCCACTAATGCTCTAATTTTGCCGAAGCTAATCAACAGCCTGCCCAGTGAGTCGTTTGACAAGCAAAGCGATGAACATATTCAACACCTTCAACTGGCCGACCCAGATTACAACATTTCAAAACCGATTGACGTCTTGTTAGGCGTGAGAATTTACTCTAAAATTATCATGGGTGGTCTCGTTAAAGGAACTGACGAGCAGCCAATTGCTCAACAGACCCTACTGGGTTGGATAATTTCAGGAGGCGTAAACGCAGTTTCTATACAATTGCGTAACTGTAACGTTATAATCAACGACCTCCGCGAAATTTCAAGCTACTGGGAGATGGAAGAGATCAGTGGACAAGAAAGTACTGCAACACAACAAGAACAATTTTGCGAGCAATTGTATGCAGAGACTACGACACGCTTGCCTGACGGAAGATATGAAGTTAGATTACCCATGAAAGAAAATTTTGAATCTAAATTGGGTCAGTCAAAGTCAAAAGCATTAGCTCAATTTCATCATCTTGAGCAACGCTTGACAAGAAATGACAAATTACGTCATAGTTACCAGAAATTCATGGAAGAATACCAAGAATTGGGTCACATGGAGGAATGCACCACACGGCAGCACCCTTCGTGCGTCCTTCCGCATCATGGAGTTCATAGAGCTGACTCAACAACTACTAAGTTAAGGGTGGTCTTCAATGCATCGTCTTCCACATCCTCAGGGTACAGCTTAAATGACTTGATGGAATGTGGACCAAAACTGCAACAAGATATCCAGGATCTCCTACTGAGATGGAGAACGTACAAAATCGTATACATTGCTGACTGCGAAAAGATGTACAGATGCATCCTTATTCCCGAGGATCAGCAACACCTGCAAAAGATACTGTGGAGGAGTCATCCACAGGAACTCCTAAAAGAGTATAAACTCTGCACACTGACTTATGGTATGAAGGCTGCACCGTTCCTCGCGTTGCGAACAATGGCTCAACTCGCCACCGATGATGCTGACAAGTATCCTTTAGCGTCCAAAGTCATGCAAAGGGACTTCTACATCGACGACCTTTTGAGTGGTTCCAACACAATGGACGAGGCCCGCGAAACGCAGCAACAACTTATTGACATGCTCCGTGGTGCTGGAATGAACCTAAGAAAATGGGCCAGCAACACACCACAACTACTATCGGAACTATCCCCTGACCAAATCAATCAATCTGCAATTGACATTAAAAACATGGCGTCCACAAAGGCACTCGGATTACAATGGAGCCCATTCACTGACACATTTACATTTCATTACGCCGATAAACAACGGAACTCGACTAGAGGCACAAAACGGATCTTATTATCGCAAATATCACGAGTATTTGACCCCCTTGGCTGGCTGTCGCCTGTTACCATCAGAGCTAAGTTAATATTCCAAAAAGTTTGGCTCACTGGAATCGACTGGGATCAGGAACTGCCGTACGAAATCCAGCAAGAATGGTCAAGAATTCGCGACGAATTGATAAACATTGACAAATTGACGATACCACGATGGATTGGAGATACCACACAGACATTGGCAGTCCACGGATTCTGCGACGCATCTGAAAAGGCATATGCATGCGTCATATATCTTAAATCTACCAATACCCAGGGAGAAGTTACAACACGGATTATTGCATCGAAAACAAAGCTTGCCCCAAAAAAGAAGCCACTGACATTACCAAAATTGGAGCTATCGGGAGCGGTTCTACTGTCAAAATTAATGGCAAAGGTCCTGAAAACATTGCCAGATAAATACATACCCATTTTCGGCTGGTCTGACTCCTTAATAACCTTGGGATTGTTAAAAGGAAGCCCCTCGCGCTGGAAGACATTCGTAGCGAACCGAGTAACAGAAATCCTTGCAATTATGCCATACGAATGCTGGAGACACGTAACCTCGCAAAACAATGCCGCAGACTGCGCAACACGCGGCATCTCTACTGCTCAACTGACATCCCATTCACTATGGTGGGAAGGGCCTGACTTTATTAAAAATGACACTCCAGATAACACTGACAAAATTACTCTACCCCAATGCGAGACCAAGCTAAAAGTAAATACGTGTACCGCATTGACAACATCCTCAATAATAGAAGAATTACTGGATAAATATAGTTCACTGTCCCGCATAGTACGAATCACCTGTTACGTATCACGTTTCATAACAAACCTGCGCCATCGCGTGACCTATGCGCCGACGGTCAAGAGAGAATATGACACTTTAGGCATTATGCAAGAAAATAAAATAAACACTAGCTACTTGACAACAAACGAAATTGACAATGCATATAATGTTATTGCGAAAGCAGTGCAAAGGCAGGAATTTGAAAAGGATATCAATGACATCATGGAAAAAGGAACCGTCAATAATAAAAGCACCCTGCTGACCCTACGCCCTTATTAGACACGAAACACGAAAGGCGTTTTGAGAGTTGGCGGACGACTCCAACATGCACATCTGACAGAGAATGCCAGACATCCGATCATTCTGCCAAAACATTCACGATTAACCGAGCTAAGCATCCGCCAGGCTCACCTGCAGACGCTACATGGCACTGCACCCCTCACCTTGGTTGCCCTTCGGCAAAGGTTTTGGGTGCTAGGCGGAACACGCATGGTAAAGACACACATAAGCCGTTGCGTAACATGTTTCCGATTCAATACCAGCAGTAAAAAACAATTGATGGGAGACTTGCCAGAACCACGAGTAACCCCTTCTCGACCGTTCACACACACGGGTGTTGACTTCACGGGTCAAGTAGAGTTGATAGCCAGCGCAGGAAGAGGGATCAAGACAACTCGAGGATACATTGCAGTCTTTGTGTGCTTCGCCACAAAGGCAGTTCATCTTGAACTTGCATCCGACTTGAGCACGCCGACATTTCTAGCTGCATTTAAAAGGCTTTGTGCCAGAAGAGGAGCACCGCTGCACGTGTACAGTGACCAGGGAACAAACTTCATTGGAGCTTCCCGAGTATTAAGACAAGAAAAGAACGAGATCCTGCAAGTTATAAACAAGGACTTTCTGGATGAAATCGCTGAGATGGGAGTGACATGGCATTTTAATGCCCCCTCGTGGCCCAGCGGAGGAGGAATCTGGGAGGCTGCAGTAAAATCGACCAAACACCACCTCAAGCGTGTATTGGGAGACCAAAAATTGACATACGAACGATTTTCGACTTTACTGGCTCAAATTGAGCTATGTCTCAATTCAAGGCCAATCTATGCTTTGACAGATAGCTCTGACATCGAATATCTGACCCCCGGACATTTTTTGCTAGGAGGGCCGATGATGTCCCTACCTACAAAGGGCAATGACAACACATGCGGACACACAAGATGGCAACTGACAGAAAGAATGCTGCAAAGTTTCTGGAAGATCTGGTCATCAGAATACTTACACCACTTGCAACAAAGACACAAGTGGCAAAAACCCATGAAGAACATTAAAAAAGATGACATTGTGCTTATCAAAGAAGATAACATGCCGCCCGCGAAGTGGGCCATGGGACGAGTAAAAGAGGCACACCCCGGCAAGGATGGTTATGTCCGTGTCGTCACGTTAAAGACAAAGAGCAGAGAAATCCAACGACCCGTGGTAAAACTAGCTCCGCTGCCTATTGAAAAGTCGGCACAAACCAGTACAACTGACAAGATTCCGAAATCTGAATCGGGATCACCGACCGCACCTAGACGCGCCCGAAAAAACAAACAAAGCTTTGTGACATCCATGTTGCTGCTACTCCTGACATGCGTTTTACCGGTTACGTCACGGACCCTCCATATTGACAACATTCAAACCAACAACTCGTTATATTTTGACAAAATTGCAGACATACAGATCATACAAGACGAATGGAAAATGGTCGCATTTTACAACATGACTACATATTGGGATAGCATAAGTGCAATCGAAAACTATGTTAAACTCATAAAAACAAAATGCAGTGACGATTACACGTGTGCCCCAATTATTGCACAATTCGATCACGAATTAAATGAAATTCGTCACTACAACGATTTGCTGACAACGCCGCATAACACAAACCGCCAACGAAGAGGCCTAATTAATGGAGTTGGCTATTTAGCTAATACCCTATTTGGAGTCCTAGATAACCGATTCGCCGAAAAATATGAAAAGGATATTGACACAATTGCAAAGCGAGAAGACCACATTTTCAACTTGTACAGAAACCAAACTTCTATACTAGAAGCACACAACAACATTCTCAAACGTAATGAGGTTATAATGAAAAATCAATTTGAATCCATCTCCAAGACCGTCCATAACTTAACTACAGACATAAATCAAGCGCAGACAACGAGTTTACGCATATTGACCTCCTTCTCATTACTCTCATCAATGGTAGCAGCTGACGTTATCATTTCAAATTTAAGAAGAATCCAAGACACTCTAGTTGACACCGTCACAGATAACTACCACGGAAGACTAAACGTGCACTTATTACCCCCTGAACAAATACAACAGCAATTAGAGTTGATATCGGGGCACCTACAGGATGATCTCACTATACCCGTTGATCACGTTGGAGACCTATATGGATTATTGCATATTCAAGCTAAGGTGACTCGTAAGTCCTTAATCATGGAGATACGTCTACCCTTGCTAAATCGTGAACAATTCGAATTAGACGCGATTATTGACATTCCACAAAGAAACGGAAACAACACCATATACATCTCCACTGGGACAAAATATATGGCAATCAACGTGAAGAAAGATACCGTAATTCCAATGACAGAACCTGACATACAAGCCTGCATCTCTCACAAAAATAACAAAATGTTCTGTCCGTTAAACCACCCTGTATACACAATGAAAATCGGCGAGTCTATCTGCGACATGCAACTTGTGATTAATAACAATAACAAACCGTATTGCCAAGCTACCGCAAAGGATTGCGCCGACCGGTGGATCAAATTACACGCCCGGGACACCTGGTTGTTTACATATTGTGACGAGCATCCAATACGCGTGATATGCTCAAACGACGTATCTACTGAAAAATTGACTGGCACAGGTCTAGTCGTGATACCCCCAGGATGTGCTATTAGGGGAAAATCCTTTGTCATACATTCGCAACATGACTACAAGAGTCAGATGTTCATACAAGACCCATACATCGAAATGCCGAAGATATCGCCGATCAATGACGTCATAAAGACATCCTTGCCGCGGGGCATCACCCTTCTGACTGAAGATCACAACATAGAATTTCTTGACATAAACCAAAAACTAAAAACCATGAAGGAAGTTACCCTGGAACAATTTGATCGCAATGACAAAACACATTACTTTGTAATATACAGCATGCTGGGTATTGTGTCATTAGTCACTATGGCACTCGTTATCTGTAAACTGAAACGCGAGTTCATACCTACTCAACCCAACGCTCCATTGCAAGCAGTACTATCAACGACGACCACAGCCGGGGCTGGGAGGACTTCGACGACGAGCCCACCACAGCGGCCGCGCTCTGCGTCCTTCTCAGACACCCCTATGACACCACAGCCACGAAGAAAAGTTAGCTTTAAGGATGTCATCGTCGAACAATAGATATTAATTACATTTTAAATTTTACATTTTAAATATTATTGACTTGATTTATGTGTAATTAACGTAACTTTTTATTATTTTTACATATTAATTATCTCTTATTATTTGCTTTTCTATGTTTTTGCTTTATAAGTGGCAGTATGTACGATCTAGCTATCGTATTAAGTATAGCGTCGCCTTTAGGCAAATCTGTTGACATGCGTAACCTACATTATGGAATTAGAATAATTCAGTGCATTAAAGACAATCATTAGCACCACACGAGTGTTAGTTATTTTGACATTATTCCTGACAATCCTGCATCATCTGACATAGGTTCGACCTACATCTGACATATTGACAGTGCGAACAGACCGGTTCGTACAATTTAATAATAATTAACGTACGTACGTAACGTTCCTAAGATCAAGACTATTTGGAGTGGAGTGCGTTATATTTACGAGCCGAATAAGGTAAATGACATAATTTCATAACAATTACGAAATATCTTAATAAAAATTAACTTACCAAGTGTTCCAAAGGTCCCCAGACCTCAACGACTGGATGATAACAATTTTTTCCAATTTACGGGTGCCTTCGCACTTTTCGAATTCATGATATCGTTTTAGCGGGGAACGACACACGTCCTGCCTCCGTGAGCTCAGCGAGCGGACTAACTCGCCCGGCCTTGCATCATTTAATAAATTATAAGTTTAAGGTTAATTTGAAGTACTCTATTTACGAATATTTACTATCAAATGGTATATATATTTTATATTATTTGGGTTCATAAAAAGCTGAAATTTAAAATTTTGTTGATTTAGTGTTCTTGATGGCTAAATCATATCAAATAGTTGAGCGTAATAGGAAAAAAAAATACCGGACTCTTGTAAAATGGTTACTTTTAACGGCCTAAGGCCCGTGATCTATGCAATCAAAAAATTCAGAAAAAAAAATATTAATATTTATTTATCGTATGGCTACATGTCACTGGATATAGATAGGCATTTCTTGCCTGGAGTGGGAAAGGAAAGAAGATGATGAAGAAAATCAAGTGAGTTCTACGAGGTCCAGATGGGACAGTGCAGCTGCCAAATTTGTTAGCACCACCCAGGGATCACGTGTAGGGTTGTCTAAGGTGTTTCCTACGGACGCAGGGTAACATTGATCCCCAATTATTGATTTGTTATTTAAAAAAAAATATCATGGCAAAATAAAATATTTCAGTTAGGACGTTTTCAACATAAAAGTCGCTTCGGCTCCTAAAATACAAAAGATATTTGACATAATTTAATATAATTTATTAAAAATTTATTATTAGCCCACGAAATGTTGTGGCACTTTAATGTTTTATTTTTCAATGTAGGTATTTCGTTTTGTGTCTACGAATAAAACAATTCTATTCTATTATATTCAATGTCCGGGTTGCCATGAAAACACGTGAGAAATAATTACGTCAACATATGACTATTTCTTATTGCTTTATTTCTCTATTATTTGTAGCATAAAATTTTATTTTAGCCAATGAACTGTTTGATTGACCAATCAGGTCTTTTTTTAATAGCGGGAAGTTGCGTATTTGTCATATTCAAAACCGAGGAAGGGGGTGCAGGGATAACTGTTGGGGAATATCAAGGGGTGAAGATAGACAAGATGTCAGTCGTATGTACGAAACTACACGAAACGCCAATGGAAATACGATTAATGTACGGGAATGGCAGATGTGAACGAAACGTGTTCATGTTCATACATTATCGTCTTTCAATTGGCGTTTTGTATTTACGATTGACATCTTGTCTACACCCCTGGGACTGTTTGAGCCGTGTTTGTACTGAAGACGCCGTTCGTATCCTATGTGGTTGTAGGTTAACAAAATAATGTTATTACAGGAACTACCCTAAAAAATCAGTGCTCAAAGAGCAAAAGACGGGGCCTAACGTCGGCCACAGGCCGTACTGGTGGGGCTACGAGTATGGTGTAAACAAGTATGTTTATGACTACGGCCTGGACGACTTGGGCACGGAGTTGTGGCGGCTCCCCAATAAGACGCTGATGGGCACCAGCGACATCTTGGGCTCCGGCGTGCTCGTAGACCAGGACATGCCGGAGACTACACAGAACCTCAACTGCCACCGGAACATGGGGAAGACCTGCGTGCTGGGCCAAGGCCCCTTAGAATATACTGCAGAGAACTTGGCGAAGTACATAGAGAGAACAACTAAATGCGACGATTTGTGCACCCCGTATAAAAAGAAGTATGTTTATAAATTCATTACGTAACCCTTACACACATTATTTGTGCAGTAAGTTGATAATAGTACATTACTTAGCAAGGCCTGTAAAAGAAAGAAAGCAGGCGAGGGTTGTAAATATGCGATAGGGAGCTTTCTTTTTTACTGCCCGTGGTCAGTACACAATTTTACGTCTGCACCTGACCATAATGCGAGTTTTACCGTACGCGTAGCGTGCAGCAAAACTCGCATTATGGCCAGGTGTGACGTAAAGGTAATGAATGTGACACGTAAACGGAAAAATATACAAAATCTAAACACCTATTTTCACTTTAACCCTTACAGCACCGGCTGATCGTGCGTTCAACTTTAAAAAAATCTAGTTTAAAAAATATACAAAATCTAAACATTTATTTTCACTTTAAAAATATGCACAAATGACGTCGCAATGGCGCCTAAAAAAACATCATTTAGCTAGATATAACCTGTGGGTTTTATCCTCATTACACAATCGAAAACTGATAGGCCCATCCCGCCCATCCCGCTAGCAATATTTTGAGGGACAAGTTTCAAAAATTCTAGAGTTAAGTACCTACGTAATTTTGTAGTTGCGAAAACAGTGAGTATGTGAGAATTTTAAATTTCGTATATTTGTGTCAAATTCTAATGTTCTAATCGCAACACCTACATCGCGTAGTTTCAGTGACCGCGAGGCAACCGGACGGCTCGCGGTATTTAAGCTCCTGAACCTTTACCGCCCTATGCATCCCGAACTGACCCAATTTGGACTGGAGCGGAAATAGAAGGGGGGTGCTAATTTTTTTTTACTATCGCGAGGCAACCGATTAAAACAGCAGTTGCCTGAAAGCATGTACGCTGGTTATATAAAAAAAAATTAATGCCATCCCTCCTGGTTGGACTGGTACCCACTACGAGACCGAAGAAAAAAAAGAAAAAAAAGTCAGGCAACCGCTTGAAAATTAGCATGCTTGTTCTTCATCATATACAGACACCAGAAACAAATTGCCATCCGCCCAGGCCGAGAAGTTACCGAACCATCAGAGTTGAAATCGGATGGCATTTGTTTTATTGTACTTTGTATGATGTGTCAAAGGATATGCCTCAATGCCATCCCTCTCCTATGAAATTTCTTCCCTCTGTGGCCACCCCTACAAACGAGAAATTCGTCAAAATACGCGCAATAAAATGTTTTGAAATCAATTGCCACAGAGGCAGAGGGATCAAATTTCATAGGAGAGGGATGGCATTTGGGCATAACGTTATCCATATCATATAAAACTCATAAAACAAATGCCATCCGATTTCAATGATTGTAAGTGCGTTTTTTCTAAGTTCTCCTCCACCGATCGCAAAATTCACCTTTCGTCCGGCTTCCAACTCTGATGGTTCAATAACAGCCCGGCCTGGGCGGATGGCAATTTGTTTCTGGTGTATGTATGTGATGATTATTATAAGACAATCTTACACAAACCAACCTAGTCCCACAGTAAGCTCAATAAGGCGTGTGTTGTGGGTACTAGGCGACGATATATACACCGTGGGCCCATATAACTAGACAGATTTTAACAGTGTATTCCTGATCATATTTAGATACTAAAATGTCCTATAAACTTTTCTGGAATATGCCTAGTTTCAGAGTTAATACCAATTTTAAAAAAATACACTTTTTATTATAACTCATCACAAAACACCTTTCTAATGGCGTTGTTGCCACTTTTGGACATAGTTTACACGTCCTTATTGACAGATATCAAAGTGACAAGGAAAACTTTGAAGAAACTAAATTTTTACAAAAAAATATGTACCAATTTGTTTTAGGCGATAATTTTATTAATAATATTTTCTTTTCATGTGAAAAAAAAAAACGAAAAAAAAATTTTTTTTTGGCGAAATTGACCTGAAGTCGCATAATATTTTTTCCTTCTTTTGGTCTTAGAAATTCGTGGTTAAGATCTGTCGGGTTATTCCAGCCCACGGTGTATATAAAGCCTGACCAGAAATATATGATCACGCGCCATGTTGCGGAATTTCATTGGAACTAATTTCTTACATTGGCAATAATTTTAATGACAGAATGATTTGCATGTGTGCGTGCATGTGATGGCTGGCACTGCTATTGAGGCGGTTTACTTGAATAATAATAAACTGTTGAATATTAAATAATAAACGACAAAAAATAGGGTAATTGTGCTAGTTTTCGTCCACTTATCGATTTTGCCAGCTTTGTGATGCAAAAATAATATCTTAAAGTACCCTTACTCAAATGTATTATATTTCATTTTATAGCTTATATAGTCTAGTTTATGTTAATATTACGTGATAATTATCCATACTTGCGTGATTTTGTATAAAAAATATTATTTGAAAAAGTGGGGTATTCGTAAGTTTTCGTCCATAAATGTCAGTTTTCCGTCCTGGGCTCTGCTAGTTTTCGTCCACTGAGTAGGGCGATTATTTCTGAAAATATTCACTTAATCAAAAAATTATAAAACAAACCTCAATGTTATTTTTAAAGTCCTATCGATTGATGTGCAACATGATGATTTTTGGCAAAAAAAAATTGTTACTAGTATGGAAAAACCATTGTGGCTCCCCCCTAAAAAAAATATTTTCAGCAATTTTACTACAATACTAAGTAAGGGTATACAAAATACACCTTCTGTTATAATTTCATCAATATTAGTTATAGTTTCCAAATAAAAAATGGCCATGACATACGGACGAACTATACGGACATGACGAAACTATAAGGTTTCCGTTTTTGCCATTTTGGCTACGGAAACCTAAAAAATAATGATAGTAAGGATTAACACCGTGTTTCTTTATTTCCGTTAATATTAGCATACAGTTAGGTACGATTCAGGAAACGAAATGGCGTAGTTAGTTTTTATAAATTAGTTTTTTCCATACAAGTATGCATTGTTAAATCGATCACGGTATTATGTTTAACTCAACCAAACAATCGAATATTATAACTAAGGCATTTTATCACCAAACAATGATATTGTAGGCCTTTAATGTTAACCACTGTGACTGCTTGTACTATAAAGCCTTGGCCAAACAGTAAGCGTGGCGCAGCGCCGCGTCCGCGCCGCGTGACGCCGACGCGATGACTGTTCAAACAGGGCGCGCGCGGATCGCGCCGGCCTCGCGCTCTCAACACGCCCTCATCGCGCGCGCGAACGCGGCGGGACCGCGCGCGATGCGGGCGTGACTCGCGCCCGATACAGCATGCGCGCGCGGAGGGTCGCTCATTCCTTCCGAAGCCAAGATTATTTTTTCGAAGAGAAGATATTTTTTTCTATATTCATAATCACAATCACAGTATATTGCTACGCTCGCACGACGCACCGCGCTGCCTAACGTCCGACTGATGTGACCCAGCGCGGCGCAGCGTGCCGCCGCGTCCCGCCGCGCAGCGCTGCGCCCGCGCCGCGTGGACGCCAGGGGCCGTGCGGCGCGGGGCGCGTCAGAAGCGGGGCGCGGCGCCGGCGGGACGCAGTCTGTTTGACGTCGCTAACCTGTTAACACGTGCCGCGGTCGCGCCGCGCGACCGCGGCGCTGCGCCACGCTTGCTATTTGACCAAGGCTTAATGCAATTGACACGACTAGCGTAGTCAACCGCGCATTGGATCGTTCATTATTGGGTCGTTCCTTAGAGAATTCAACCCGGAGTAGCCATGTCTGCCGTTTTCTTTACAAAGCAAGTTTGCCGATTTTTGCGGGGGAGGGGAACGTCAAGTGTATTCTGCAGCTATTCGTACGTAACGTACAAATAGGTGTATGCATGACCACTGGTCATATGTTTTCGGCAGAGGGGAACGCCTGTCAATGGCAACTCCGGTTGGTTGAATTCTCTAAGGGTCACGACCCGGAATCGTGCCGCCGAAGGTTTCCGATTGGTTCCGATCAAATCCGCAGGTTATGCGACTATTTAAAAAAGTATCTTTTTTCATAGTAATCAGCTCAAAACACGAGACTTCCTTTTTTCGGATGTATTTGTTCAAATATTTAACAGCGCATGTTTTTGTTTGTTTGTTTTCGTGTGGTTTTAATTGCCTGTAAATAGATAAAGGTGATGTGATAGTGCTTAGTGAAAATAACGGATAATATTCATTGTGAAAGATGTACGGGTGTGTGTGCGTGTGTGTGTGTACGGACGATGGCAATGGCACGATCACAAAGCTTTCTTTTGAAGTGAAATAAGCAGAGCACGCCATAGTATGGAGGTTATAATTGTTATTCTACTACCATTTGGTCATTCTAATGTTAATTATAGTTTTGTCTACTCACAAATAACTCGTATATTAACGATAACAATGCAACAGAAGAGCTCGTTTTAGTCTTTGCTCAAGTCATTTAAATGTTTTATTTATTACATTTATTTACGTAACATTATATGAGGAATGGACAGAAACTAAAGTGTGTAGGTAATCAAATATAATATTACCATACTACTATATACTATAATATTACGTATTAATTAAGTATTTTGAAGTAAAATAACCATTACAAATATTTACCTAGCTGTCTGGGTTTCCGGGATCAGGTGGTCGCAAAACTGAAATTTATACCAAATTGCTCTGCTAGTTTTGGTCCACAAAGTTTATATATTAATTATATTCTAAAACTTTAATCTCCACGTAAAATATTGTACAATTAACTTTAAAATAGATAATTCGTGCCAAACATATTTAGTGCACTGCCTAAATCATTAATAAAACTCAGCATAAACTTTTCCCGCCACAAGTTTTTTTTCTTCATTGCGATGACATTTGCTAGGGCCGAATTCGAGGCGGCTATTAATGTTTTATTTTTAAAGGCACTATTTGTCAAATTACTTTTTTATGATAGTAGAATTGTTTCTTAGATATTATGGATCGCAACAAGACCAAACTTCCGCAGGAAAATTCATTTACGTTCAAGTTTTCCCCATATATTTGTAGCAGAACCGTCAGGTGGACGGAAACTGACCCTGGACGGGAAACTAGCACAATCACCCTACCCAAAATTATCCATAGTCAAGAGCGAAACATTGTAAATAGTGTATATAATAAACTGCTCTAAATAATACACTCGGGAAATGAAACTATTACGCTGTGAAACATTTTCAAATTAAGCTGACAGGTAAACAAATCAAAATGTTCTTTTTATTTTTTATTTATTAGAGCTCTGGCTACCAGGGCCATCAGCATCAAAAGAAACACAATTATATAGAAACTTAAAACTAGATACACAGAAATGACCTTAAAATTAAAACGAAAACATCCAATCAAATAAACTTTAACTACTTATACTAACTTAAACAATTTCATATTATTAAATCAGAATGTCACCATACCATAGAGAATAAGACGCTCTATGATTATACTGAACTGTTGCCATATAAATGAGAATAATAGCGCCCTCTTGACAATAATCATATATTTCTGGTCAGGCTTTGGATAAATACTCAAATACATAGAAAACATCCATATGTTGTTATTTTTTAAGGGTAATTTTAAGACATAAACTCGCTTTGTTGCAAAATTTAAGATACTTGGGTACTTACTTTACTTACTGTAGTTAAGCAAGATCCTGTTTAGTTTTATTGGTTTCACTGTCGTAAATTCGTAATATGTCTTCCTTTGTTGGTTATAAGTGTAATTTAAAGTATAGTCTTTCCTCCCGTTCTTGGCCCGTTACGGATTAGTGTTCTTATCAGTAAACTCCATTGTAGCAAAACCGCAAGCGCACGCGCCACGACAAAAAAAAGGATTTGGGCTCATGTTAGCGTTTATAGAATATCTACCATATGGACCACGCAATAAGATTCAATATGAACTAATACAAAAAAGCTGTATGTTCTTAACGGTTGCGCCCAGCGTAGGCGACTTAAACGCTCTCCTTCCAGCATATCTTGACACCGAGATCCGAAACAAATATGCGTAATCGGTGACCGCGCTTGTATTGGTATTTCGAGCGCCCAACTAGGCAGCTCTTAGGAGGCAATTGGAATTATTCCATTATTTATTGCGTGGTTCATATGGTAGATATTCTATAAACGCTAACATGAGCCCAAATCCTTTTTTTTGTCGTGGCGCGTGCGCTTGCGGTTTTGCTACAATGGAGTTTACTGATAAGAACACTAATCCGTAACGGGCCAAGAACGGGAGGAAAGACTATAGTTTGGTCCTTTGTGTCCGTGACCTACTTTTTGCTGCATGACGTAATATGGCGTCGGCGTCTATGTCGGGATGAATGACATGGACGACATGGTAGTAGTAAAAAGTAGTAAACCACGGGCTATAACTGCTTCGCTTTCTTTGTCATCGACGCTTGTCTATGGCCACGGCTGTTCTAAAATCCAACCTAGGGGCGCTCTACACACGTGGCATTTTGTCGCGCGATTATGTCAGTCAATCTGTAGACCGTATTAAAGCGGCCTCCATAGGACGGAATTAGGAAACGTTCGAGGTTTTAAATTGTTTTTGTGTTTATGTTTATAAATTTTTCCTGTTTTTTATTGTTTTTTTTCTTGTTTTGATTAGGATATTCTTACTTTGGGGATGTGATCGTGGCGTCAATGCGCCGTGTCGTCAAATGGTTGCAACGGAAGACCAGCGCTGGCCCTGCCGGCATTTAACGCTGAGTTGCGACCATTTCGTGGCAATTAATGTTTCGGGTTGTATATGTTATTGTTTATTATGTTTTTTGTAATTGTCATGAATAAATCTTTCATTCATTCATTCCATAACTCATGTACAAATATCTGCGATGAACACACAAACAAATGCCATTACCAGAATTCGAACCCAGGACCTCCTGCTTCATAGGCAGGGTCACTACCGACTGGGATAGGAGGCCCTATAAATGTTAGATGAGAGCCAAGTATAATATAAATATTAGTTATAATATATGCCTTGGTTGTTGACTTAAACGACAAAAGAAGTGAGATCTTCTCGACTCGAAGTTAATATACGACCAACATGTTGACAACATTGTAAGCCGCGCTTATAGAAACCATGGTTTTGTGTTTCGCGTCTGTGGGGAATTTAGGGATGCTGCATGCATAAAATCTGTATACTATGCCTATGTACGAAGCGTCCTTGAGTATGCCAGCTGTATTTGGTGTCCTCAATATATAATTTATAAAGCTAAAATAGAAAAAAATTCAACATTCCTTCTTGCGTCATCTCAATTTTCGTACCAAGTTTTGGGACACTAGTTATGATTATGAGTCAAGGTGTATTCGTCACCGCTTGTTGAGTCTCGAAGATAGACGTCTTTTACTTGACATTTCTGTGCTGTATAATAATTTCAGGACGTATTGACAGTTCTTCACTGTTGTCGGAGATTAAATTCTCAGTCCCATCAATTAGAACGCGTAACACTGAGCGCTGCCTTTTTAACCTTCCTAGAGTTAATACTAATTATGCTCAAAACTAAATCTTTATAACCAGCAATTTAATTGTATTGATTTGTTTGACTGCACAAAAGATACTCTAAAAAATCGAGTACGGATTCTATTATTTAAACTAAGACAGGGCGACAAACAAGCATGTTTGTATTAAACACATTATTTTCTTATTACAAGTACATCCACTCTCATATACACGCACATACATACGCACACACACACCCACACACTCACACACACTCACACACACACACACACACACACACACACACACACACACACACACACACACACACACTAACACACATCAAAGTGCACTCCCGTACAGATAAGCTAGTTTTATATTTTGTTTAAAAAGTTCAATCTTTCCTTTGCTTATGCGCAGGGCACTTATTATTTCATGTTAGTTATATTTTTGTGGTCATCTATCATTGGCTTTTTCTCTGTTATTTCTGTTTTGTATTATTTGTTGTATTGCTGTTGATGCCCCAAATAAAATAAAATAAAAATAAAATAAGATCTAAATGGGTGCCAAGTTCAATGGTCAGTCCTGAAATTGATTTATAACAACATTTAAAAAATTATAACAACTCAAAATATCATTTCTTCTTAAAACTTAGGATAATATATTATATATTGAAGGCTAAGGTTTGACTTGGCTAGTTCTCATAGTTATATGTGACCGAACCAACCAAGGCGACATTCCTGGAGCTTCTCCGCTATGTCACGAAATTCGATGCTGCCACCTATAGCGCTAAGCAGTATTATGTGCCACATAATGTGTCCCATTATACATCTATTGGCTTCATAATAGTTCAATCGATCTCCCTTAATAAGTCAACGTAGTAGAAGTCAACGAGAATGATAGAGTCTGACAAAAGAGTGACCTATCAGCAGACTCGTACAAGCTTAGGCATCGGCATGAGTCAAGTCCATAAAATCCTCCATGAACATTTAGCGGTGAGGAAGCTTTGTGCCCGGTGGATACCTCATAATTTGACAAAGGCCCAAAAAATCCGTCGTATTGATTGGTGCCATGAAATGGCTCGAAGATTTAACGGAGGCGACTCAAATGCTGTGTTCGACATAGTTACGGGTGACGAAAGCTGGATTTACTGTTACGATCCTGAAACTAAAACACAGTCTGCTGAGTGGGTGTTTCCTTCCGAGGAGTTGCCTACTAAAGTGAAGAGAGGTCGAAGTGTGGGGAAAAAGATGGTCGCCTCGTTCTTCGAAAGGACAGGTCATTCCGCAACAATTGTTTAGAGGATCAAAAAACAGTTACTGCAAAGTGGTATACTAACAATTGTTTGCCACTTGTCTTGGAAAAAGTTCGGGAGAAACGACCTCGAGGTAGGATCCTCCATCACCACGACAACGCCTCGTCGCACACCGCCAATCAAACGATCGACTATTTGGCCAAGGCAGACGTGGAATCATATAGCAACACAACAAATAAAGAACCTCACACCTTGTGATTTTTATTTATTCTCAAAAATTTAAGAAAAACTCAGAGTAAACGTTTTATGGACGCCGAGGAAGCAGTGGCTGCATTTCAAAAGGCCATCGAAGGGACCCCTAAAGAGGAGTGGGCAAAGTGCTTTTCTCAGTGGTTCTATCGAATGCAGCGATGTATTGATGTAGAGGGAGACTATTTTGAAAAGATATAATAAAACTAATAACTTGCCAGTTTGTTCAGTTATTGATTTTCTAACAATTTTCAATGTCACCCTCGTACGCCGCACCCTGCCCCGTCTCGTCCATTCAGTAACAATCACACACAGTTTCACAAAGGTGTTTCATCATCATTATACACAGTTTATACTACGCAATTTGACTAATTAAAGTATTTGTTCGGCACTCTTGAAAACAATTACTTACGTGAAGTGTACCTTATAAACCGACCATGAAAAAATGCTCGGCCTGTGTTAGCATGGTGTTAGAGACAAAACATGGCACTCTTTTCCATTTCCTCTTATGATTCAGTTACATTGTGTTTTTACCAGGAAAGTTTTGGGGTAGTTCTGGTTTCTTTCATTCCTTATGTATTTTGGGGTGCTGAATCCAAATCTGAGGTTTGCGGACAAAATTTCGTGACGCAACATAAAAAAAATCGCAAAAAAGCGAAAAAATTCAGTGTTTTCCGGTTTTTTGCTTAAAACTCGAAAACTATTAACTTTTAGTAAATGGCCTGTTTACAGAAATTAAAGTACTTAAAATTCTCTACTTATATTATTACTCAGTTTTTTATTCCAGATGAACCGTTCGGTCTCAAGTGCGAGTTGAAAATTAGCAATTTTCAGCGGTCACTGTTTTGTTACTGCAAATTTCTTATTATCTGTGAAAAAGTTATTGTAGCTTCTTTGAGATATCAAAATCTCTCTCGTGCCAGTGCCAACCACTTTGGACCCTACATCAAACTCAATACTCCGCCGGTACATTTCATGTAAATGTAAAAAGGGCTGCCAACGCAATTGTGGATGCAGGAAGGCGGGCCTCCATTGTTCCCCAATCTTAGCATCATGCGAAGGACTGTGTGACAACGTTGAGCCTCCTGAAGACAGCTCTGACATAGACAGAAAGAGACAGAGGTATGTCCAATCTCACAAGTTATTGTGTAATCATTCATCTCTCCTAGATATAAGTACCTATATGATCACAAGTCAGTGTCTCACCACCTCTTTTATTTTCTAGGAGAACGACCCCCGGCGATGACCATGGAGCAATCAGACCCTGAGCCAGGACCCGATGCCATCGAAGAACCTCAGCAAGATGCGGAAGGTATGTTTAATCTCACAATCTATTTTGCAATCCTCATCTCTCCTTGAGAAATAACACCACCTCTTTATTTCCAGAACAAGCAGAATATTTACCGGGACCCATCGCTACCGAAGAACCTCAGCCAGGACCTTTTAAAAGATAACGGCTCATATAATACTACGGGCGGGGACCGTATGATCTGCTACGTTACGTGATACAAAGATAAGCCCCATGGTACATAACAATTGTGGCAACAAATAGCAATTCGTATGTAGGTACAGAAAAACCCAGTCTGCCAGTTCCTGCATGGCCGGAAATGCCCGACAGACTGGTTAAAAAGTAACAAGTTTGACCCCAAATTTACGTCACATTTGAACCAGTCTGCCGGGCACTTCCGGCCATGCAGGAACTGGCAGACTGGGTTTTTTTTACTACATACAAATGTGATAAGATAACGTACATAGATAGCAGATCATACGGTCCCCGCCCGTACTCTTATATGAGCCGTTGTCTTTTAAAAGGTCCTGGCTGAGGTTCTTCGGTGGCGATGGGTCCCGGTAAATATTCTGCTTATTCTGGAAAATAAAGAGGTGGTGTCATTTCTCAAAGAGAGATGAGGATTGCAAATTAGATTGTGAGATTAAACCACAGATAAGGTAACCACTAGATAAGCCTTACAAGGCGACTTGGGGTCACCACTCGTTGGAGTAAAACGACTAATAAATTGCGCGGGCGTCCGCCGTGCCGTTCAGTTGCGAACTTGCGACCATGTTTTAGACCTGCACGTAGTGTGCGTGTATGCAAGTTTTTTTTTTTAAATACGTATGAAAACTATTCAAAATTCTGGCATATTGTAGTGTAAGGTGGTGTGGCAAATGTTTTTAAACGTTAAGAATCAAAAGAGTTGGAATTACATTCCACTTTTACTTCAAAATATTTTTTTTACTTTAATATGTTTCTAGCCAGCGGAGTTCATTTTGAATTAGTCAATTGAGAAGTAGTTAGTATGCCCGTCTCTTTTTATCATGTCAATAATGCAATGTGCTATTCCTTTCTTACGGAAGCACGTGTACGATAGTGATGTGCGGATGATGTGTACCGGACTTATATACCGGCACCACGTACTACTTTCGACTTAACAAATATACGAAGTACCGTCGAGTTCCGTATCTTCGCCTGGATTTTGACACATTTCCCAAAAAATCTTTCAAATTTGAAAGCATTTTAGTCCGTTATGGCCAAAAAACGTATTTTAGTACTCCTGACTATCAGTTGTAGCATGACGCTACGTATCGTACGACATCTGTCGACTTTCTTTAGAACTTCTGAACTTCTGTGTCTAAGGGAGGTCTAAGGCTAGGTCACGGTTGATATATAAAAAGCGTACATTGTGATTCACGGCATTACAGTTAGATGGCGCTTATATCAGTCCGCATTTTGTAATACGTCTGGCAGTTATAAAATTTAGATAATACTCGCGCTAATTTTGAATGTGAATTTTTGAGGTATTCCAGATTGTCAAAAAGAAAAAAGTTGATTTTTGATTGAGTGTGTCAGAGCGACGGGAGATTTTTAAAGAAAAACAGATATTCTGGTTTTGTCTGAGAGTTTTGCTGTAATTTGCTTAGTTGCATCGAGTTGAAGTGCGATCTATTTCTGTAGATCTTTGCGCTCAAACATTATATAGCAAGTGCTAATACATTATTAAATACAAATTTTTAAAAACCAAATACGTCGCCGGACAAAAAGGCAACCAGAGGGACCGCCTGAGCCGGAAGGATTCCGGAAGGCACTTGTGGGTGCCGGACCGGCGAGACGGTCTGCAACTGCCGCGTTTTACGCGGGTTTCTTCACCATTCATCGGAGAATTAGAGTCCGCATCCAGCGGGCTCTCCAAGTGAGAAAAGGAGTTCAGCGAGCTATTGGGTCCGC
This sequence comes from Pammene aurita, assembly GCA_947086415.1. Classification (NCBI taxonomy): domain Eukaryota; kingdom Metazoa; phylum Arthropoda; class Insecta; order Lepidoptera; family Tortricidae; genus Pammene; species Pammene aurita. The sequence continues at coordinate 72,047,268 of OX352289.1, read as the reverse complement.
CTAAATCAAAGCGGACACTTGCCCACGAACTCTTTTTAATTTAAAACAACAGCTTTAGCCATCCTGCTTTCGAGAATATCAAATTATTTACATTTTTTTTTAAAAACGTTATAAATCCGATTCCTTTTCTTTGTATCCAGTATTTTTGTGCCATAATAGTTTTTTTTTGTTGTTTTGCTAAATTTCCCCAAATTCCAATTGCCTCGTTTGACGGGCATATAAAGACCTGGCTCTTTAATTTAGGCTACGTTCAGCCAGCGAATCATCTGTCACCAAACACCCGCCATATCACCCGCCTCATTAACCCATTATTTTCCTGCAGCCAAATTATTACCAGCCGAGTCTTTATTTTTACTTACCAGTTTTGCTAACTATTGAATGTGAAATATCCTTATATAGGTACAGTTGTCTTCATTTTTAAGTGAAGTGCTAATATTAAATATTTTTATTATTGTAATTTAATTACATTCTGGTTGTTGAATGTGAATGTGAAATAGGTACAGTCGTCTAATTTTTAAGTGAAGTGCTAATTTTAAATATTTTTATTATTGTAATTTAATTGCATTCTGACCACTAGGGAAGTTATTGAATGTGAAATATCCTTATATAGATGCCGTTATTGTGATTTTTACGTGAAATGCTAAATTTTAAATAATTGACTATTTTTGCTAATCTTAAATATTTTTACTTTGTCTTCAAAATTAAACGTGTTAATGCAATTATAGAAGTGTTTTACTGCAAAATGGCGCCCGATAAGGTAAAGAACTCTGGATTTACTTTTAATAATTGTAATTAAATTTTTTTTTTTGGATTTGTGAGACGGTGACCGTAGACCGGTCGCGGTTCTATTAACCTTGATTTTGGTTTGTTTCAGCCTGCTGCCTCCTTACGTCCCATCATTAACCCGAATTCCGTTATATTGAAATATTGCTTTTATTTATGTTATAAAAAAAAACGAATTTATCTGTTGACCTTTACTTATGCCTTTTTCTCAATTACCCGTAACATATCCCGAATACCTTATTTCATAGTTTGAGTCCTGTAGTTAGAGCCCGTAGACGTTAGGGAATTCGCAGGTAAGTCAGACATAGAATGTATGATTTGCGTTTTGTTTTTTTTTTCAGAAACGGAACTTTATTTTTTTTTTAATTCGAACTCTAACTTAGCATCTAGACTTCGAGTGCTATTTTCTTTCTTTGTCTTAAGCGCTTGGTTAAGACCACTGATATACTCGAACTTCAGATTTTAATTTTGAGTCCGATTAACTTTATTTTTGTTTGAACTTGCAACGCAAGACAACTTTCGACTTTTCGCCATGTCGCACTTAAGTAATGAAGGATCAATTGCTGAGACACCTCATGCGCACTCATCTTTAAACTCGTACGATCCGAGGATTTTAGATCCAATGGCAGACGATGAAGAACAGTTTTTTGATTCTGAACCACGACCCCAGGTGATGCATATGTCCGGACTTCCCCCGCCTTTTCCTTTCAAAGATTATTCACTTACGAAATGGAACTTGAACTTTTCCGGGGACACTTGTGTTCGCGAATTTTTCTTTCGAATCGAGGAAGAAGGTATGGCGCGTAACGTTAATCCTTCATATGTTGTCAGACGTTTCCATGAATTGTTGTCAGATAGTGCCTTGAAACATTTTAGGGCAATCAGATATCCGGGTCTTACTTACGCGGAATGAAAGTCTGAATTCGTTAAAACCTTCGACGTAGCCGATTTCGATTTCAAGCTTGAGAGCCAACTTCGCGCTTTATCACAGAAGGACAACCAGTCAGTGGTTGATTTTGTTATTCAGGCGCGCGATCTAAACGCAAAGCTTCGTACACCGGTTTCCGAAGACAACCTGTTTAACATTATTAAATATGGAATGAATCCTAGATATCATCCTTGTCTTGCAACTAACGTGGTTAGGGATATTGATGGTTTGTTAGAAGTCGCGAAAAATTTTGAAGCCTTTCAAGGTTCACGACCGTTTGGCTATTGCACCGATTAGTGCTCAAGTTGTAGGTCAACCCAGTTCTATAGTGTGTATGAAGTGTGATGCAACTGGTCACAACTATCGTAATTGTCCTAACGTTTCAGGGGCAGTGTGCTTCAAGTGTAAGCGTGTTGGTGCAATCACACGCGATTGTCCTAGTTGTAATTCTGGTCCGTCAAAAAACGAATAAGTGGCGCACTGAGAGGTCCATCGGTGTCGCCCGTTTATATGAATAATTCCCCGGATAATAGACTTTTTATTGATGTTTTAGTTGCTGGCTCTTCGGTAAGAGCTCTTTTAGACTCTGGTGCTCAGGTTTCACTAATTGATATATCCCTCTTATCGGAGCTCGGTATAACATATTACGAGGATATCCGGCCTTATGTTGTCTCCGCCGACAATTCTCCTATTGAAATTCTAGGCGGTTTGGACGTCCCCATTCTTTTTAGTGGCATTCGCGTTCTGCACCCCTGTCTAGTGAGCAGTAATCTTCCTACTGCATTTATTTTTGGAATTGAGTTTTGGAATGCTGTTGGTCTCATTGACATTTTAAAGAAGGCATTCCGTGATGGTTTGTCAGGTAAGCTTTACGTCGCTTCACATCATGTTCCTGTCGCAGTCCTACGAGTAGGTGAGGTTCGCTATGTCCACCCTCGTACGGTGTTGGAACCACTGCAGGAATCAAAACTCCAATGTGTTATTGACGAGTTTGAGGAGATTTCTTCTGATAAAGCTGGATTAGGATGTACTTCGTGGCTTTCGCATAAGATTGAGACTGTTGGTTCGCCCATCCGCCAACGTTACTATCCCTTATCTCCAGTCAAACTCAAGATTCTCAACGAAGAGATCGACAAGATGTTAGAGTCAGGCGTTATTCGTCCCTCACGATCACCCTGGGCTTCCCCAGTGGTCATGGTTACCAAGAAAGATGGTAGTGTCAGGTTTTGCGTGGACAGTAGGAAGTTGAACAGCGTTACCATCAGGGATTCATACCCTCTCCCGCGCGTCCAGGACATCCTTGATAACCTACGAGGTGCCAAATATCTAACTTCGTTGGATTTTAGGAGCGCCTTTTGGCAAATCCCCTTAGCAGATAAGGCCAGTTGTGAGAAAACGGCCTTTATTGTACCCCAAAGGGGCCTCTTTGAGTTCGTTCGTCTCCCTTTTGGTTTAACCAACGCTGCGTCCGAGATGCAGAGGCTTACTGACATGATTGTCAATTTTGAATATACCCCTGAGTCTGAGGATTTTATCTTCGGCTATGTTGATGATTTGATTTTGGTGTCTCGTGATTTTGACAGTCATATGCGGCTTATTCGTAAGATTCGTGATAGGTTGAAAGAAGCTGGTCTTACGGTTAATTTAGATAAGTGCGAGTTTTGTAAGTCTGAATTGAAGTATCTCGGCTACATCGTCAATGAGCGTGGTCTTCAAACTGATCCGAAGAAATTAGAAGCTATTAGGGATTACCCTACCCCTTCTTCTGCCAAGTCTCTACGTGCTTTCATTGGTATGTGTTCGTATTATCGCCGTTTCGTGGATGGTTTTTCTTCGATTATTGCTCCTCTGACGGCACTTATCGGTAAGAGAAAGGGACGTGGTCCCATCGATTGGAACGATAGTGCTAGTGAAGCTTTTTCTAAATTGAAGGATGCCTTGATGATCGCTCCGTTGATGGCTTGCCCGGATTTTTCGAAACCTTTTATCCTTCAATGTGACGTTAGCCAGGTTGGCTTAGGCTCGGTCCTGGCTCAAGAGTTTGACGGCGTTGAACATCCAATTGCTTATTATTCTCGTTTATTCACTAAAGCTGAACGTGGATACGGGACAACCGAACATGAGCTTCTCGCCGTTGTTGATTCCATAAAGCATTTCCGCGGATATCTCGATGGAATGAGGTTTAAGATCATTACTGACCATATTGCTCTTAAATGGTTGATCACCCTCGATAATCCTACCGGGCGCTTGGCTCGTTGGGCAACTTTGATTTCCCAATATAACTTTGAGATTGAACATAAAAAAGGTGTCCTTAATGTTGTTCCTGACGCCTTGTCCCGCGCTCAAGTTGGGCTTATCTCATTCGCGCGTGGCATGGATCCTTCTGGAGATCCTTGGTATGAACGAATTTACCAGGGAGTTTTGGACAATCCTCAAATGTTTACTGCATTTGCTCCTCGGGATGGTGTCTTAATGCGCAGGGTATCTATCGAAAACCCTTTAGCACCTAATCCATGGCGTATAGTTCTTCCTGCTTCAAGGACTAGAGAGGCGGTTGCTGAAATTCATAATGGATTTCCCAACGTTCATCCTGGTGTTATGAAAACGTATTTAAAAGCTCGTGACTTATACTATTGGCCGAATATGTACCGTGATGTTACAAGGTTCCTTTCCGAATGTCAGATTTGCAAGTCTTATAAAATTGCAAATTCACAACCTCGTGGACTTCGCTTATTTCCTCGTCGTGTTGCGGCTCCAATGGATCTTCTTTCCATTGACTTAATTGGTCCTTTACCGGTTAGCCGTAATGGGTGTCGTTATATTTTGACTTTGGTTGACGTTTTTACCAAATTTGTTTGGTTGGTCCCTTTGAAGTTGGTGAATGCGAGGTCAATATCGATGGCATTAGAGTCGGAGGTTATTTTGCGGTACGGTGTTCCTACTAACTTAAACATACCTTCCGCATCTTGCTGAGGTTCCTCGATGGCATCAGGTCCTGGCTTGAGGTGAGATTCGCCATATACTCTCTCATCAGTCTTTTCTATGTCTATGTCTAGAGCTGTCTTCAGGAGGCTCAACGTTGTCACACAGTCCTTCGCATGATGCTAAGATTGGGGAACAATGGAGGCCCGCCTTCCTGAACCCACAATTGCGTTGGCAGCCCTTTTTACATTTACATGAAATGTACCGGAGAATTGAGTTTGGTGCAGGGTCCAAAGTGGTTGGCACTGGCACGAGAGAACTACTAGTTTTTTCCACCCCCACTTCGATTTTGATATCATAAAGAAGCTATAATAACTTTTTCACAGATAATAACAATATTGCAGTAATAAAACAGTGACCGCTGAAAATTGCCAATTTTCAACTCGCACTTGAGACCGAACGGTTCATCTGAAATAAAAAACTAAATAGTGATATAGGTATGTAGAGAATTTTAAGTACTTTAATTTCTGTAAACAGGCCATTTACTAAAAGTCTCGAAACTATTAGTTTTCGAGTTTAAAGCAAAAAACCGGAAAAAAGCTGAAATTTCTCGCTTTTTTGCGATTTTTTAAATGTTGCGTCACGAAATTTTGTCCGCAAACCTCAAATTCAGATTCAGCACCCCAAAATACATAAGCAAAGCCCGGATGACGGGAGCAAATATGCACTTTTTTGTAGTGCTTAATTAAATATCGACTATTCTATCCACATCCACGAACAATGTTACAATCAGAAATTTATTGATAATAAGTTTTAAGAAAAGTAGTTATTTAAAAGAACTGTCACTTTTATTTTATTTTTACAATCATACCCATGAGTATGATAACACTGATAATAATTATAGTATGTAATTAGTTAACTGAAATAATATATAATGTAAGCTTACCTAAGTACCTGATGTAATATTGTGTAACAACCTGACATGTAAGATAATGAGTTTGATCAATACATTTCTGATTCAAAAATTGTTCGTATGAATGTCGATAGAATAGTCGATATTTAATGAAGCACTAGTAAAAGTGCATTTTTGCTGATTTAAACTTTTCACGATTTTCACTCATTATTATGACAAAAACGGGACTTAATCGCGTACACTTACTTTTATTATTTTCCTGACGTTTCGAGCGTGCCGTAACGCTCGTGGTCGCAGGCAGACTGATCTGTCTACATTTTTTCTCCCGTCATCCGGGCTTTGTACATAAGGAATGAAAGAAATCAGAACTACCCCATAACTTTCTCACTTATTATATGAATCGCAATAATGCTATAATTGTTTATCAAAGCGTGCCGGGTCTTTGTTATTATGTGCTGTTTCCACTGATTATAGGAAAGGGCTTGTGTGCGTAAGTCAGGGTGAAGTTATGCAAGAAATGCACTTCTGTGTTTATGAGAAGATGAACTGCCTCGGGGGCATAGCGGGTACGTACTAAGCGTAATACTACTACTTATTAAATTTTATCTACACCAATATTATAAATCCTCTATTCCGCGTTCGGAAACCGTATGTAATTACCACCATTATTACAACCAGTAACTTAACATCAGTGACAGTGTGGTAAAAACGTATGAAAATTGATTACCTACGTAATGAAAATCTGCCCTCCTCTCCGACCGCCGGCACGCGCCCGCCCGACCGCCGGCACATTCGAGTTGGTCATGGGCATGGCTTATCTAGTCCGTGGTCATGGCGGTGCAATGGCGATCATTCTAATGGTTTCCGAACACTTCATTTGGGATTTATAATATGTGTGTAGATAAAACAGTGTAGATAAAATTACAATTAGGCCTTAAAATACTCGTGTGATCTTAGTATGAAACTCGTATTTTAAGGGCACTTATTACGTAACAGTTACATAAACTACTATGTCATTTTAAGTTTAAACGAAAGAAACATACGATGTAATGTCACACAAACTAACATAGCTAAGACACAACGTCTTTAAATCTATTTAATTTTGTTTTGTATAAATTGAAATGTTCATATTTAAAGTTAAAGTAAATACGAGCGATGACATTCCGAATACGATAAATTATTTTAATAGGTACTGTTTTAAATAATGTCAGAAACATCATGTGTTTTTCGCACAAAGGATACGAACGTTATGTGCGGGATAGAGACGGCTCCTTATAGACCAAGTTAAGAGTACCTAGGCTGTTGGCAACGCGACCTCATCTGTCAGCAGAATTCGGCTTATATAGGGCAATATACTCGTATACACGGCAGTGTTGGGCAAATTGTAATCTAACTACTGATTACTAACTACGACTACATTTTGTAGTTAGTAATCATAATAATTGATTACATGAAGTAATCGTATAAAGTAGTTAAATTGTTTGATTACTAACTACTAATTGTAGTTGCAATCACGGTTACGTGATTACTTTTTGTAACTACCTATGTATTACGGTTAGGTACTTCAAATGAAAACACAAAGCCCGGCACGCGAGCCTTTTTTTTAATACCACGACGGTGGCAAACAAGCATACGGCCCGCCTGATGGTAAGCAGCTACCGTAACCTATGGACGCCTGCAACTCCAGAGGTGTCACATGCGCGTTGCTGACCCTTTACAAAAAGGAGGATTCACTGTGATGCTGATGACGGCTAAAGTAAAGTGGGTCCCTCATCGTCAAGACACTTGGTCCTCTTTGAGCTCTTTGGTAGATGTACAAGGGGCAAAGTTGATGTTTAACCTCTCGTGTTTTTATTAAGACCCGATCTAGCGAAAGATTCCAAAATTGAGTCAAGAGTGTAGCGAGTGCTTTTAAAAATGGAATCTTAAGCGTACGAGGGCCTCAAGGTACGAGATGTTGAACAATCTTCGCTGCCGAGTATAATACAAATCTTTTCACCACACCACTACAGGAAAAATACCTATATAAGCTATAAAACATTTTATCTACACTCATACTGTAAGTACTCTAAAATGCGTTTAAAAACCGTAGACAATGACAAGCATTACAACAAACGATTTAACTATGACAAGTTTCTTATCTGCGGCAGTAACGTAATTTTAACGTTGCATGCTCAAATATTGTTAAGCAATGAGTTTCAAATTTGGAACATCGAATTTGATAACATAATGTTACCGCCATGGCCAACTCGATTGGTCCCGCGCGAGCGCCGGCACAATCGAGTTGGCCATGACGGTACAATGGCGGTCATTCTATGGTTTCCGAACACTTAATTTAATATATATAATATGAGTGTAGATAAAGCAGTGTATGCAACTGTACGTAATTAGGCCTTAAAACACTCGTGTGATCTTATTATGAAATTCGCCTGCGGCTCATTTCATAAAACCACACTCATGTTTTAAGGACCCTTATTACGTAACAGTTACATAAACTACTATTATCTACACCAATATCATAAATCTTCCATTCCGCGTTCCGAAACAGTATGTAATTTAATTACCACCATTATTGCAACCAGTAACGTAACATCAGTGTATTACCTGTGACAGTGTGGTAAAAACGTATGAAAATTCATTACCTACGCGATAACGTAATGAAAATCTGCTCTCCTCTCTGACCGCCCGCACGCGCCCGCCCGACGGCCGGCACAATCGAGTTGGTCATGGCGGTGCAATGGCAGTCATTCTAATGGTTTCCGAACACTTCATTTAGGATTTATAATATGTGTGTAGATAAAGCAGTGTATGCAACTGTACGTAATTAGGCCTTATTACGTAACAGTTACATAAACTACTATAAAAAACCAGTCAAGTGCGTATCTATAAAAACGGCAAAAAATCATGTCTGTTGTATGGGAGCCCCCTCAAATACTTATTATATTCTGTTTTTTAGTATTTGTTGTTATAGCGGCAACAGAAATACATCATCTGTGAAGATTTCAACTCTCTGACTATCACGGTTCATGAGATACAGCCTGGTGACAGACGGACAGTCAGACAGATGGACAGCGGAGTCTTAGTAATAGGGTCCTCAAAATTAAGACCAAATGAATGCTTTCAAAATTATATATTTCAAAATCATCTCTTTAAAGACCATCTTGCCACATAACGTGTAAAAACAAGTCAAAACTTGTACGAATTACTTTCCCGACATATGGATAAAATGCGATTTTCCCCACCGCTTTCAAGCGATAACGAGCGCGTTTCCAAAGTGTAGTGGTGAAAAATAAATTTCACTTTCCCCCTTAATCTAAACTTCCTCTTAAAATGTAATATAAGCAGTTAAGGCCTGGTTACAGCCGACATTTTCTATATCCTTTCAGCTTTCTACGTCAAACTGTTTCCGAGAAAGATGCGTTTTAACACTAAAAATACATAACTTTTTATCGTGCATTGCCCTATACACGGTGCCCGTGAGCATTGCGAGAGACTTTAACAGTGTATTCATTATCATATTTAGAGAACAAAATGTCCTTTAAACTTTTTCGAAATTCGCCATAGTTTCACAGTAAATACTACTTACAAAAAATTGCATTTTGAATTGTTTCTCAGTGTAAAATGATTTTTTGATGGCGATCTCACCGGTATGGGGCATAGTCTAGACATCTCTTATTGACTGATATCAAAGACCTAAGAAACACTTTGCATGGACTAGTTTTTACGAGAAAAAATGTAGCAATTTACTTTTTCGTTACTTTTTTCTAATGACATTTACTTTTTATGTAGAACAGCATTCAAAAAAAGTGAAAAAAAAAGTAAAAAAAAAAATTTTTTTTTGGCGTTTTACAACAAAAGTCATATAATGTTTTTTCATTCTTTTGACCTCAGAAATGCGTCAAATGCGTGGTTAAAATCTCTCGCAATGCTCACGGGCACCGTGTATATTAGACCGAGTTCTGTGGGCAGATGAGGTAGGATTGCCAACGGCCTACTCTGCGCCTATAATTAGTGCCTTAAACCATTTTTTTTTAATTTCTGTGTCGGACACAAAAAACGCTCGATTTTGACGCTGCAGTCGACACTCGCTGCACACTATTGACGCGAGCGCATTAAATAAACGTACGTTGCATATGAGCTATTAGCTTCCTTGTCATATTCTCACAACTGAGCCGCAAATTGAAGCGTTTTTTCGTGAAAGAGGCGTAAAACGAGCATCTCTATCAAGGGCTCTTAGGTATGAGGCCCAATTCTACTTTGATCGTTAGAATGCTGTTGCACAATCCCGCTCTGGTTGCAGTGGTCCAGTGTAATGGCAATGGGTGGTATTATGGCGACAGGCAGAAAGTCCCGTTTGCGCTCAAGCCTAACTGGGGCCGCATCTCTATCATGGGCAGAAGGTCTCACGTGCGCTTTACCAACAGCTTTCTAGGAGATACTGGTGAACCGTTCCACAGTTATTGGGTAACTCTTTCAACACATACTCCCTTTAGTCGGTGGTGCACACGACAAAGGGCATTATACGGAACTTAGTGATGATGGGATGGGATCTCCTTTTGCATAGTGAGACTTTAAGACCCATAGGCCATTTTAGGAAGCAGAGCCACCTAAATGTATGGTGCGGTGGGGGAAAAAGGGGGGGGGTTAAAATTTGCGCGACACATAGATTGAAAACTATAAGTCTTAGCAACATACTTCAACGGCAATATTGTAGAGAATTTCATGAAGAATATATCCTTTATAGAAAGTTTTGTGATAACTTCAACCGTTTTTGTAAAAAAAATATGAATGTTCCTACTTTTGTGGGAAGTGGGGAAAACAATTGTTATATTTGTAACACATAATAGTGCAGTGCATCCAATAAAAATTTAGCTTGAAAGTCTCGTATCCAGGCCATAATAAATAAAATAAGTAAAATAATTATTTTAACGTAAACTGTTTTGACTAGATCCTATTAAAATATTATTATTGGTATGGTATTTACCATGTATATTTGAGTTAGGTAAACACCCCGTTTCTAATAGTAGTTAAATTAGTGTATTAGAAATCGTATATTAAACGGTTTAATTGAAAATAATGATAATAATGATGCAGGTAATGTACTCAAGGCTAAAATAATCGATAGGCCCTAGGTACCATTCATCACACCACTAGCTTAGCGTACCTAACCTGAGTTCATATGTATTATAATGATATTAGGCGTTGTCCGTTGATAAAAATTTCAGGCGCCCCACGATTTTAGTTTTTTGTTTTTCAATGTTCTAGCTACATTGATGAGAAGAGTGGTGATGACTGGTCCCTAGAACCTACCGAATTATTTTTATAGCTTTTAGTACATCATCTATATCATTGTTTATTTTCAATAAAAGCTTTTGAATTTACCTAAAAAAATACTTATTTTCATTTCAAGTTGTTATGTTACTAAAACTGTCTAAACTCCGCTTACTTTATGATCCGCAATGCACTGTGTTCTAGTAGTAAATCCCTTTCATTTTATATTTGATTGAGGAGGTTGTTAAGAAATATGTAATACGCGGCATTCTGTAGCGGCAGTCATCTTGGATTCACAATGATACTGAATCTATTAAATTGTAATTGTCATCAAAACTTACGATGTGCACCAGATATCGGATCAATTTGTCAATAGGACGAGGGTAAAATTTCAACCACAAAATTATGAAGATGTGGGATGAAGCAGGAAGCTGTAGATATGCAGACTTGCATTTAGTTATGTAAATATTAGTAAATTAACTATAAATTAACTAATTTTCAAATAAGTTTGTGTAATCTCTAATTGGGTATAACACAAATAAAATATTATTATTTTAGAGCGCACTATTCGCCAACAGACTGTCCTCAGTTGAAGACCACTTAAGTTTTCTTTCTAAAAAAATTAACGGGCCCTTATTGACAACCCGCAATGATGTACCTTTCACTTGAAAACGTAACTAGATAACAGGTACTGGAACACTCCACTATTTGATAACTCTTTTAGGTTTAAAGAACTTTATTTCCCATAAGAATTATAAAAAATCACTTACATGAGAAAGGTCACAAGTTAAAACTAAAGCGAAAACATACAGTATTTAAAACTAAATTTTACTAATACAACCAAAACATGCTATTTAAAATCATAGTGGGTAGAATCCATTACAATATTTGTAATTCAAAGCGCTCGGAATGTCTCCATGTGTTACTTATTATTTAACTGCATCACAGACACAATGAGGAAGCAGATAAGGTGATGCGCAAGGATGGATGTGGCATAATTAGGTGTGCTCATATTTATAACATGCATTATTGATTACTTATTTTTCTTTTATATACAAGCGAGTATATATTTTTAAATGTGTTGTTTATTATATTATTTTTATAGTTTTTTATTTTTATTTAATATTAGTTATTAGTATTACTATGTAAGTTTGTGTTTTAGGTAAATTAGAGTATTATTTAGTACAATCACGCGGTATACCTACTTATATACACGGTGCCCGTGAGCATTGCGAGAGACTTTAACAGTGTATTCATTATCATATTTAGAGAACAAAATGTCCTTTAAACTTTTTCGAAATTCGCCATAGTTTCAGAGTAAATACTACTTACAAAAAATTGCATTTTGAATTGTTTCTCAGTGTAAAATGATTTTTTGATGGCGATCTCACCGGTATGGGGCATAGTCTAGACATCTCTTATTGACTGATATCAAAGACCTAAGAAACACTTTGCATGGACTAGTTTTTACGAGAAAAAATGTAGCAATTTACTTTTTCCGTTACTTTTTTCTAATGACATTTACTTTTTATGTAGAACAGCATTCAAAAAAAGTGAAAAAAAAAAGTAAAAAAATAAATTTTTTTTTGGCGTTTTACAACAAAAGTCATATAATGTTTTTTCATTCTTTTGACCTCAGAAATGCGTGGTTAAAATCTCTCGCAATGCTCACGGGCACCGTGTATATGTACACCGTGGGCCCATATAACTGGACAGATTTTAACAGTGAATACACTGATCATATTTAGATACTAAAATGTCCTATAAACTTTTCTGGAATACGCCTAGTTTCAGAGTTAATACCAATTTTAAAAAAATACAATTTTCATTATAACTCATCACAAACCGCCTTTCTAATGGCGTTGTTGCCACTATTGGACATAGTTTACACGTCCTTATTGACACATATCAAAGTGACAAGGAAAACTTTGCAGAAACTAATTTTTTACAAAAAATATGTACCAATTTGTTTTAGGCGATAATTTTATTAATAAAATTTGCTTTTCATGTGCAATAAACATTAAAAAAATGGAAAAAAAAACAAAAAAAAATTAGGTATATATATATAATAGTTTTTTCATTTTAATATTTTTTGGTAATTTATTAGTTTTAGAGTTTTAGTATATCATACGTATCACAAACATACAGTAATAATGGTGAAATAATTTTTATTTGGTAATGTAATTGTTTTTTATTTATTTTTATTTTTTTAGGGACACGGAGCAATGTTCTTGGTAATGTAGGATTTTAGGCATTTTTTGAAACTAGCCATAGATTGAACATCTTTAACATCCCTCGGTAATTTATTGTATAATTTTGCACCTTCGTAACTAATAGACTTTTTTCCGTAGTTTGTTCTGGCGGGTCGTAGTACTAAATGATCTGCATTTCGTAGTTGCATTCTTTGTATGACGGCTTTCTTTTTAAAGTTTAATTTAGTGCGGATATCCTTATTTAGTATTTTTCCTATCAATATGCACGTATTGTAGATATATGTTTGTGATATACTAAGTATTTTTGTATTTTTATAAAGTGACTCAGATGGTGTTAGGTAATGGTAATTGAATAAAGCTTTAATTAACTTATTTTGTGCCGTTTGTATTTTATTAAGATGGGTTTTTGCGGCGGCCCCCCATATTTCTATTAAATAATCGATGTGCGGCTTAATTAATGAGTTATATATCAAATATCGTGCTTTGAGGGGGAGACATCGAGCTACACCACGGATAGCACCAGTTAATGATGACAATTTCGTTTTTATATTCTGAACATGTGGTTCCCACGTAAGCATGCTATCTAGTGTTAAGCCGAGGTATTTTTCAGATGTTTTTCTTTTGATAGATTTTGTGTTCAGGATCGGATCTGCAAAGGCTTCAATTTTTTTATTTTTTGCAGCGAAAATTATATAATTCGTTTTTTCTATGTTTATAGTTAGCAAATTTCGTAGAAACCACTCGTTCAGCAGCTGTAGATCGTTTTGCACATCACAGAGAATTTCAGGAATTGAAAAGCCGTAATAAAAAATAGACGTGTCATCAGCGTAGAGTGTTAGATCTCCTCTCAGGCCAATTTCTTGTATGTCATTGATGTATATTAAAAATAATAGTGGCCCTAGAATGGAGCCTTGGGGCACGCCATAGGTGATAGGTCTGGGACTACTTTGCTGATCATTAATTTTTACTATTTGAAAACGATTTAACAGATAAGATTTAAGAAGCTCGTGAGCTTTTCCTGTCACTCCTATATTAGTTAATTTACGCAGTAGTATTTCATGGCTCACCGTATCGAAAGCTTTCTTTAAATCAATAAAGACGCCTAATACGATTTTTTTTGGTCAATATTAATCTTAATTCGAGTGACGAGGTCAATTGTAGCTGAGAGAGTGTTAGATTTTTGCCTGTAGCCATACTGTTTTGGAGATAATATGTGATTTGAGTCCAGAAATTCGTTAAGGCGATTGTAAATTGCTTTTTCATATACTTTTGATAGAACTGGGAGAACGAAAATTGGCCGGTAGTTACCTGGATCTAGTTTGCTCCCGGATTTATATATTGGTGTAACTTTCGCAATTTTTAAGCTCTCAGGAAAAATGGCTTGATCGAGACTATTATTAATACATTTTGCAAGTTCATCAATTATTAGTCATTTAATGCATTTTATTGATTTAGTGGTGACCCCGTCTAGGCCAGAACTACTGTTTATTTTTAAATTTTAACTATTTTATCAACTTCATCCGGAGTAATTGGATTAAATATACTAAGTTCATTTCCTTTTGTAGCTTGAGGAGACGTATATGTGTGATACATTGTAGGTATTTTGTTTGCTAAGTCTGATCCTATCGTAGAGAAATATAAATTAAAATATTCACATATATCTATTTGTAATAACGGGACTTAACCGCGTATATATTTCTAAAAATTACCTTCGACGTTTCGAGGATTATTAACATATTCACATATGATTGCACTATCCGTAATAATTTTTGAATTAATTTCTAGTCTCGTAGGTGATGTTACATCTTTAACTTTGTTTATGGAAAGGCTATTTATTAAATTCCATATCTTTGCAGGTTCGAATCTACATGCATTAAAAGTGTTAATATAAAACGTACTTTTTGATCTTTGTATGAGTCCATTTACGAATTTCTTCTGGTTTTCCAAATCTTCATATATGTTTTGGAGAGATGGGTTGGTTTTTGCAGCTGCCATAATTTATTTCTTTTATCTATTGCATCTATAACATCTCTGTTGATCCATTCTTGTCTAGGTGGGTTTAAACACTTGTATTTTCTGGTTCTACTCTTTAACAAACAGGTTGATATATTTTTCTCTAGTTTTTCATATATGTGTTCTATGTTGTTGCTGTCTATAGCTTTGAATGTTGTGTAGAATTTTTCGTAGTCGACTGCACTATATTGTATTTGTTTTACAGGGGGTGGCTGGTATTTTTTTACTTCTAAGAAGATCTGTTTGTGGTCCGCCATGGCTGAATCTACAACTGCTAGATGGAATTTATTCTGCTTGAGACTTGTGCATATATGATCTAATATAGTTTTTGTTGTTTGTGTCTCCCGTGTGCAATAGTCAGGATCAATCTTGTGAAGAACTTTAATAGCGTTTTCTTTAAGAATTTGTTTATAGTTACGAGTGTTTGTATTAAATTTCAGTAAGTCATAATAAAAATCTCCAAAAATTAAGTCTTTTTCTTTTCTGAAGTTGAAGGGCATATTCATCAAGGAAGTCACTTGAGTTGGTTCGTTCAGGCTTGTACATTACTCCTATATCTAGAGAGTACTTGTTTATGTGGACCCAAATCAAGTGGTTGTCGTTAATACAACGCTCTTCTATGAGATGATGAGTTAAGGTTTCGTAGACAAAAATAGACACGCCGCCTCCTCTTGAATTGCTCCTAAAATTATAATAGTGAGAGTAACCGGGCAGCTGAAGTCTACTTCCTTCATCCTCATCCTTTATCCACGTTTCGGATAATGCAACTATGTGTATCGTGCATTGAAAAGACTTCAGAATGCATTTCAGCTCGTCAAATTTTCCTGGTTTTATTATACTGCGTACGTTTGCATAAAAGCACTTTATGGACCTATTGGTGGTGGTTATTTCTGAATAAGTATGGGCAATTTGGTATGAGACATTACCGTCATTGGACGAGATTAAGATTTGATGAGCATCGCTGCAGAGTTTTTTGGCTGTGATTTTATAATTTTAGGTACACCTTTTTCGTATTTGATTTGTAAGTTGCACTCTCCATTGTCAGTTCGCTGTTTTAGTTCCTGCTGCAGCTTCTTTAAAACTTCTCGCTGATAAGGAGTCTGGTCAGAATAGATCTTTATGTGGTTTAGTTTTGTGTTATTTTTGTTACGAAGCAGTTGCTTTGCTACTTTTTCTGATGTAAAACATACTTTTATGAGTCGAGTTTTGTTAGGCTGATATTTACCGAGTCTAAATATTTGTTGAGGTTCGGGACAGTCGGTAATAACAGCTTTAGTGATTCTTAATACCTCCTGTGTATCGTGTTCTAGACGTTCTGTTGTGTTCTCAGAAGTAGGTTCTACTATACCAGCTATGACGATGTTTTTACTCCGTATATTTCGTTCTTGACATTCAATAATTAGTTTATCGTAAGATTCGTGAGTTATTGCCGTTTGGTTTGTACATTCCGGGGGAGATGACTTTAGCAGGTTGATGTCAGATTCTAGGAGTTTTACCTTCTCTTCTGTAGCTTGAGTTGTGGTGACAAGGCGCTGCATATCTGTTCGTAGCTTGTCTTGCTCTAAGCTCATTGCAGTTATGTTGTTACTGATGGTGTTGATATCGCTCTTTATATCAGTTACATCCTGTCGAAGCTTACTTATATTTTCTGTTTGTGTGCTACTGGTGGTCTTGATAAGCGTCATCATGTCTGCAATTTGGTTTTTCAGTTCACTTAGGTCATTGATAATCTGATCATTTTCAGATTGTAGCTTACGTTTCCGGAACGTAATTTGAGGGTTAACATTTTCCGGAGAGAGGGTACTCAAGTTTGGTTGAGAACTCCTGAGTCCGTCACAGATGCCACCTCCATTTGGCGAGCGTTGTAGATTACCGAACATCGTGGATACTTGGCGCAGTTTACCTGTTTGAGCGCAGTGATGTTGACGCACAGTTGAAAGGTACTATGTATTCAACACTCGTTAAGCAGAATTGAAAGCACTGGACACTACTGTTATGGTTGGTATTCGTATGTCGGGCGTAAATGATTTTTCGTATAATTTTTAAAGACGTCTACACTGTACGCTTGCGCAGCGCTCGCTTTTCGACAGGGTAACCCTATTATTTGGTTAGAAAATGATATGGTTACCCTATATTCAATGTGATGCCCCTGTCTAATGTCTTTGAAATACAGATGAAATTAGCTTGATAGGGAAACGTCATTTTAGATTTTCATTTCGGTAAGCGCTACTTTATCATTATCAGCAGCAGCAGCCTGTATCAGTCCACTGCTGGACATAGGCCTCTCCCATGGCAAGCCACTGTGCTCGATCTTCTGCTCTCCTCCTCCAATCCGTACCCGACAAGCTTTTACCTTTGGGTAACGCAATGATGTGCTTACTAAATTTATAGTTTTTAAAAACAACCCTACCAAATACTTACTCGATCTAATACCCCTTTATTGGTAACCGGTTCCGGTATCTCCTAAGAGAACTCTTTATTTCACTTACGGACTATAACAAGCATACAAAGGCAGGTTAAATCATAGCGTTTAAAATGGTTGACGTCCATTAGTTGTGAAAAATATTATTATTATTCTAATGCCTGCATTAGAGCTCAACCCACATCGTTTTTCCTACATAATGAGATTGTGGTTGAAAACAGGCCTCTTAATATATTTTTTTTCGTTAAAGATATTATAAATTTGTATACTTTTTAAAAAGGGGAATAACAGGGCTTTATCATAACAATATCTTTTTCATGCTACGACCATAAATAAAAAAAATATAGGCATATATTAAAAAAAATATCAAACATTGACTTCATAAAATAAAACAATTAAAAACGGATTTTATCGCGTGTACTGAGCTTAAATTACATCTATTTTAAGCTCAGTACACGCGATAAAATCCGTTTTTTTAGGGTTCCGTAGTCAACTAGGAACCCTTATAGTTTCGCCATGTCTGCCCGTCCGTCCGTCCGTCCGCGGATAATCTCAGTGACCGTTAGCACTAGAAAGCTGAAATTTGGTACTAGTATGTAGATCAATCACGCCGACAAAGTGGTAAAATAAAAAGTGGAAAACAATGTTATATTTATTTATTTAGGATTACCAACAGATAATACATCTTACATGCTCTTAAATCTATGTTACAATTGAGGTTGATTTATCTAATTATAGGTAACCACAACTTAAGCCAATATCTTTTACGTACGAACATGCAGATCTTAAAATTAAAATTTAGTTACAATTAAAATTACAAACATTTCACTATAAACTTACACGAGTACCAAAATGGGTTTTATTAGGGTACCTCCCCTATACGTAAAGTGGGGAGTGATTTTTTTTTCATTTCAACCCTAACGTGTGATATATTGTTGGATAGGTATTTAAAAATGAATAGGGGTTTACTAAAATCATTTTTTGATAATGTAAATATTTTCGGGAATAATCGCTCCAGAAGTAAAAAAAAATGTGTGTCCCCCCCTCTAACTTTTGAACCATAAGTTTTAAAATTATGAAAAAATCTCAAAAGTAGAACTTTATAAAAACTTTCTAGGAAAATTATTTTGAACTTGATAGGTTGAATAGTTTTTGAAAAAAAATTGCAAAATAATTTCTGAACTAAGTTTGTTTTAACCGTATAAGCAGGTGTTTATTGTACATGTAATTTCTACAAAATCACAAAGAAATGACGTGCTTTCAAAACTCTTAAGTGGGGACACTTACTGTGACGGACGGAAAACTGCGGAACCCTACACTGAGCGTGGCCCGACACGCTCTTGGCCGGTTTTTTAATTGTTTTATTTCATGAATAACTATCGCGGCAACCGAAGACAATATTATTGATTTCATACTTTTTATGTTTTCTTAGTTTTCTTATATGGAAAGGTATAAATATAATCATCATCATAATTTTAAGAGCCTGGCTCTTGTCGGTGGAGTAATCGCCATTCCTTTCTGTTCTCCGCTAATTCTTTTAGCTCTTGATACGTCATGACGTTGGCTTTTTCTTTGGCCTGATCTAGAAACGCACGTCTTGGTCTTCCTCGGTCTCTTCGTTTCGGTATTCTCCCTTCAATAATAGTTTTTATGTAATCGTCATGACGTATCAGGTGCCCCAACATATTTCCTCTTCTGTTTTCAATCGTTTTAAGCAGGCATCTGTTCTCTCCTACCAATATCAAAGTCCTTATTGACACATATCAAAGTGACAAGGAAAACTTTGCAGAAACTAATTTTTTACAAAAAATATGTACCAATTTGTTTTAGGCGATAATTTTATTAATAAAATTTGCTTTTCATGTGCAATAAACATTAAAAAAATGGAAAAAAAAACAAAAAAAAATTAGGTATATATATATAATAGTTTTTTCATTTTAATATTTTTTGGTAATTTATTAGTTTTAGAGTTTTAGTATATCATACGTATCACAAACATACAGTAATAATGGTGAAATAATTTTTATTTGGTAATGTAATTGTTTTTTATTTATTTTTATTTTTTTAGGGACACGGAGCAATGTTCTTGGTAATGTAGGATTTTAGGCATTTTTTGAAACTAGCCATAGATTGAACATCTTTAACATCCCTCGGTAATTTATTGTATAATTTTGCACCTTCGTAACTAATAGACTTTTTTCCGTAGTTTGTTCTGGCGGGTCGTAGTACTAAATGATCTGCATTTCGTAGTTGCATTCTTTGTATGACGGCTTTCTTTTTAAAGTTTAATTTAGTGCGGATATCCTTATTTAGTATTTTTCCTATCAATATGCACGTATTGTAGATATATGTTTGTGATATACTAAGTATTTTTGTATTTTTATAAAGTGACTCAGATGGTGTTAGGTAATGGTAATTGAATAAAGCTTTAATTAACTTATTTTGTGCCGTTTGTATTTTATTAAGATGGGTTTTTGCGGCGGCCCCCCATATTTCTATTAAATAATCGATGTGCGGCTTAATTAATGAGTTATATATCAAATATCGTGCTTTGAGGGGGAGACATCGAGCTACACCACGGATAGCACCAGTTAATGATGACAATTTCGTTTTTATATTCTGAACATGTGGTTCCCACGTAAGCATGCTATCTAGTGTTAAGCCGAGGTATTTTTCAGATGTTTTTCTTTTGATAGATTTTGTGTTCAGGATCGGATCTGCAAAGGCTTCAATTTTTTTATTTTTTGCAGCGAAAATTATATAATTCGTTTTTTCTATGTTTATAGTTAGCAAATTTCGTAGAAACCACTCGTTCAGCAGCTGTAGATCGTTTTGCACATCACAGAGAATTTCAGGAATTGAAAAGCCGTAATAAAAAATAGACGTGTCATCAGCGTAGAGTGTTAGATCTCCTCTCAGGCCAATTTCTTGTATGTCATTGATGTATATTAAAAATAATAGTGGCCCTAGAATGGAGCCTTGGGGCACGCCATAGGTGATAGGTCTGGGACTACTTTGCTGATCATTAATTTTTACTATTTGAAAACGATTTAACAGATAAGATTTAAGAAGCTCGTGAGCTTTTCCTGTCACTCCTATATTAGTTAATTTACGCAGTAGTATTTCATGGCTCACCGTATCGAAAGCTTTCTTTAAATCAATAAAGACGCCTAATACGATTTTTTTTGGTCAATATTAATCTTAATTCGAGTGACGAGGTCAATTGTAGCTGAGAGAGTGTTAGATTTTTGCCTGTAGCCATACTGTTTTGGAGATAATATGTGATTTGAGTCCAGAAATTCGTTAAGGCGATTGTAAATTGCTTTTTCATATACTTTTGATAGAACTGGGAGAACGAAAATTGGCCGGTAGTTACCTGGATCTAGTTTGCTCCCGGATTTATATATTGGTGTAACTTTCGCAATTTTTAAGCTCTCAGGAAAAATGGCTTGATCGAGACTATTATTAATACATTTTGCAAGTTCATCAATTATTAGTCATTTAATGCATTTTATTGATTTAGTGGTGACCCCGTCTAGGCCAGAACTACTGTTTATTTTTAAATTTTAACTATTTTATCAACTTCATCCGGAGTAATTGGATTAAATATACTAAGTTCATTTCCTTTTGTAGCTTGAGGAGACGTATATGTGTGATACATTGTAGGTATTTTGTTTGCTAAGTCTGATCCTATCGTAGAGAAATATAAATTAAAATATTCACATATATCTATTTGTAATAACGGGACTTAACCGCGTATATATTTCTAAAAATTACCTTCGACGTTTCGAGGATTATTAACATATTCACATATGATTGCACTATCCGTAATAATTTTTGAATTAATTTCTAGTCTCGTAGGTGATGTTACATCTTTAACTTTGTTTATGGAAAGGCTATTTATTAAATTCCATATCTTTGCAGGTTCGAATCTACATGCATTAAAAGTGTTAATATAAAACGTACTTTTTGATCTTTGTATGAGTCCATTTACGAATTTCTTCTGGTTTTCCAAATCTTCATATATGTTTTGGAGAGATGGGTTGGTTTTTGCAGCTGCCATAATTTATTTCTTTTATCTATTGCATCTATAACATCTCTGTTGATCCATTCTTGTCTAGGTGGGTTTAAACACTTGTATTTTCTGGTTCTACTCTTTAACAAACAGGTTGATATATTTTTCTCTAGTTTTTCATATATGTGTTCTATGTTGTTGCTGTCTATAGCTTTGAATGTTGTGTAGAATTTTTCGTAGTCGACTGCACTATATTGTATTTGTTTTACAGGGGGTGGCTGGTATTTTTTTACTTCTAAGAAGATCTGTTTGTGGTCCGCCATGGCTGAATCTACAACTGCTAGATGGAATTTATTCTGCTTGAGACTTGTGCATATATGATCTAATATAGTTTTTGTTGTTTGTGTCTCCCGTGTGCAATAGTCAGGATCAATCTTGTGAAGAACTTTAATAGCGTTTTCTTTAAGAATTTGTTTATAGTTACGAGTGTTTGTATTAAATTTCAGTAAGTCATAATAAAAATCTCCAAAAATTAAGTCTTTTTCTTTTCTGAAGTTGAAGGGCATATTCATCAAGGAAGTCACTTGAGTTGGTTCGTTCAGGCTTGTACATTACTCCTATATCTAGAGAGTACTTGTTTATGTGGACCCAAATCAAGTGGTTGTCGTTAATACAACGCTCTTCTATGAGATGATGAGTTAAGGTTTCGTAGACAAAAATAGACACGCCGCCTCCTCTTGAATTGCTCCTAAAATTATAATAGTGAGAGTAACCGGGCAGCTGAAGTCTACTTCCTTCATCCTCATCCTTTATCCACGTTTCGGATAATGCAACTATGTGTATCGTGCATTGAAAAGACTTCAGAATGCATTTCAGCTCGTCAAATTTTCCTGGTTTTATTATACTGCGTACGTTTGCATAAAAGCACTTTATGGACCTATTGGTGGTGGTTATTTCTGAATAAGTATGGGCAATTTGGTATGAGACATTACCGTCATTGGACGAGATTAAGATTTGATGAGCATCGCTGCAGAGTTTTTTGGCTGTGATTTTATTATTTTAGGTACACCTTTTTCGTATTTGATTTGTAAGTTGCACTCTCCATTGTCAGTTCGCTGTTTTAGTTCCTGCTGCAGCTTCTTTAAAACTTCTCGCTGATAAGGAGTCTGGTCAGAATAGATCTTTATGTGGTTTAGTTTTGTGTTATTTTTGTTACGAAGCAGTTGCTTTGCTACTTTTTCTGATGTAAAACATACTTTTATGAGTCGAGTTTTGTTAGGCTGATATTTACCGAGTCTAAATATTTGTTGAGGTTCGGGACAGTCGGTAATAACAGCTTTAGTGATTCTTAATACCTCCTGTGTATCGTGTTCTAGACGTTCTGTTGTGTTCTCAGAAGTAGGTTCTACTATACCAGCTATGACGATGTTTTTACTCCGTATATTTCGTTCTTGACATTCAATAATTAGTTTATCGTAAGATTCGTGAGTTATTGCCGTTTGGTTTGTACATTCCGGGGGAGATGACTTTAGCAGGTTGATGTCAGATTCTAGGAGTTTTACCTTCTCTTCTGTAGCTTGAGTTGTGGTGACAAGGCGCTGCATATCTGTTCGTAGCTTGTCTTGCTCTAAGCTCATTGCAGTTATGTTGTTACTGATGGTGTTGATATCGCTCTTTATATCAGTTACATCCTGTCGAAGCTTACTTATATTTTCTGTTTGTGTGCTACTGGTGGTCTTGATAAGCGTCATCATGTCTGCAATTTGGTTTTTCAGTTCACTTAGGTCATTGATAATCTGATCATTTTCAGATTGTAGCTTACGTTTCCGGAACGTAATTTGAGGGTTAACATTTTCCGGAGAGAGGGTACTCAAGTTTGGTTGAGAACTCCTGAGTCCGTCACAGATGCCACCTCCATTTGGCGAGCGTTGTAGATTACCGAACATCGTGGATCCTTGGCGCAGTTTACCTGTTTGAGCGCAGTGATGTTGACGCACAGTTGAAAGGTACTATGTATTCAACACTCGTTAAGCAGAATTGAAAGCACTGGACACTACTGTTATGGTTGGTATTCGTATGTCGGGCGTAAATGATTTTTCGTATAATTTTTAAAGACGTCTACACTGTACGCTTGCGCAGCGCTCGCTTTTCGACAGGGTAACCCTATTATTTGGTTAGAAAATGATATGGTTACCCTATATTCAATGTGATGCCCCTGTCTAATGTCTTTGAAATACAGATGAAATTAGCTTGATAGGGAAACGTCATTTTAGATTTTCATTTCGGTAAGCGCTACTTTATCATTATCAGCAGCAGCAGCCTGTATCAGTCCACTGCTGGACATAGGCCTCTCCCATGGCAAGCCACTGTGCTCGATCTTCTGCTCTCCTCCTCCAATCCGTACCCGACAAGCTTTTACCTTTGGGTAACGCAATGATGTGCTTACTAAATTTATAGTTTTTAAAAACAACCCTACCAAATACTTACTCGATCTAATACCCCTTTATTGGTAACCGGTTCCGGTATCTCCTAAGAGAACTCTTTATTTCACTTACGGACTATAACAAGCATACAAAGGCAGGTTAAATCATAGCGTTTAAAATGGTTGACGTCCATTAGTTGTGAAAAATATTATTATTATTCTAATGCCTGCATTAGAGCTCAACCCACATCGTTTTTCCTACATAATGAGATTGTGGTTGAAAACAGGCCTCTTAATATATTTTTTTTCGTTAAAGATATTATAAATTTGTATACTTTTTAAAAAGGGGAATAACAGGGCTTTATCATAACAATATCTTTTTCATGCTACGACCATAAATAAAAAAAATATAGGCATATATTAAAAAAAATATCAAACATTGACTTCATAAAATAAAACAATTAAAAACGGATTTTATCGCGTGTACTGAGCTTAAATTACATCTATTTTAAGCTCAGTACACGCGATAAAATCCGTTTTTTTAGGGTTCCGTAGTCAACTAGGAACCCTTATAGTTTCGCCATGTCTGCCCGTCCGTCCGTCCGTCCGCGGATAATCTCAGTGACCGTTAGCACTAGAAAGCTGAAATTTGGTACTAGTATGTAGATCAATCACGCCGACAAAGTGGTAAAATAAAAAGTGGAAAACAATGTTATATTTATTTATTTAGGATTACCAACAGATAATACATCTTACATGCTCTTAAATCTATGTTACAATTGAGGTTGATTTATCTAATTATAGGTAACCACAACTTAAGCCAATATCTTTTACGTACGAACATGCAGATCTTAAAATTAAAATTTAGTTACAATTAAAATTACAAACATTTCACTATAAACTTACACGAGTACCAAAATGGGTTTTATTAGGGTACCTCCCCTATACGTAAAGTGGGGAGTGATTTTTTTTTCATTTCAACCCTAACGTGTGATATATTGTTGGATAGGTATTTAAAAATGAATAGGGGTTTACTAAAATCATTTTTTGATAATGTAAATATTTTCGGGAATAATCGCTCCAGAAGTAAAAAAAAATGTGTGTCCCCCCCTCTAACTTTTGAACCATAAGTTTTAAAATTATGAAAAAATCTCAAAAGTAGAACTTTATAAAAACTTTCTAGGAAAATTATTTTGAACTTGATAGGTTGAATAGTTTTTGAAAAAAAATTGCAAAATAATTTCTGAACTAAGTTTGTTTTAACCGTATAAGCAGGTGTTTATTGTACATGTAATTTCTACAAAATCACAAAGAAATGACGTGCTTTCAAAACTCTTAAGTGGGGACACTTACTGTGACGGACGGAAAACTGCGGAACCCTACACTGAGCGTGGCCCGACACGCTCTTGGCCGGTTTTTTAATTGTTTTATTTCATGAATAACTATCGCGGCAACCGAAGACAATATTATTGATTTCATACTTTTTATGTTTTCTTAGTTTTCTTATATGGAAAGGTATAAATATAATCATCATCATAATTTTAAGAGCCTGGCTCTTGTCGGTGGAGTAATCGCCATTCCTTTCTGTTCTCCGCTAATTCTTTTAGCTCTTGATACGTCATGACGTTGGCTTTTTCTTTGGCCTGATCTAGAAACGCACGTCTTGGTCTTCCTCGGTCTCTTCGTTTCGGTATTCTCCCTTCAATAATAGTTTTTATGTAATCGTCATGACGTATCAGGTGCCCCAACATATTTCCTCTTCTGTTTTCAATCGTTTTAAGCAGGCATCTGTTCTCTCCTACCAAATTCAGTACTTCTTCGTTCGTTCTTCTCTCTCTCCAGCTTATTCCTTCCATTCTTCTCCATATCCACATTTCAAATGCGCCTAATCTTTCCCTATCACGCTGGGTTAATGTCCATGTCTCGCAGCCGTATAACGCTATACTCCAGACGTAGGTCTTTATAAATCGTTTTCTGATGTTACGTGATATCTTTGCTTTAAATATGTGTTTTTTGGAGTTAAAAGCTTTTTTGGCCATAGCTATACGTGTGATGATATCCTTAGTACATCTGGAGTCGCTAGTTATGATGCTACCTAAGTATTTAAATTTATTTACTTGTTCTATGGCAGTATTTCTAATTTGTATGGGAGCTATTTTGGGTATGCGTTTGGATGCAATCAAAGTTTTTGTTTTGTTTGTATTAATTTTAAGTCCAAATTCTGTGAATACATTATCCATTTCCATTAAAAGCTGTTCTAGTTGTGTGGAATTTTCTGCTATTGCTGCTATGTCATCTGCAAATCTGACGAAATAAAATAACTTCCCGTTAATTGTAACGCTTCCCTTTCCAGAATCTACAATTTTTGCGATGGCAGTTTCAATGAAAATATTAAAAATGATCGGCGAGAGTGGGCAACCCTGCCTTACACCTTGTCTTATTTTTGCCTTTCCTTTTTCCTGTCCTATTTCCACTATAGTTTAAATATAATACCAAAAATTAATTCGGCATCCTTGCTTTACACGAAAATGATATCAAACTTGACTATATGGCTCTATTTTATTTTCAATTATTTTTGGGGGGCACCCCCCACTTCGTTAAAAAATTGCATCAAAAATTTGATGGGCTCCCCTTCTGAAATTAATCTTAGAGCCTAAGTGACTTGCTCTCCAAATGGAAATTCCATCATCATCATGTTCCGTATAATTAAGTGTACACCACCGACTACTTATTAATAAACGTCTCCTGCTGGCGACATCCAGATATGACACAATAGTGAGAGCAACAAAACCCATCTGGTTAGATAACTATATGGACCATCCTTATCGCTCGATCCGAGCATCTCGCAATTTTTAAATTTTAATGGGCTAGGTTCATATACTAAATATCTCTATACTCCGCTTAGCGCGTTATTTCTTTGAATCCAAACCGGCCAAAACCGAGGGGTGCGGGAGGGGAACCGAGCGATTGCCGCGCTGTCATTGATGAAATCTGTGACACCTGAACGTCAAAATAAAATGCACAGCTGGTCGCTAGTGATGTGACGCGATCGATAAATTCTCAATTTATATCGATGATATGTCAAGTATTTATATTTGGACTACTGATATGTAATAAAGAACGGGACACACAATCAGCATAAAAAACGGTCCCACGAAAGTGTTTTAAGAACGACTCGTTTCTGGGTCAGTTTTATTAGGCTTTAGTCATTGACAAAACAGACCGGTTACAAATTTTCACGAGCCATGCCATATTTTCGGTGTAATTCTTTGAGACTGTACCTCTACTATGTTCTAACTCAATGGTTTGCAAAAAAATTGTGAAAATCATCACTCCGTCAGCACATTGAAGTACAGCACATTTGGGCCGTATTTTTAATAATTTTGCTCCATATTATATAACTGGAACATTATTTGATAATGTTAGAGATAACATGTCACTGTCGATAATAACTGAATAAAAACGTGTCACATCACTAATTTATTCTATGCAGTGGCAGGCAATGCTAGACAGGGAACGCGCGATTGTTCCGTGGTGCATAAGAGAGAGACAAACATTAATGGCTGCCATGGTAACACACTATGTTGACTGTCACATCCAATAATTACAATTATATTTAGAGTCTGTCCGAAAAGACAAGTGTCGTAGAATATATGAGCTTCCTTATAAACTACGACACTTCTCTTTCCGGACAAATTTTAATAGGTAATTAAGATAAAAAACGGTTTACCAGTGAAATTAAATGCCAAAATTTTGCAGACCAGATGTTATAGTGTTTCTGCGTCACAATTAAATGCAACAATAATGCGTTTTAATGCCGCAAGCAAGCGATGTTACATACAGGACTGAAAGGAAAGACAACTTTCTCTCTCGCACCGTCGAGTGAAGCGACTGTATGCGTGGCAGCGGGGTTCGCCCGGCTATGCGGCGTCTTGGGTTATTAGTCTATGGCTAGGTCAGAGTGACAGATTAGCAAAATGTTTGAATAAGAGAATAGTAATACCAAAATAGGTAAAAACGGCCGAAGTTGTTTCAGTTATAGACAAGGATAAGGTAACAACTACTAGATAACCCTTATAAGGCGACTTGCGGTCACCACTCGTCGGAGTCCGTGCACTGATAAATTGCGCGGTCGTCCGCTTCAGTGTTGCCAGGTCTCCTGATTTATCAGGAGATCTCCTGATTTCGGACTATGTCTCCTGATCTACTGATTTTACTACAGATTCTCCTGATTTTTTTGTGTTCACTTTTGACATCAAATACTTTTGTAATTTTGATATGAACATAAATTGAACAGTCATGTTAACCTATCATAGAGGTTTAAATAAAAGCTACTGTCAAAGTAAAGAATTAAAAAAATCTCTTAAGAGTCTCTCTATACAATAAACGTCATTAACAATTTTTAACTTGCGATTTTTGGAAAAAAACATTTATTTATTATAAAATATTAATCACAACATTTTCGTGAAACGCAACGTCCGTATCGGCACTATCGTGCGGGTGATGTAGGTAATAAATAATAATACACAAATTTAATTTTATGTCTCATTATAAAGTTTAAACCAGACTGAGATGTAACAATTATACTCTAATAGTTGCCGATCTTCATTTCTTCTGCCTCGCCGTCCTGAATCAGCAATATTAGGCGAAAAACATACTTGAGTGGAATTTAGCGCGCAGCCACAAGTCGGATATTACTCAATGGTATTTTTTTTTGTATGCCCCTAGACAAAATTCAGCCGGATGTTGGATTTTTCCGTCTTACGGCCGACTCCCGTCCATGACAGCCGAATTCAGCTCAACTAGTTCAAGTGTGTTTTGTTTTTTAGGGGCTCTATTTTGCTATTCATAGACAAAAGCGGAAATTTGTTTAGAATAGCTGAATTCCGCTCCAATGTATTTTGCGCTTTATACAAAATCGGACAAAATGCTTACTTTGCCTTTTAAAATCCAATGTGTAAGAACTCCTAATCGGGGTTATATGAACTGAAAAATAATATAAAAAGGCATTTAGGTAAGTTTTGATTCATAAAAACTGATCTCCCGATTTTTTTTTCGATCTCCTGATTTTTTGGCTAGTGTTCTTCTGATTTTCGCAAATGACACCTGGCAACACTGGTCCGCTTAGTTGCGTCCATGTTTTAGACCTGCACGTAGTGTGCGTGTATGCAAGAAAAAAATTTAAATACGTATGAAAACTATTCAAAATCATGTCATATAAATTGTAGTTAAACTTACAAGTTAGTATAAATATTATATCTTGATTTTATGACTTAGCTGTCAGATATCTGATGTCAATCATTTGTCAAATATACTGACACGGGTGGTTTTTATATAAAATGTAATTTATTTCCGTTCTATAAAGGGCACAGACAAGCTAAGACCTCTTTGGTATATGCTAGTTACTAACGTAAGATTCAAACGTAGTTCAAAATAGTTTGGCAATAGTGAGATGCGCGCCAACTGCGGCCGTTTGACGGTTGTCACGTTACTTATATTTATATAACATGTATACAACAAATGGACTTTTCCAGTTCGTCCTCTCAGTGGGGTTTGATCTGCACGATGTGGTATGGTGCGACGATGCAAGCTGGTTTTGGTGTTGGTACTTTGCGGCAGCCTTTACCACTTGGCCATATTCCCTGAAGGAGAATGAATGGACGGAGTACAGCTTCGTGTGGGAGGGTGGCCCTTTCTTGATGTCGCAGCCACGACACCCTGACACCTGGAATCAGTGGTGGATGGAATTGGAGAGGGACCCTGTCTGGGACATTAAGTACGTCGACGTGGCCTCCGAGTCTTACTACTATCCCCGGTTTATACTGCATGGTAGGTACACGATTTAACTACATGTAAGGCATACACGAGGCTAGTTTTCCAGGATAGCTCTAAATACTGTCCTGGTCTACTTTCTCTGCTTAGAACATGCCAGTCCTGTTAACACGATACTGAGCAGCACTATATAGTACCCTCCAACCAAACTGACGAACGGGGTCATTAACGTAAAACTTCTCGTTCACTCTCGCACGGCCGTAGCAAGAGCGAAAGAGATCACCACATGACCAGGTTGTCAGATTGATTGGATAATCGCAAAAGACAAAAAATAATCAGACACTGGTAGCAATAGTAACTAACATGGATAAGCCTAATATATCATTAAAAATAAACTAATATGTACATATTCCATAATAGTCATACTCGTACACATTATGACAAAAAAGCTGCTTTTTGGGTATGGAAGCATGCCGCTTTGCATGGTGATAGAATAGAAGGGAGCCAAGTAAACGACCAGCACCAATTTCATCAATTAGGAGACCGAGCTAAGCGAGGTGTGTTTAGATTTTTTTTCATTTCTCATGCTCAAAAAGTGTATCATATCATGCTTTTAATGCCCTAGGCGGACTAAAGTTGTACATTTAGCCAACATGTATACATATTTATGATTTACAATACATTTTAAAATGATCAATCAGAACACTTCACCAATATTAAATCCACCAATCACACATCGAAGTAAATCGGAAAGCTGGATTCTTTTTTGGTGCGTATGCTGTTTAAATAATTTAAGTCCTTAAAAAACATTGTATTTAATATCAACCAATCAGGATACGCAATAGGAGGTGTTTTTTAACTAAAGCAACAAACGCAGGAGACGACAGATATATGCTTCTCTTTTTCGCATATACTACAATTGTGAAGTAATAACTCCTACTTCACAATCATTGAAAAGAAGCATTTAAGCGTGTGCCAGACGGCATACGTTTGTATGTTGTGTTTGTTTGTTGTTTAACAAGCCCCTCAGACTGACCTTGGTCTGGACAGACTGTGTAGACAGTTGTTGCCAGCAAAATTGTATGAACCACCAACCAAGACCGTTGGCAGCCTTGTTGGCAACCGCCTAACAGACGCTTTAAGCGCTAATTATACCGTCGTCTGTGGCATTTATTCGCGATGTTTATATTTTGTGTCTGTGGGGTGTATAGTACAGTTACACAAAATTTTTGTTCCCCAATATTTTTTGTTCCATTCGCGTTTTACCCCACTTCTTTTATTTTTCTATGCGATTATGTTACCATTAGGTTTTTTTTTCGGACGCATTATTTTCTACTCTTTTTTGTTGCTAGACGTATTTTTCCCGGTTTAGCCCGCAGAATTAAAAAAAAAATATGATAATATACGTATAATCACGGAAGACTGTCATTTAACAGAGTCAAGATAGGTGCGACGACGAGCGAAGCGAGAAGGAGTGTGTTAGGTGAACTGCGAACTAACGTTGGCGTGAAGCCGAGCGAGCGAAGCAAGCGTGCCGCGGCAGCGGCCGGCGAGCGCCAGAACCGATTGGCTCTGTCACATCATACAGACTAGGAGACATGCACAGAGAAAAATACGTCTAGAAACAAAAAAGAGTAGAAAATAATGCGTCCGAAGAATAAACCTAATGGTAACATAATCGCATAGAAAAATAAAAAAAGTGGGGTAAAACGCGAATGGAACAAAAAATATTGGGGAACAAAAATTTTGTGTAACTGTACTAAACACACACTTACAAGACGTATCCGATTTTTTATTTTAATTATAATAAAAAGCTGTTATATGCAAATAAAATGAAGTTAAAATCTTGAAATAGCCTATAGTTTCAGGATAAATTATCAAAATGGGAGGGTACAAAAATATGAACAATCCCAATTGATACTATAAGCAATAACTACATAATTACATATATTATAAGTGTAAAAGCAATTCTGTCTGTATTAACATACATACCTCTTTACGCTTAAACCGCTTAGCCAATTTAGGTGAAAGTTGGTCTAGGGAGATAAATAGGATTGTATTTATCACGGAAGTAATTCCTTAAGGCGACGATATATGCAAACACGTCAAATCGAGGTGTTTTCGTGCAAGGTTTTTGAAGAAAACAAACCACGTTGGAGCATGTATGTTACATTTTCTGTAGGGGCATATAGTTGGGTTCGGTCTACCGATACGTGCTTGGTCTTGTATAACATAATTAGGTATATATATCATCGTTATGAAACTGTTTTGGAGAAAACTTGTCGCAAGTTTTATTTCGGTCAGAAATAATTCTATGTTGCGAAATTAAACATAATTACTTCTTAGCACATTACTAATGTTCTACCGATAACTATAGTCGTATTAAGCGCTTAATAAAGGTTTTAGACGCAAAACCTTGTAGAGCCTGTAATAATCAGAACTATGCAATTGCTGCAATAAAACTTATAGGCGTTTATTCTATTGCAGCCAGAGACATGTTTCATGTGTCAAATTTGAGTAATATGATTAGTAATTTTGAGTGCGGAAATTCGTTCCACATAGCTTAGGTTATAGTACGCTTGCTTACTAAGTAGATATGTCCGAGTTCAAATCTAGGCTGATGTTAACTTTTTTGTTTATTTTTTTATCTCATTTCTCATTTATATTTTCAATCCTGATCCTAAGCGATTTATAGGTATTTTTGGACAAAAAAAAGTCAAATCATACTATAGTCAAGTTAGTAGTTAGTTTAATCTTTTTATTTTGACTTTTTTACCCAATATATTTAAACTACCAACTTATTAAAGAGACTAATTCATTATTCAATTTTTACAGTGGGTATGGGTACTTTTTACCATAGACGGCTTCGTCCATGTTTTTACCATAATTTATATTACAAGAGTGCGTTTGTTCGAGCAGTATCCATCCGAGGCGACGTTGCCAGCTTACTCTCATTTGCTCATTTCGCTTCTTGCTTTGCGCTGTTGCAAGCTAGATCTATATTATGATATGAATGACGGATACATTGAATACAATCAAATGCGCTTGAAGTTGAAACACATTCGTGCATTTGTCAGTGATTTGTCCACATCATCGTGTTAGGTTGTATATCTCTCTCTTTACTATGGAATAAGAAAGAAACAATCGGCTCGGCTGTCCCGGCACTCTGCGATGTCTGGTCGCGCCATTAGGTTTATATGGTTTATTCCATGTTCGTTTTCGTACGATTTAAAAGATATGGTGAACTATTAATATTATTATTAGGTAGGTAAGTAGATATGGAATTAATTTAATCGTATAAGTATATATACCAATATAATTTCTCACAATCCCTAAAATGAAAAAAACAATAAGTAAGGTACGATGGGGTAAGACCGGACCATTTTTGAACTAGTTGGTCAGCTTTCAGGGCTGACTTTTATGCTTTACCTTTGTAAAAATTTCTCGAAATATTAATCCTTGTTTCAAATCAGTATGAAGTGTACCTAAGCTGTTTTTCCTGTATAAATTTTCAAAATCTACTCCTTCTACTTAAGATTGGACTATTGAATAAAATGTACTCTTAGTAAGTTTTTAGGTGCTAGTTTTCTACCACTTATCGATTTTGCCAGCTTTGTAATGCAATAATAAATTTTGAAGTGCCCTTACTTATCGTTCTAGAGCTTATATGGTCTTGTTTGGTTGGACTGAAGCAAAGGGTCGGTTTCTGGACTTAGAATATTTTTCATCAGTGTGATGTCATATTAAGGCTATGTTTTTATTATCTTATCGTATAGAACACATCAAAATAAGCAACTTTTATTCGACACATTTTTTTATAAATTCAATATTTTTTAAGTTATGGGCCCCTGAAGGTTGAATACAATTTGGACTTAGAATAATTTTTGTTGAAACGGTATCATTATGACACATACTTTTTTTTGTCTTATTGTGTAGAATGTGGTAAAATAAGCAAGTTTTATTTGAAACATTTTTTTTTAAACTCAAAAATTTCGAAGTTACCGGACTTAGAAGATTGACTACATGGAGTAAAATTTGGACTTAGAAAATAAAATGGCGATGGGATATCATTATAACGTATACTTTTGATAATTTTTCTTTATAGAATACGCTAAAATAAGCTTGTTTTATTTGAAAAACTTTTCTCTTAAATCAAAAATGGCCGAGATAATGGACTCTGCATTTGTACATAATTTGGACATTGAAAAAAAAAACAGCGATGTGATGTCATTATAACGTATACTTTTTATGATTTTGCCGAATACAATACGCTAAAATAAGCGTGTTTTATTTGAAAAACTTTTCTCTAAAATCAAAAATGGCCGAGATAATGGACTCTGCATTTGTACATAATTTGGACATTGAAAAAAAAAAACAGCGATGTGATGTCATTATAACGTATACTTTTTATGATTTTGCCGAATACAATACGCTAAAATAAGCGTGTTATATTTGAAAAACTTTTCTCTAAAATCAAAAATGGCCGAGATAATGGACTCTGAATTTGTACATAATTTGGACTTAAAAAAAAAACAGCGATGTGATGTCATTATAACGTATACTTTTTATGATTTTGACGAATAGAATACGCTATAGTAAGCGTGTTTTATTTGAAAAACTTTTCTCTAAAATCAAAAATGGCCGAGATAATGGACTCTGAATTTGTATATAATTTGGACATTGAAAAAAAAACAGCGATGTGATGTCATTATAACGTATACTTTTTATGATTTTGTCGCATAGAATACGCTAAAATAAGCGTGTTTTATTTGAAAAACTTTTCTCTAAAATCAAAAGTGGCCGAGATAATGGACTCTGAATTTGTACATAATTTGGACTGAAAAAAAAACAGCGATGTGATGTCATTATAACGTATACTTTTTATGATTTTGCCGAATAGAATACGCTAAAATAAGCGTGTTTTATTTGATTTTTTTTTCTCTAAAATCAAAAATGACCGAGATAATGGACTCTGAATTTGTACATAATTTGGACATTGAAAAAAAAACCAGCAATGTGATGTCATTATAACGTATACTTTTTATGATTTTGCCGTATAGAATACGCTAAAATAAGCGTGTTCTATTTGAAAAACTTTTCTCTAAAATCAAAAATGGCCGATCCTATAAGAGCATCTATGAACAGACAAGACTTGTAAAAATGACAGTATTACCTATGTAGTATGAAATTAAATTAATTACATTTTCATTGATAAAACGATAACCGATCTAGTGTTTTTTTAAGAAGAAAGAGAAGTTGTTACCGGCGTCCGCTTTGTCCTTTCGATGGCTTGACCGAAGTTTTAAGAATTTATTGTTATTAAGTGCCGAAATTGTAATAGGGAATAGCTGTAAGATTCTAGTTCTCGGAAATTAAAAAAAAACTCAAAAACGAATCGGAGCACCCCACTATCCACGTGGTCTTGTCTGTCCTACCCCTAGAGTGTTTATAAAAGAGAGCGCAGGCGCGGAGGGAGAGCAGCCCTAGCCCGCCGTGACGGAGCCGAGTGAAGTGACCATGCTCCGTCACGCAAGGGCGGAAGGGCTGCTTTTCCCGCAGCGCCGGAGTCACGCAGAAGCTATACTAAGGCACAAGCTGAGTTGCTAGAAAAATGGGTTAGGTTAGGTTAGAGTTGCGATCCCCGCGGAAACGACTGTCGCCAGAAAAGTGGGTTAGGTTAGGTTAGAACTGCGACCCCCGCGGAAACAAACTGTTGCCAGAAAACTTGACTTATGTTTGACAGAGAAAACCACTATAATTGACATTCGGGAATGCCGGGATAGTAAATTTCCAGAAACCCCGTGTACTAAGCCTTAAAATCACAGTTTTTAACCTTTAACTGACGATGTGCACGTCTCACAGACGTACTGAATTTTCTTTCGAGAATATTTTTTTAAATGTATATTGTGAAAAGCTCTCGTTTCTTGTACCTTCCTCTTTTGTTATTATCTAGCATCCCTTTCGATGCCGGCCGTCAAACTTGTGCACATTATGCCCTAAACCGAGTCATTGCCGTCTCACGGACGTCACTACGGTGTTCGTGTACTAAAAATTTGTTAAACACATACAAATATTTCGGTCGAATGTTTCTGTTAAAACGCATCCCGCAGTATCATTATTTCTGTCATCATCCTCTAATTGAACCGATCTAGCATCCCCGAGATGCTGGGAGTGAAACTAACGCACATACATTCGTAACAATCATCGACGTCTTACAGACGCCACCACGGTGTTAACGTATTTCACGTCTCTTGGTGACGAGCTAAAAAGTAGAAAATTCTTTCCAATAACAGTCTTAACGGCTTTTGTTTTACTAATTAGCCTCACAGCTCGTCTCCACGTGCCGACTTTGTAACTTTGGGCCCTTAACCTCCCAATATCACTTATAGTATCTTCTGACAATTTCCTCTCAGTAGTGCACAAAAAACACGATATATATTTAGCGTGTAACAGTTTATTTTATTTTATTTTGATAATTAATTATTGCACTTGAGCGCTCTAATGATCATTTCTTAACATATAAGATTTTGTGTTCCTTAATCATTGAGTAATTAAAGAAAAAAAGTCACTGGAAAAAAATTGGGTATAATGACCCAATTTTTTTTTGGTGTTTTTTCTTAAGTGTCGAATGGACTCTAAAATTTGTATGTTTTTTTTATGAATATCTATTATTCAAATACATAATATGATAGATTATTTGATATAAAACTTGTGTATCTGAAGAATGCAAATGAATTTTTTTATGATATATTTTACTTTTGACGTCTGTTAGACACCACCTCAGCGTGAGTGTTACTCTGAACCCACGTCGTTAGTTAAAGGTTAACCCTCTAATGGCTAAAATCCGGAAAATCCGGTTTACAAGATATTGACATTCCGGAATGCCGGGATAGTAAATTTCCAGAAACCCCGTGTACTAAGCCTTAAAATCACAGTGTTTAACCCTCTAATGGCTAAAATCCGGTTTACAGGATATTGATATTCTGGAATGCGGGGATAGTAAATTTCCGGAAACCCCGTGAACTAAGCCCTAAAATCACAGTTTTTAACCCTCTAATGACTAAAACCCGGAAAATCCGGTTTAAAAGATATTGACATTCCGGAATGCCGGGATAGTAAATTTCCAGAAACCCCGTGTACTAAGCCTTAAAATCACAGTTTTTAACCCTCTAATGGCTAAAATCCGGAAAATCCGGTTTACAGGATATTGATATTCTGGAATGCGGGGATAGTAAATTTCCGGAAACCCCGTGAACTAAGCCCTAAAATCACAGTTTTTAACCCTCTAATGACTAAAACCCGGAAAATCCGGTTTAAAAGATATTGACATTCCGGAATGCCGGGATAGTAAATTTCCAGAAACCCCGTGTACTAAGCCTTAAAATCACAGTTTTTAACCCTCTAATGGCTAACATCCGGAAAATCCGGTTTACAGGATATTGACATTTCGGAATGCGGGGATAGTAAATTTCCGGAAACCCCGTGAACTAAGCCCTAAAATCACAGTTTTTAACCCTCTAATGACTAAAACCCGGAAAATCCGGTTTAAAAGATATTGACATTCCGGAATGCCGGGATAGTAAATTTCCAGAAACCCCGTGTACTAAGCCTTAAAATCACAGTTTTTAACCCTCTAATGGCTAAAATCCGGAAAATCCGGTTTACAGGATATTGACATTTCGGAATGCGGGGATAGTAAATTTCCGGAAACCCCGTGAACTAAGCCCTAAAATCACAGTTTTTAACCCTCTAATGACTAAACCCGGAAAATCCGGTTTACAAGATTTTGACATTCCGGAATGCCGGGATAGTAAATTTCCGTAAAACCCCTGTGAACTAAGCCTTAAAATCACAGTTTTTAACCCTCTAATGAATGGATCGTAAAACTAGAAATTCCGGATTAATAACTTTAAAATTTTCCAGGACTTAGAAAATTCTCACCTCTCTCTCTCCCCAGCTGGGGACTTAGCAAATTCACAAAACAACCGTACGGCAAAATTGAGAATTTTTTAAGTCCTAGAAAATTACTTTTGAGCCTTATAACTCATAAATTATTAATTTTACAAAAAAGTTGTCCATACTAAACGTGCTTATTTTGATGTGTTCTGTAAGATGAGATGATAAAAATATAGCCTTAATGTGGCATCACAATGAAAAAAAAATTTCTAAGTCCAAAACCGACCTGAGAATTTTCTAAGTCCTAGAAAATTACTTCTGAGCCTTATAACTTATAAATTATTAATTTTACAAAAAAGTTGTCCGTACTAAACGTGCTTATTTTGATGTGTTCTGTAAGATGAGATGATAAAAATATAGCCTTAATATGACATCACAATGAAAAAAAATTTTCTAAGTCCAAAACCGACCCTTTGCTTTATGCCGACCTCTTGTTTAGATTATTATTATACGAGAATAAATCATACTCGAAAGGTTTTTTTATAATAAAACATTTTTTGTAAAAGTGGAGTATGTGTCAGTTTTCCGTCCATACTTATTGATATATTGATATTCAAGTTTTTGAAATAAAAGCTTATAATTAAAATATCAATTAAAGAATAAATAATTATTATCAATGGCAAATTTGACCTCAAAAAGTTTTTTTCATGTAGACGGAGAGCTGGCCACGTCAGATATGACACAATAGTCAGGTTTCATTGCTCTCATTATTGTGTCATATCTGACGTGGCCAGCTCTTAGTCCAATAAATTTGTAGCAGTTTAATCAGGTGGACGGCAACCCGGACGGGAAACTAGCATAACCACCCTATGCACGGTTTCAAATAATAGATATAATTATAAACCGCCTTTATTATGTTAATGTCAACCTTTCAGCATTTTCTCAAACTTTTCAAAAACGAGTGAGTTAAAAATATTGAGAGTGGAAAGACAAGATGTTTCAAACCTTTGAAGCAAGATATTTCAAAATTTAAAAATTTAAAAAAACGCTTTTGGCTATAATTCTTTTTTTTTCCCCAGCCTACTTGAAGAGATATAATACGTATCCATACTAATATTATAGTGTGTCTGTCTGTTAACTCTTCACGCTTAAACCGCTAAACTGATTTAGATGAAATTTGGTATGTATAAGGGGATGAAAACGGAATGGAAGTTTATACGGAATTGTTGCTCCCTGTTGACTTGAAATAGCATACGTGCTAGTTTTATATTTGCTCTTAGATTTTACTAACTAGTAACTTTTATTTTGCGTTTTATTATGTAATTCCATATGGCTCATGTTAATTTCGCGCAGACGAAGTCGCGGGTAAAAGCTAGTATTTTAATATTATAATGGATTTTGATATGATAAAACTTTTGAAATAGATGGCAATTAACCAAAACTAACCCAAAAATGTACCCAAAAAACCGTGACGACCCTATACACGACACGATACAACTAATCTATACTAATATTATAAATGGGAAAGTGTATGCGTGTGTTTGTTTCTTTGTTTGTCCGTCTTTCACGGAAAAACGGGGCGACGAATTGAAGTGATTTTTTAAATGGAGATAGTTGAAGGGATGGAGAGTGACATAGGCTACTTTTTGTCTCTTTCTAACCCCCCACTTTCCTAAAATGGGGGGTGAAAGTTTGTATGGTTTGTTACCCCGAATTTAACGCGAGCGAAGCCGCGGGCAAAAGCTATTATATGTTATTAACTTACTCGTGCTGACTTTTCGTGTTTTTAATTCTTTTGTGTAATTTCAATTTATAATTCTTATGTGAGACGACAAACGCTTTTATATTTGTCATTTTTTTTAGTAAAAAACACTTATGGCATATAAATTAAAATGGTTAAAACATGTTAAAAAATTAATCTTAAACTTTAGGTTGAATTAAGTTATTTGCTTTTTAGCTATGGTTTTCTGTAAGGTACTTCCCCAGTCGAGCTCTGAGCCAGGTCCAGATTTGAGCGTGATAACATTCGCTGAACTGTGCCTTACCACAGTTAGCGAGATAACATTCGGAGTGCCCATACCTCCCTTTTGGACATAACATACCCGTGTCTAAACCTGTTCCTAGTAACCAACTAGGTACCAATTTAAAAAATGTTCACAGCAACAATTAACTGGATCCAGTCTTAAATGCCACGCAAAAACAAATCAAACCATTTTTTGTGACAAACAATTGAATTTATAGAACGAAACTTTTTTGTCTATAAAGATCACATTTATGCGCGACTTCGGCAGCAGATAGCATACATCCTCCATACTACCCTCTTGAACCTGATGTTTATTCAGTGTTGGGCGTAATTTATTAGATGGTACCTACTTTTGTAATGAATTAAATTGCTAATTAAATTACATGAAAATCAATTATATTAAGTGATTGAAATTGCTTGTAATTGATATTACATGTCAGTAGTATTCCCGATTACATATAATTTGTAATTGCAATTACTTTTATCTTAACTACTTTTACTTGTAACTTCGATAATTTGAAATAATATACAAGTTCAATTTCTTTTTGGGTCAGTGGGGGCAGCTACCAGATCCCTCGCTGCAACGCGAAAATGGTCTTAGAAGACCTTCCCTCAATTTCAAATTAATCAATCTTCATTAATTTAAAATTGAGGGAAGGTCTTCTACGGATTTTGGAAAAAAACATACAGGATGCGAGATGAGGTCACATTTGGTAAACTTCTTTTTGATGCCAATCGATCCCATTCTTGTATGGGATCAAAAATAATTTGCGGCTAGAAAAGCCACAAATTGAGAAAAACTTTTCCCATACCTTATGAAACTTGTTTTTTTTATTTTTCACATGCTGCTTTTTTATGCCAATCGATTCCATTCCTATCGTTTCTAATAGTTTCCTATTATTAGGTAATGTACTAAAAAGCCACAAATTAAATATTTTCCATACATTTACTATAAATAATAAATAAATATTATACGACAATCTTACACAAATCGACCTAGGCCCACAGTAAGCTCAATAAGGCTTGTGTTATGGGTACTAGACGACGATATATATAATAGATAAATATGGATAAATACTTAAATACAAAGAAAACATCCATAACTCAGGAACAAATATCTGCGATCAACACACAAATAAATGCCCTCATGCCAGGATTCGAACCCGGGACCTCCTGCTTCGTAGGCAGGGTCACTACCGACAGGGCTAGGAGATCGTCAAATAAGTGATTTTTAGGGTTCCGTAGCCAAATGGCAAAAAACGGAACCCTTATGGATTCGTCACGTCTGTCTGTATGTCTGCCCGTCCGTATGTCACAGCCATTTTACTCGGAAACTATACGACGTATCTGAATAAAATTTACACATAAGGTGTATTCTGTATGCCGCTACTTTAGTTATGTATTTAAATTTGAAAAAAAAAAAAATATTTTAAGGAGGGCGCTCCATACATGTATCTAAATTTCAAAAAAATTGTTTTTACCTAATATCAACATGTGATACATCAATCGATAGGTCTTTAAAAATAATATTGAAGTTTGTTTGATCATTTTGTGATCAGTAAATATTTTTTGATATAATCGCTTCGAAAGTCAGAAAAATTTTGTAGCCCCCCCTGTAACTTTTGAACCGTAAGTCCAAAAAATATGAAAAAATTTGAGGAGATGCGCCTTATTATATACTTGCTACGAAAATTGTTTTGAACATTATCGGTTTAGCCATTTTTGAGTTATTTCCAAAAAACTTCCTCCATAGGCATCAGATACGACCTTTTGCTATTAGTTTGGTTCTTATTCCATTGAAGGTACGGAACCCTCCTGTGCGTGGTCCGACACGCACTTGGCCGGTTTTTTAAACTTTTCACTTAACCAACAGTCGTTTTTATTAAGCATACCTACCGGAAGAAACATTTAAGTAAAATGTGAATGTACCTGAAAAAAGCGGCATCGCCATTATATCAAAATGCAACTAGGTACAGGTACATAATAGTGTTGGAGGATGTGTGGTTTGTATTTGCAACTAAAGGATAATTTTCCAGATAGGTAATTGAATTATCCGATGTTCTCCCGATGCGGTCTTATCCCAACGCACTTTACCGTCCTTATTGAAAGCGATTTTGACCATCTCTAATTTCGTTATAGATACTAAAAACCTGGATTTTTCAGAGCAGAAGAGGACATAAAACAAATTAGTTACAAATAATATTATCTTCAGTTAAGTACATTTTATTTGAACTTTTATTTTGAAAGACTTGACACGTACTTGACACATAGAAATATAACCGCCATGATGAATGCTTATTTTGGATATTTAGAATAAAACATTATAATTGTGCGATTATGATACTGTAGGTAATGACGTGCGTTGGTCAAGTAGTTTTATATTATAGGTAACTTTAATTATTTCGTCATTGATTACCTACATACAATAGTAACTTTAATTAAGTAAGTACACATAAAATGGAATCATTATCAAAGCGCCATCTTACTGTAAAATACCGCGATTGCTTGACTATTTAAACATGTCAACATTGAATTGTCATAGTTCATCTCAAGTATACTAGATGGCAGAAGCGGAAGCTGCGATTATAAAAACGCAAAATGCAGTCGTCAACCGCGATACCCGTCACCTTAAGCCTTAAAAAGTGGTGGAAGGGTGGGAGGAAAAAAGAATATAGATGCGATAATAGTAGGTAAGCTACCCGAGGTATTTGTGCCGAATGCACCTATGACTGGTTCAGGGTTTGCTTGGGATGCAATAAAAATGCAGTGTTTGCAGCTAAATACGTGGAGGCGGCTTGAGGTTGATGACTGGAGAGGCGGGTTTTCTTTAGTAGTTTTCCTTTGTCTGCTGCTGCTCGAATTGAACGAATAATGCCGGAATGTTCCTACTTTTATACGGTCCAGCCTCCCCACTCTCGCTCTATCCCCTCCACCACGGGTCTTTATTTCAACATCTTTCTTTACATTGGTTTTTCTCATATATTCTCTTAAACATAATAATAAAATAACTCGTATTAGATAAATTAACAATTTCTTAGCAGATTCTAATATGTTTTCGGTGCGCCGGTCGCTACAGACTGAGTGCAGGGCCTTTTTTTTTTTTTTTTTTTGAGCCTGACTTGGGCTTTATGCTTCTGGAGCGCTAAAGCGGGCGGACTGTTTGGTGGGATGGTTGCCGGGGGAAAATCCAGGACCCTTCCGCGACCTAACGTGATGAGTTTGCTACGCTGGAATGCTCCTACCGAGCTTGCGCTTCCAGCGAGATCAGTTGAAGCGAGTTCAACCTGATCTGGGTGAGTGGGGGGGGATCGAGCTAATGGGGGTTTTGTCGCTGGTTCGCTACTCCTAGCCTAGCTGAGAAGACTCCAGCAAGAAACTCAGCTAGGCCCGACGACTGTCGGGGTGACTCTATCCGGTATGCGGCGGTACCGGGTGGATAAGGGACTGAACGTGTCGATGTGGTCGCGACTGTTCCGAGGTGGGCGTCCCCGCCGGCGGGGGCGCCGCAGTGTACATGTGGGGGAGGGCGCACGCACAGCGTTCCATTTCTCATGAATGGCCGCTGTGAGTGCGTCGTCCTGGTCCGTGACGTAGTGTCTAGGCCGCCGAACCGAGCGGCCCCTAATCAGTGACTTCCGTGTTAAGAGTCCGATGGGGGGAGGGTTGGGAATGTAGTTCGCAGCCTTCCTAACTAGCGGATTACTACTGTGCGGAGCGTTGTCAAAATAACGCCGGGCAGTCTGCTTAAAGAAACCATAAAGGGAGTCAAGCCCCGCGTCATGGTGCAAACTGAGGGTCGTCTGGTACCACGGGGCCCCAGTCGCCCTACGGAGGAAACGATTCTGAACGACCTGAAGCGGCTCGAGACTTGAC
The DNA here is from genome assembly GCA_947086415.1 of Pammene aurita. NCBI lineage: Eukaryota > Metazoa > Arthropoda > Insecta > Lepidoptera > Tortricidae > Pammene > Pammene aurita. The sequence continues at coordinate 72,003,802 of OX352289.1, read as the reverse complement.
ATACCCACGTGGGTAAAAACCACACTTGAGTATGCCATGATTGGACGAACACAAGTCTTGTAGAGTGTCAGCTTATTTCTAAGTGACATTTTACTAAACTTGTTAATCATCGGCCCTAGCCTTCCTAATACGAACAGCGCTCTGTTGCGTACCCTACGGATGTGGCTTTTGAAAGTCATACGACGGTCGAGAGTGACGCCTAGATATTTGACCTCGTTAACCCACGGAATGGGCTGGTCAAAAAGCCGGACCGGAGCCACCTTCCTGCCTGTCGGACCTATGGCAGTAGGGTGGAAGATAATCGCTGCGCTCTTGTCCGGATTGACTTCAATACGCCAAAGACGAAACCATTGACCTAAGCCATTGATTGCCTCTTGGAGGTATTTCCGAACAAGAATGTAGCGATTGTGCGTCGTAAAGAGCGCGGTGTCGTCCGCGAACAACCCTAGTTCGACCCGCGGGTGCCTAGGAATATCGTTCGTGAACAACGAATAGAGTGTAGGCGAGAGGACGGAGCCTTGCGGGACTCCTGCCCTAATAGGATGTGGAGGTGAAAGCGTTCCCTCCAGTCGGTAGCAAAAGCTTCTGTCCGTAAGGAAATCTCGTATTATGAGTACGAGTCTGTCCGGCATACCGATCTGATATAACTTGTATATCAACCCGTTATGCCAGACCTTGTCGAAGGCTTTCGCCACGTCAAGAAAGATCGCTCCCGTCTTCAACCCTGTTCGACGCGAGAAGCCGTCCAGCACGTGCTCCGTGATGCGGTGCACCTGTTGGACGCACGAGTGTCCGGCACGAAAGCCGAACTGCTCGTCCGTGATAATTGAATTCTCAGTCGTGAACCTGAGAATCCGAGCGAGGATGATTCGCTCATACAGCTTAGCAAGCGAGCTGAGTAAGCTGATGGGCCTGTAAGAGGCTGGCGAGGCCCGGGGTTTGCCGGGCTTCGCTATTCCGATGACCGTGGCACGTTTCCACGCGGCTGGAAAGTGACTATTGGACAGGGCGGCATTGAAGATGCCGACCAGAATGAGTAAGAGATGTTCGGGCAGAAGTCTCAGCATGCGGTTGGAGATGCCATCCGCACCCGGGGACTTCCTTACTCGAAGATACCTTACTCGATCGTGGACTTCCTTAACCGACACCGGTACGAGAGGTGAAGTTACGGGGAGACGCGATCTCCTGTCCACCTCAGAATTTACCCTCTCGACATGGGCTTCATCGGCAGGCAGGAGGCTGGGCGAACATTGAGACTCTAAACTATTGGCGAGACATTCTGCTTTCTCGTCGTCCTCGAGTGCGCGGGTTGGACTACCGGGGCGTTCCAAAGGGGGGATAGTCCAGACGGTATCTGATTTGAGAGATCTAGCTAGTTTCCAGTAAGCCTGGTGACTAGGCTTTATCTCCCCCATCAGATCCCTAAAAGAGTTCTCCCGAAATTCGGCAATTCGCTGTTTGGACTCGTGACACAAGCCCCTCAGGATTTGACGATTTTCGGGGGAAGGCCATTCCCACCACCTCCTCATGGTCTTTCCTGGCTCACGCCGTACAGACCGAATCGCGGGGCCGTGTTGTGGTACTTGCTGTTTCCGCTCATTTCGCACAGACACGTTGCTTCTGGTCAACCCTACAAATATTTTGTCCCGGCCCTTCTCCCTTTCTGGGCAGGCCACTAGCTGTTTGTGCGTCTGTCTCCCCTTTTTGGGCTTGACAACACAAAAACGGTGCTTGGCATCGCCTCCGCCGTTGCTTGCTCGTCACTCCTCGTGCTGCCTCCTCTTCGCGTGCCATGAGTGCGCAAACCTGCGCAGCGCTTCGAAGTTGTGCTCACTGGATATTAGATCCTCGTGAAATACTGGGCCAATTCGTGCTCTTGTCAGTGACGACAGCATCTCCTCCCTCTCCTGCGCGTACAGCTTACATTCCCAGAGGGCGTGATCCCGGCTCTCGTTGCTCTCACCGCATGGGCATGAGGCGGACTCGCACAGGCCTAACTTGTGTAGGCGCTGCCTGAAACACCCATGCCCGGTGAGAATCTGGGAAACCACATAATCCGGTTCGACCCAATCCGAACTTAGCCTCACAGCCACGTCCGGGAAGAAGCTGTACAATTCGCGCCCGTCCTCGCTAGCCTGCCACCGCTCCTGCCACAGGGCAACGACTTCGCTCCTAACCTTCGATTTCAGTTTCCTGTGCTCCCTGGGGTCCAGCTTGTCACCCTCCTGCGCAATACGTCCTGCACGACAGACTTCCAGGTCGGCAGGTAACACGCCCGCCAGCACAGGTAACGCCGCTGAGCTGCACGACCTGTAAGCCTTCGTCAGTAGAATCAGCGCCGGTCTCTGCGTTCGAACTAACGCCCGTTTGACCACGAAGTTGGACGAGCATCGGCACCATACTGCGGCAGCGTACGTGACGGTCGCCACGTATGTCCCCGCGTACAAGACGCGGAGAGAGCGGAACCTGACACCCCAACGTGTCGCGGAAAGACGTGACATCTTGCCGAAACAGTTGGAGGCCTTTTCCCCTATGAGTCTCGCATGCGGCAAGTAGGACCTAGCCTCGTCCAGAGTCACACCGAGCAACATAGCCTCCGACACTCCTTTGATTGAGGCACCTTCGAGTCGAATGACTGGCGCTCGCTTGAACTTGCCTTTGTACGTCATGGTCAATGATTTCGCGGGTGAGAATCCCAAGCGGTTCCGAGATCCCCAGCCGGAAACGGCATTGAGCATGGCGTTGGCTTTGCGTTCGATGTCCGCGCGGGATGATGCCTCGATCAATATCGTCACGTCGTCAGCGTACGCGATCAAATGGACTCCTTCGGGTCTCGGCAGCAGCAGGAGATCGTTCAGGAGGATGTTCCACAGCGTAGGACCCAATACCGACCCCTGTGGACATCCCATGGTGCTTACCTTTGTGCACGTTTGGTTGCCTGTGTAAAAGCTGACACTGCGGTTGTTGAAGTAGCTGGCCAAGATCCGGTAAAGGTTCGGTGGGGCGCCACCTTGCTTCACCTTGAGTAAGATCATTGGTCACCACGCATTGTCGAAAGCACCAGAGATGTCCAAAAAGATCAGCTGTACGTACGGAGCTATACTGGCGGATGTGAGGTCATTAATCCGGCACAGCGCTGACACTGTCGACCGGCCGCGAGTGAACCCAAACTGAGAGTCCGATATGTTACGGTACAAGCAGGGAGCACAGGAAACTATAACGCGTTCCAATAACTTTCCTAAAATCGGAAGAAGCGTGATTGGTCTATACGCCTTAGGATCACTAAGAGGCTTACCGTTGCCCTTTGGCAGGACGATGATACGACCAGCTTTCCAAATCTCCGGGAAGACTCCTTCGGCGATGCACTTCCTGTACATGAGCCACATCTCATCCGACGTGGCCTTCCACGCCCACTTGACGATGATTGCCGTGATACCGTCTACACCTGGGGCCGTGTTAGGCAGGGAGCGCACAACGCGATCGACCGTCTCCTTTTCTGGGGCCTCCATATCGCGACCAGATGGCGCGAAGGCGGCCGCTATGCGGACCGATTGGTGGTAGTCGGAGTCACTGTCCGGCTTGTCGTCCGGGTACAGCGCCTGGAGGAGGCCCGACATAGTGTCCCCAGTACTTTCAGAGTACCCCTCAATAAGTTTAATGCCGTTGATGACGTTAGGCGGTGGGCGCAGGCGCCCGCTAGCTTCTCGGTAGGCAAGTCCCCACGGGTCGTCGTTACCAGACTCGGCTATCTGGCGAAAGAAGTCCAGCTCTGCCTGTTTCATGGCATCCTTATATCTCCCCCGAAGGGCTCGAAGTTCATCATGAAGTCGCTGTTCTGCTGTCCCTCCTACGCGGCGTGACCGCTGCCACGCGCGCCGAGCCCGGTTAATCTTCGGACGAAACGCTTCCAACTGCGGGGTCCACCATTCGTATCGTCCATCATTGTTTCTGCCGCATCGGCCTAGGGTCTCACGAGCAGTACGCAGCAAAATGTCCGAATACCGTTTGCTATATTTGTTGGCGGGAAGGCCTGCGTGAATATTATCCATGCGTGACTGCAGCTTTAGACAAAAATTGGCCCAGTTTACTCCACGCGTCCGGAACGGCGGCAATATAGGTGTCAAAGGCGACTCACTGGCTATCGAGTCCACGCTACCAAAGACTGTGCTAAAAGTGATGAGCTGGTGGTCGCTCAAGCTGGCGCCCTCATGCACAGCCCAGTCGCGCACGTTAACTCCTCTGGTCGTAATTGTCAGGTCGACGTTTGACATCCCGTTAGGCCCGCTGAATGTAGGCGGCTGTCCCGAAACGTTGTGCAAAAGAATATCTTTCCCGAGGATAAAGCCCTCCATCTGATTCTTTCTGTACTCCGTGTCCGGTCCCCTTCCAGTATATTGCCTCCTATCGCAGTGCCACATCGGCGAGTGAGCGTTGCTATCAACTCCTATGAGAACAGGTCTGCCCGAAAGCCGTTGAAGAACTGCCTCCAGATGTGCTATGTGGCGACCGATGTCATGACTGTACTGGAAGTATGCCGATACTACGTGCAGACTGGTATTTCCGTGTGCGACGTGGACCACCGTACAGTGCTCGTTGCTTAAGTGGTGTAGGAGCGTAATCGCTATTGCGCGGTTAAGTACAAGTACGCCAGCCTTAGGGTTTGCGCCACACTGCAGAATCCCGGGCCGACTATTGTACTGTTCCTGGACCAGTACTAGGTCGAGTCGACGCGAACTCGCTACCACGGGGAGTTCTGTGGTGGCAGCCTCCGAACCCTATAGGTTTATCTGTCCGAACATAATCGATGTCTCGCCCGCATCTGCTATCGATACATCATTTTGGCCGCCTCCTGCTGGTCGGCATGGAGCCGAGCCGGGCAGTCAGCCGCCGCGGTGAAGTGCGTGGCGGCGTCGGCGCGCTTAAAGCGCTTGCACGTCGCGCAGCACCTGGTTTCCGACTTGCAGTCCGCCGACCTGTGTCCCGTCTCACCGCAGTGCCCACAGATGATGTCCTTTGACCTGCAGTACTTCTCTGGGTGCCCGTACTGCTGACACTTCGAGCAGCAGGTCGACCTGATGTGGTCGCACACCTCCGCCTCGTCCCAACCTACGTAAACCCTGCCCAGTCCAACTAGCTTGTCCCTGGCCGCATGTGTACACTCAAGGATGACCAGGTTCTTTGGTCCTAGTGGCCTCGAGATCCCAAACTTACATTCTTCCCGGAAGCGGGACAGGGGGCAGTCGGCATCCCCCGCCACGTTGACGCGGTACAGCTCCTCAACCAATTGCTCTCCTGACTGCTGTGATCTGAGATACCTGAGAGCCACCCTCGGCAGGCGCGGCTTCACAGTAGCGACACGTAGTCCAGGCGGCACGGCATCCCTGAGCTTTTGGGCCGACTCTTCGGTGGCGGTCCTTACTACTACGCCCGAGTTACCGACCCGACGCACCTGCGTCACCCTAATGCCGGCCTCGGCAGGCTTCACTGCGTCCTGAAGCACTTTCTTGGTGTCGTCGCTTGTTTTAATATCCGACGCTCCGGTCTCTGGGTAAAAGATTACCGTGGGTCCCTGCGGCTGCACCTCTATCGGCGGCTTCCCCTTCGGCAACTTGAGCCGCGACGCATAGCTTGTGGCGTCTTGCGGTGCTAGCGGGAGAGGGGCGGGTGCCAAGGGGGCCCCACCCTGTCCCGCGGTCTTCTGTCTTTCTAGCTGCAGACGCAGTGCGCAGATTTCATGTTCAGCGTCGGCCAGCTTCAGCGCAAGCTTCCCAACTATGGCCAAGATGTCCTGGCCGTGCGCCGCAACTGTAGTCTTATCGGCCACGTTAAGCTTGTTGCTACCGATCATTACCTGCCCGATGCCCTTGACTGATTCGTGCACTGAGCTCAGTAGGGCGGCCTTGTCCGTTGGCTTCGCGGGCTCGTTTCCTGCCGTAGTCTCGGACGGGGCTGGTGCCACGGGGTTGGCGGGTCCAGGTAGCGATGGGGCGACCATCTCCTTCGTAGGCGGCTGCGTAGCTATTGGGGTCCGGGGGGGGCGGGATGCGGGGGCGGGGGCGGCCGCCGTCTGTATGCCGCCAATGGGGGGACCGCGGTCTGCACACTGGCGCCGGCCCTTCTGCGTGCCGAGGAACCACTAACCTCGTCCAGTCTCTTCCGTACCGCCGCCGAGACTTCCTCTGGGGATGCCAACGGACGCTTCGCCGACGGGGCCTCTGAGCGGGGGGGCGGCGTACTCAATACCCGAACGGGGCTGCGGGCCAGAGAGTGCCGCGGCCTGAGCGGATTCGGCGTCTCTTCCAGCAGCTGTTCCAGCGCTTCCAACTCCTCCTGTTTCCGGGCCTTTTCCTGTTCCAGCAGCTCTTGCTGCACCCGCCACGCCTCGTCTTCAACAATCGGTACCGCGTCATCCGGTACCACCTCATCCCTAACTCCGTCGGCCATCTTGCCGTCAAAGTCCGAACGCACCTGTTCTCGTATTAACTTCGCGATAAAAATGGAACTCACCTAACGCATCTGTTCTCGTATTAACTTCGCGATAAAAATGGAACTCACCTAACGCACCTGTGCTCGTATTAACTTCGCGAAAAAAAAAAAATGGAACGCACCTGTCAGTGTCAACCGACAGTGACAGACGTCAAAGTCAACCGACAGTGACAGACGTCAACGTCAAACGGTACGTCACAAGTGTCAGGCGCTGTCACTGTCAACGCCGCAGCGTGCCTAACCTCAATGCGCACGCGGTCCTAACCTCAAAAAACACGTGTTTAATTGTACAAGATTTCCGACAAATAAAATCGCCTAGGGAGGCTAGGATGGCATACACAATGTAATTAGAACTAATTTAGAGACTAACCTGCACGGTGGTGCGGGGTTCGACGATTTAACGTCCCCCGCGCTTACCGTTATTTCCGTTAGAAAACCACTTAATCCTTATCCGTGTGGCACAGAAAACACAATTACACAATGCTTAACCACTAAGGAACAAATTAAAAATAAAAAACACAGTTAAAAACTGCAAAAATCCACAAATGTGAATTAACAATACAGAGCGCACTCCGCACACGTCCGCGCGCCGCGAGCGAGCGACGCCAAGGGAAGGCCAGTTAGAGTAGGTCCTAATGGCGCGATTTTTCCTAGTCAGCAACTCTCTCAGTTCCCTAGGCAGGGGGCGGCGTTGGATTTCCTCGGCCGACACCTCCCTAGAGGCTTCGCTTTTGACAGCGTTGAGGTAGTTGGTGAATAGGTCGATCGCTTGGTCAGTCTGTTGAGTTGTGGTAATAATGTCAGGTATGTCTCTAAGTATGGGGGCGTCTGTCTTTAGGAGACCTTGTTGCACCTTGTCCCAGTCCACGAGTGTCCTGGTAGGAGGGGCTTGATCGGAGTGAGGGCCCAGTCGCAAGAGGACCGGCCTATGATCTGAAGTTAATTCGTCTAGCACTTCTATAGAACGCAGAGTGAGCGCTACGTTCTTTAGAAGGGCTACGTCAAGTATGTCTGGTCGGTGTCCTTCAGTATGGGGGTAGTGGGTTGCTTCAAGGGGAGGGAGGATATCGAAAGGGAGGCTTTCGATCAACAGACGATTGAGCAGCCTACCGTTGGGGTTAGTCGCGACGCATCCCCAGTCGACGTGTTTGCTATTTAGGTCCCCGGCCACGATGACCGAGGGGCCTAGGGCTGCTAAAATATCTAGGTCAGTCTGTAGTATGTTGAGTGATGGAGAGATGTAGGCTGACGCAATCGATATGGGGGGATGGGATATGGAAGTGTCGGTCTGCCGCATATCGATGGACGGTCATCCCCCCATATCGAACCCCCCTCCACTGACAAATATGGAAGTGCAGGGCCTTTGGAACGCGGCGTATTTATGTACCTCGTCCCCCAACCAGTTTGATATACTCCCGCGTTCCCCCCCGCGCTCGCCCGTCATTCTCGTTGCGCCGGCGCGCGGTACGGATGTCCTAGTGCTCTCTATTTTCAGTGTCACTAGGTCATTCGTTATAGTATGAGTAAAAGACGATAAATAATATATTTTATTAAAGCTAAACTTGAGAATTGAGAATATAGGTAACAATCAGACTTATTTCTATCAGTACTTACAACCTAGGCAATTAAAAGAGATCAAATGGTAATGTTTATTAACTTATAACAGTTATAACTAAATAGGAACATAAATGGTTAATTTGTACATATATTTAATTTCGTCGTGCACATCTCTCCCGCCGTGCATCACTCTCCGGAGTGTTGCATATCCTTGGAGTGCACGTCGACAGCGTCGGAGGGCTTCGTGGGCAGGATCACCAGCTTCTTCGTAGCCCGGCGTAGAACCTTGTCTTTTGTCTGCACGTCGACCACCCGCGTGACTCCGTCGGGGCCCGGGAACGTTGCGATGACCCGGCCCAGCGGCCAAGTGTTGCGAGGCATGTTGCCGTCGAGTACCGCAGGTTTCTTCACTCGTTCTGTTATACCGGCCGCTGCGTCTATACGTGTCTTCACTGTGATAACGCCGTCGATAAGCTCGACCGCTAGCTTACGCAGTCGGCTATGTGGAGCCGGAGGGCGGCCCCGCCCTAGGTCCGCCTCTTCTTCGGCGAAGGCGTCGCGTTGACTTTCGCGTACCAGTATGTCTTCTGCCCTTAACAGATGAGTCGCGGTGAGGGCGATGTATTTTCTTTCTTCATTTCGCGTGGCCCGCGCGGGGGTGCGGGGGGTCGCCGGCTCCTTTGACGCGCGCCAGTCCGAGTCCGCTTCTTTATTTTTCTTTGTTCGTTTGTAGTGTATTCTAGCGCGATGTGGACGGCATAGGTCGATGAATTGAAGTACTCGGCCCACTGTGCGCAGTAGGCGTTCCCATTTTGAGAACCTCTCGGCGGGTGGCAACCACGTTAGTCGTGTTAACGCGTTGCACCTTTCTATTTTTGTAGTCTTCTCTTCATCGTTGCTCGTATCATGCGGCTGCGATGACTCGACGGGCCATGACGACGGGTCATCGTATAGAAACTCGGGGCCGTTGAACCATCTGTGCGTGCCATTGAACTCGGTTGGCGCCTGGCGTGTGGCTTCGTCGGCGACGTTGAGCTTTGTAGGTACCCAGCGCCATTCGTCTAGTGTGGTTGTCTCTTCTATCGCCGCTATTCTGTGCGCGACAAACGGCCGATATGCGCGTGAGCCGTTGCGTAACCACGCTAGCACGGTGCGGCTGTCCGTCCAGAACACCCTCTTGTCCGGCTTGATGTCGTGTTCTTCCATCACAGCGGTCGCCATCCTGCCGCCCATTACTGCCGCTTGTAGTTCGAGACGAGGGATTGACGTCAGCTTGAGTGGTGCTACCTTCGCCTTTGCAGTGATGAGTGTAATGTGTACCCGGTCGTCGTCCGTAGTAACACGCCAGTATAGCGCGCATGTGTAGGCTGTGCCGCTGGCGTCGACGAACGTGTGTAGCTCACGCGTGTGTGCGTCGCTGTAGTGTGTGTAGCACCTGGGTATGGTGACGTCACGTAACGCCCGCAGCTGTTGTGTCCACTGCGCCCACTGCTCTCCGAGGTCGGCGTCGATCTTCTTGTCCCACTCGGTGCCCCGGCGCCATATCTCTTGCAATATCTTCTTAGCTTGTATGGTGATCGGTGACGCCAGTCCGAGCGGGTCGAACACGGACATCATTATTTTTAATAGCTGGCGTTTCGTAGGTTGGCGTTCATCTAGTGCATCTGGCGGCAGGCGGCTGAGGTCGAGATTGAAGGCAATCTCGTCGGTCGACGGCTTCCACACTTGCCCGAGTACTCGTTCGTTCTTCGTCTCGCTTTTGCTTAGCTCGACTTGTGGAGGGCCATCTTTTTTGCCTGCTACGGCGTGTAGTACTGCGGGCGAATTCGACGTCCATTGCCGCAGATTGTAGTGTGCGTGAGAGTGTATTTCGCGCACGTCGTTCGCCACTCGAATCGCGTCGTCTTCAGTCTTGAAGCTTTGTAAATAGTCATCGACGTAGTGGTTTCTGACTATTGCGTCGGCGGCCTCAGGGTGCGAGCTTCTGTGCTGTTCTGCGTTGAAATTCTTGACGTAGATAGCGATGGACGGCGAACAGGTGGCCCCAAAAATGAGCGATGTCATGCGGTATTCTTCGGGCGGCGCGTCGTCGCGACGATTACCGCGCCATAGGTATCGAAGTGCATCGCGATCTTCTTTCTTCACTTTGACTTACATGAACATCTCCGATATGTCGGCCCCGACGGCGAATGGATGTTGACGAAAGCGCATGAGTACTCCGGGCAGCGACTGCAGCAGATCCGGTCCGGTAAGTAGACAATCGTTCAGTGACACCCCCCGTGTCTTGGCGGCAGCGTCGTGTACGATCCGGACCTTGTCTGGCTTCATGGGGTTGAGTACTGCGAAGTGTGGTAAATACCACACCCTGTCGGCTTTTATTGGCGGGGCGGGTTCGGCGTAACCCTTGGCAACGAAGGCTTCCATCTCTTCATTGTACCTCTTCTTGAAGGCTTCATTCTTGTCTAATTTTCTTTCTATACTGAAGAGCCGCCTAAGTGTGTTATCGTAGTTGTCAGGCATCTTGTTAGTTTCATTTTTCCATAACAGCAGAACTTCATAGTTGCCCTCGGGAGTACGCCTCGTTGACTGGGCTAACTGCGCCGTTGCTTGTTGCTCGGGGTCGTTTTGCGGACGCTTCGGCTCGATGAGCAGGTTCTCGATCGCGAAGTATTCATTCAGCTGCTTGTCGATGTCGTCTTCGCGCTTGACGGCCGTATGGTTCGATGCTTCGATGCGGCGCCCGATGACTCGCGAGTTAGTGCCGTGTAGTACCCAGCCGAGCGGTGTGAGTGACGCTACCGGCTGGCCCCTTTTGCCTTGACGGGTTTCGCTTGCGATGAGCAGATGCCAGTTGTCTTGACCGATGAGAATGCGTGGTTCTTCAGAGTCATACTTGAGGTACTCTTGTATGTCAAGTAGGTGCTCGCATGCTTCTATGTCGTCATCGGTGATTGCTTGAGGTGACAGCTGGAGGCTGGGCACCGTGCACGCGCGTATCTTCACTTCATCGTTGCGACCCCGCAGGCGTAGCGTGACAGCGTGACTTCGATGCGTCTACCTTCTGATTTGCGATAGCTTCGAGATATAGCGGCTCGGCGGGTCCATCCAGTCCAGCTTCTTGAGCGATTTCTTCATCGATGAGAGTCACCGTTGACCCGTCATCTAGCAGGGCCCTTGTAGAAATGACTCCCGCCGGTCCACGGACTTCTACTGGTATAATCTTGAGATAGGCGCGCAGGCTCCGGCGTGACGTTATGTTCTTGACGACTTCGACCGCAGGCTCCTTCGGCTTCGTGTTGTGGAGTAGGCGGTGATGGTAGTACTCGCAGCCGTCTTGCTCGCACTTCACCCTCTTGCATAAGTGCGTCTTGTTTCTATAGCGTAGACATCGGAAGCATAGCCGTTTGTCTTTGGCCATCTTCCAACGATCATCGATGGCTTCGGCGGCGAATTTCTTGCATTTTTCTATTCGATGATCTTCGGCGTCGCAACAGGGGCACTTCGGTGCTGGCTTTTCGGTAGTCGCGAACGTCTTTTGTACTCTTCTAGCTTGCTGTGGCTGTCCCGTGGCTTCGAAGCGTTCCGGCGGAGCATACGGCGCGCAGTGGCTGGCCTCGCGCTGAAGAAATGTTGCAATCTTCGTTAGTTCGGGCTCGTCGGACGGGTGCGAGGCGGCGTAGTCGTACCATCGGTACCGTTGCACGGGCGTAAGTTTGTCTATGACAGCCTTCATTGTCTCAGGGCTGTATAGATACTGGATGCGATTGAGGGCTCGAAGTGTGGCTATGGTGTTGGCCACGCGACTGGCGAAGGTGCAGATGTCACGAGGTCCGTCCGATAGCCGCGGCAGTGCTCGTAGGCGTTCGAGTTCACTCAGGGCGATAGAGTCCGGCCGTCCAAATCTTGATTCCAGAGTCTTCATTATCTCTTCGGAGCGGCCGTGGTAGATAAGCAGACTTTCAACTGCTTCCTTGGCTTTCCCTGCCAGGGATCTTCTTAATCTCGTTACATTTTCCGACTCGGTGTAGGTTGTCCTCGTCTCTTCATAGGCAGCTTTGAAGGACAGCCAGTTCTGATGCGAACCGTTGAATGTCGGCAACTCGGCGTTGTAACGGGATGTGTGGCCGGCACGCGCAGCGATGGCTATGGCGGATGCCAACTCTGTCAAGTTGACTTGATTCGCTGCGACGATGGCCTCTTCTTTGTGTGCAACTTCATTATTGTATGCACGGGTTAGCCCATGCGCACTTGCGTCTTCATATTGCGCGTAGGGCTGTGCAGGCTTGAATATAGGAGCGGCGGCAGAGAGCGGTGCACTCCCGTACCCGGCGTGCGCGGCAGTGGCAGCGGCGGGGCGGGGGGCGTCGGGCTGGCGGCGCGCGGCAGTGGCGTCGGGCTCGGCGTCTTCTGTGGCGATGTGCGGCGTGTCTCGAAGAACCGGGGCTGGCTGCGGCGGTTCGTGCTCCTCTTCATTGCGCGGTACCTCGGTGAGTGCCAGTACGTGGCGCTGGCTGGTTTCGAGCCACTCGTCAATCCGCCTGTCTGATTGTGCGGATACGATGGTGGCGTCTTCTTCCTCGTCGCTAGCTTCAGCTTCTAGGGTAGCGACGCGTGCTTGCGTAAGTTCTAATTTTATGCGCAGCACCTCTTCTCGGGCTCGTGCGGTGAGTAGCGCACGACGGCTGGACGTTGTCTTCGACTTGGATGGCGGCGGCGCACCAGGCCGAGAATCTTGTGAGGACGGCGCGGCGGTGGCTGTAGTCTTAGCTGTGGTCGCGGTGTCCCCCCCCCTACGGGCCGTCGGTTGTCAACGTCCGTGGTATTGTTGATTCATTCGATGGTTCTGTAGCGTCGCTCCGTTGTTGCGAAGAATCTTCCCGGTCGGTCGACTCGGCGTTGAATATGAGATCGACCAGTGAACGCCCGTGACCCTGCGATCTGGTTACTGGCATCTTGATACTTCTTGAATGCGACGAAATCTTTAATTGCAGCAGACGTGTTGAATCCGGTGACGAAGGACCATAATGTGCCGAATGCACCTATGACTGGTTCAGGGTTTGCTTGGGATGCAATAAAAATGCAGTGTTTGCAGCTAAATACGTGGAGGCGGCTTGAGGTTGATGACTGGAGAGGCGGGTTTTCTTTAGTATTTTTCCTTTGTCTGCTGCTGCTCGAATTGAACGAATAATGCTTTTTTTTTTTTTTTTTGAGCCTTACTTGGGCTTTATGCTTCTGGAGCGCTAAAGCGGGCGGACTGTTTGATGGGATGGTTGCCGGGGGAAAATCCAGGACCCTTCCGCGACCTAACGTGACGAGTTTGCTACGCTGGAATGCTCCTACCGAGCTTGCGCTTCCAGCGAGATCAGTTGAAGCGAGTTCAACCTGATCTGGGTGAGTGGGGGGGGATCGAGCTAATGGGGGTTTTGTCGCTGGTTCGCTACTCCTAGCCTAGCTGAGAAGACTCCAGCAAGAAACTCAGCTAGGCCCGACGACTGTCGGGGTGACTCTATCCGGTATGCGGCGGTACCGGGTGGATAAGGGACTGAACGTGTCGATGTGGTCGCGACTGTTCCGAGGTGGGCGTCCCCGCCGGCGGGGGCGCCGCAGTGTTCATGTGGGGGAGGGCGCACGCACAGCGTTCCATTTCTCATGAATGGCCGCTGTGAGTGCGTCGTCCTGGTCCGTGACGTAGTGCCTAGGCCGCCGAACCGAGCGGCCCCTAATCAGTGACTTCCGTGTTAAGAGTCCGAGGGGGGGAGGGTTGGGAATGTAGTTCGCAGCCTTCCTAACTAGCGGATTACTACTGTGCGGAGCGTTGTCAAAATAACGCCGGGCAGTCTGCTTAAAGAAACCATAAAGGGAGTCAAGCCCCGCGTCATGGTGCAAACTGAGGGTCGTCTGGTACCACGGGGCCCCAGTCGCCCTACGGAGGAAACGATTCTGAACGACCTGAAGCGGCTCGAGACTTGACATACCCACGTGGGTAAAAACCACACTTGAGTATGCCATGATTGGACGAACACAAGTCTTGTAGAGTGTCAGCTTATTTCTAAGTGACATTTTACTAAACTTGTTAATCATCGGCCCTAGCCTTCCTAATACGAACAGCGCTCTGTTGCGTACCCTACGGATGTGGCTTTTGAAAGTCATACGACGGTCGAGAGTGACGCCTAGATATTTGACCTCGTTAACCCACGGAATGGGCTGGTCAAAAAGCCGGACCGGAGCCACCTTCCTGCCTGTCGGACCTAACGAATAATGCCGGAATGTTCCTACTTTTATACGGTCCAGCCTCCCCACTCTCGCTCTATCCCCTCCACGGGTCTTTATTTCAACATCTTTCTTTACATTGGTTTTTCTCATATATTCTCTTAAACATAATAATAAAATAACTCTTATTAGATAAATTAACAATTTCTTAGCAGATTCTAATATGTTTTCGGTGCGCCGGTCGCTACAGACTGAGTGCAGGGCCTTTGGAACGCGGCGTATTTATGTACCTCGTCCCCCAACCAGTTTGATATACTCCCGCGTTCCCCCCCGCGCTCGCCCGTCATTCTCGTTGCGCCGGCGCGCGGTACGGATGTCCTAGTGCTCTCTATTTTCAGTGTCACTAGGTCATTCGTTATAGTATGAGTAAAAGACGATAAATAATATATTTTATTAAAGCTAAACTTGAGAATATAGGTAACAATCAGACTTATTTCTATCAGTACTTACAACCTAGGCAATTAAAAGAGATCAAATGGTAATGTTTATTAACTTATAACAGTTATAACTAAATAGGAACATAAATGGTTAATTTGCACATATATTTAATTTCGTCGTGCACAGTATTCATTGTACTGGGACAAGTCGCTGGCAGAAGCTATTTTTGTATAATTATTGGTGTACTGTAAGCTGCAGAGAAAAGTATAACATCTCATATTTTTTATAGCCTGACCAGCACGGCTAGCACGTCTTATAAGAAGTAGGGAAACCTTCCCGCGCCTGTCAAAAATCTCGCTTTCCGGGAGCATAACATGCACCCGCGGCTACAACTGACACGAAGAGAACTCAAAGTTATGCAAAGGATTTTAGTTCAAAGTCGCGAGTCACTGTCATTTTATGACACTGGCATTTAATCGCGAGTCTGTCGCTCCTTTCACGCGCAAGTTGTGCTGCCAACTAGCGACAACGCATGAAGTCGCGCAGATCTGTCTTTTGTCACGCCAGTCGCGCGTAAGACGTGCTAGCCGTGCTGAAATGTATGATTACTGTCAAGGGCGCTATTATTCTCATTTATATGGCAACAGTTCAGTATAGTCATAGAGCGTAGTATTCTCTATGGTATGGTGACATCTTGATTTGTTTACCTGTCAGCTCTGATGTTAATTTGAATTTTTTTCCTGCAAAATAGTTTCATTTCTCGGTCGTATTATTTACAGTTGTTTATTACATACACTGTTTACAATGTTTCGCTCTTGACTATGAATAATTTTGTGATTTATTTTCGTTTTTTATTTAATATTCAACACTTTACTATTATTCATATAAACCGCCACAATAACACTGACAAAAGTGACAGCCTATCACATGCCCTCACACATGCATATCATTCTGTCATTAAAATTATTGCCGTTGCAAGAAATTAGTTCCAATGAAATTCCGCAACATGGCGCATGATAATATATTTCTGGTCAGGCTTTAGATTTATTACTACAGATTGATTGATTGATTGATGATTGATTTACAGAATTGGCACTGTGCTGTGCAACGTAAATCGACGCGTCGGCAACTACAGCGCGTAGTGTTACTGCCTGATTTGCCTGTTAGTGATCCAAGAGGCTCAGATCTGGCCAAATAGATATTATGTACTTATATCACAAGTTCGTCTCCGAGTGCCTAGAGATTCTTACTCCATCCCTAAACGGATGGGTTTAGAACGGGGGCATCTAAAAATAACGCACTGCCCTGCTTGATACGCTGCACGCAACGCATGCTTATAAAGGGCAGCTGAGGTTGGACGACGGTTCGTTACTAGTTTTTGGCTGGAGACAGATCCTTGCGAACTGTATTAAGAGTACTGCGATATGTTTGTGCATCATATAACTTGAATGTGAAACTGAAATAATTTTAAACAAAAAAGAACCGACTTCACTTAGCATCCACCTTTCCAAAAGCAAATGCTCGAGCTGTTGTAAAAAATTCTCAAATCACTATAGATGTGTCTATAATAGTTGAAGAGTTTCCTCGATTCCTCCAGGATCCCATCATTAGATCCTGACCTGGTTACAATGTTGTGTTAACTGTGAAGTATACTCTTTCAAACAAAAAAAATAATTTTCCAAATCGCTCCAGCCGTCTTCGAATAATCGGTGAACATACATTAAAAAAATAGCAAAAAAATACAAAGATCCCGACGAATTGATAAACTCTTCCTTCGAAATCTTGAAGTCGGTTAATTACTTACTTAAAAATAATTACTTACCTCAAAAATTACCTAATGTAAATCATTTATATTTTCTGGTAAATACCTGATGTCATAAATAAAACCAAGCGACTTTTTAAATTTCCTACTTTTTTTTAAATAAGCCGATTTTGATGCGGTTTTCAGGATTCATTGAAAAATATGTTTAACTCTGCTATAAAAATATTTTGCTGACATTCCTCAGAGTTTAAGCCACGATATTTAGGAATAATGTTTTTTTGGAATAGTGTTTTGTTTCTAGCACTTCCAACTTTCTCTCTCAATTGCTCAAACGTTAAGGTAGCGTTTTAATAAAACCTATCGATAACAAACTGTACTGACTACATCCGTCTCGTTCTACCTATGAGACGGATGTATGTCAGCATAGAGATTTCGAATTTCTTGCTGTCGATACCGAAGGAAAACTATTCGAAGCCCGTTGATTCGTTAACGACTGCAGAAAGGTTTCAGAATTTTCTGTAATGACTCGTGGTAGAGGTACTGGAAGAAATCCCTTAAAGGGATAAGTTCGCTTGTGTACGTATATGTTGTGTTATATGTCTTTCGTTGTATTTTCTTGTACAAGAAAGAGTTTTACTAATACTCCTACTACTAAACAATAATTTGGGTTTTTATCATTTTTTTCTACTTGTTTGGTTTATTTATTATTATTTTTTATGATACATAATGTAGTTTTCTTTCATGTGACATATACATTTTCAAGAGTTAATGTATCATTCTTGAAATTTTAACACACCTCTCTTAGCTCGGTCTCCTAATTGATGAAATTGGTGCTGCTCCGGAAAAAATCGTTTATTTGGGTCCCTACTATCACCCATGAAGCAAAGCGGCATGCTTCCAAAATTCAGCGATTGGACAAAAAAGCTCATGACTATAAAAACATTAATAGAATTTTAATATTGAAGGAAATTACCAAAAGTTTTTATATGCTTGATGTTTTAATTTTAAACCAATTTGCTTTATCATTGACAATCAAGTTATCTTTATATATAAAACAAAGTCGTGTATGTTACACCTATGGATGGTATAAGGAGGATATAAATCTCTATGCTACAAAATAAGGTGACAGCTGATGGCGCCACAATGATATTAAATTTGAGTAAATTTTGATATTAAAAAAATTAATCCATACATATTTATACAAAACACGAGAAGAAACACACTCTGAATATAAATTTTATTTAGAATGTCATATAAGTATTATACCTAGCGCCACCCGGAGATATTTGGAACTGTTGTTTAGTGCTTACCGCTGGACACTTTTTCGACCGTTTTCCTATAAGAGAGACCGATCCTCCTTGTACCATCCATAGTTACACCATTGATAATGACAAGTCAAAAACGGCTATTTTTTTGTATTAACTCTGCCCCGAATAGCAGAATAACTATGAAAACATTGGATAACAAAAAAATGTAGTTGGCGGTACGAAGTTTGCCGGGTCAGGGGGTTAGCCAAGATGTTCATAGAAAACAATCGTTTATAGAAAACGAAACGAAATGCTATCGGTATCTCTACCACTCTTCCATATTAGTGCGATAGAGATATTAATAACATTTCGATTCGTTTTCTACAAACGATTGGCATCTTGGCTAAGCCCCCAGCTCAGCTAGTCTAGGCCTGTACGTATAAAGAGAACGACCTCTCTACATCAACAGACATGAGCGGTGCGGAGTTGTACAGTCGACTACAAAGAGATGTATCCACTTTTGGACCTTATTACAACGCAATAAGGTGAAAAAGTGGATACATCTCTTTGTAGTCGACTGTACAGCAACAGACTGTCTTTATTACAGGGTGTTACAAAAATAGTCGTCATCCGTTTAAGGGCATAATTGGCATCGTATTGCGACTAAAAAAAAGTAGGAGAAAACATTTTTGACCGCAAAAAAACAGTTTTTAGGGTTCCGTACCTCGAAAGGAAAAAACGGAACCCTTATAGGATCACTTTGTTGTCCGTCTGTCTGTCTGTCTGTCTGTCTGTCAAGACCATTTTTCTCAGGAACGCGTGGAGGTATCAAGCTGAAATTTATATCAAATACTCAGGTCTACTGTCCCTTGGTGCTGTGAAAAAATCAAACTTCTATGTCAACGCAATCAAAAGATACAGCCGTTTATGCTGCAATTTTCGAAACTCGCAAGGGATCAAAACCTAAAGGGTACTTCCCGTGAACTCAGAATCTTCAAATTTGGTACGAAGCAACGTCTTATAGCACAGATAAAGGAAAAATTGCGAAAACCGTAAATTTTTAATTACATCATATAATAAAAATATTTTTAATAATTTTAAAGTTACTACTCATATATACCTACAGCTTTGTACGGAACCCTCGGTGCGTGAGTCCGACTCGCACTTGGCCGGTTTTTTTTGTATGGGACGTACTTGATTTAGCCGGCCGACTCTTCATACAAAACCATTTTTTTTTTCGCGTGATTTTTTTTTCATATTTCAAATACGATACCAATTATGCCCTTAAACTGATCCCCAGCATTATTGTTACACCCTGTATTGAAATCAATATCTACTTTCATAATAAATGCATGGATATCCAATGCAGAAATTGTAAATTAAGTCATATCCGTGTTATACTTTCATTCTAAAATTGCTACCTGTGTCCGATCATTAATATGAATATCACATTAAGGGCCTGTTTCACAATCTCCAGATAAACTTATCTGCCAGTTAAAATTATTGCTATCCTTTTCTCCAGTCATATAAAAGAAAAGGACAGCAAACATTTATCTGACAGATATGCTTTAACTGGAGATTGTGAAATAGGCCATAAGTACTTATATGTAATGCAATATGTACAGTCAACCAATTTGATTCCTAGGCCACTCTAGGACCTTGTCACAATTTTTTTGCATTGCAGCATCGACATTTCGTGTTCCCCCATTAAATACGTGACTAATTATACATATCTCATCTAGGAGAGTTATCGAACTAGGTTCAGTGTCGTGGGCTCTTGTTCTAAAAAAAATATGGCGAAAATTTAATGTTTTATTTATTACTTGTCAGAATTGTTGTAAGTTTTACCGTTTTCATAAAAAGTGTAAGTAACTGCAAATCGGGACACAAAAGTGGGGAGAGGGGGGGAAACAATCACTTGACGACCTGTTTCCACTTCTATTTTTTTGTTGCCTATATAAACTACGTGCATGCAACGTTTCATGGGACGTAGGACGGGAAGTAGAAATGGGACCAGATTTTGTAAATTTGTTAGGGGCCAGAGCCCAACTATACACAACGCTACCCGTTAACGGATTTTGGCCTACATTGTCAATTTCTTTTCTCTTTCAGATTTACCTTATGGTTAGTACTTAGTACCTAATGTTCTTAGAGATGTGAGTATCCTAACCTAATACCTAGTACACTTGGAGGTTAGAGGTGAAAAATATATGAAAACAAAGATAGAAACAACACCAGGAATAGGAAAAGTCACGTGAAAGAGTAGTATAATATTACATCCTTGTATTTGGAATTCCATTTATTCCATACTCTTTAAATATTTTTTTCTTTCACCTCCGAACATGATTCCATTAGTATGGGAATCGCATCCACTGCGCACTACAAATATTTTTTGTAACAAAAAATGAATGAAGACGAACTTTGAAGTGATATTTTACAGATTTAATTTAGAAATGGGCTAAACAAATAGTAATTTTTTTTATTTCGTGCATATCACGAATTTGGTGGAGTATGTGTTTTTATTACGCAGACAAAGTTTTAAAACAAAATGTGAAAAAATATTATTTTTTCGGGTACCTCCCGTACACATGGAGTGGGAGGGTAAATATTTTTTTTACTCCAACCCTAATGTGTGGGATATCGTTGGATAGGTCTTTAAAAAAAAATAAGGGTACTCTAAAACAATTTTTGGTTGAAACTAATACTTTCGTAAATATTAGCTCCGAAAGTTTAAAAAAGTGTTTATCGTATTTCCGCGATATCTCATTAAACATTGATCCCAACAAAAAAAGTGCAAAGAATCTTTTTATAGAAAATTATGTCGATAAATTAAGCACTAGAACATTTTTTAGTATGAGCCACTGTTACCGAGTTATTTACGAAAACCCAAAATAAGGGACCTTTACACCCCTCCCACCCCGCTAGCGGCGCCCCCATCCATCGGTACTTTTAGTATGTTGTGTAAGATACCTTTGCCTACAACTACACCAAATTTTGGCTATACACGAACTATTTCCTCTAAGTTTTCCTTCATTGGGTGGCCTATCATAGGTTTTCGTCTGGAACTGTTTTTTATACTATTTTATAATAATTTCAGGTTTCCCTTCTATAATTTCCAGTAAGAGTAAGACCACCTAAGTGATTCGTACGGTTGACCTTGAACCACAAATTTACACTTTCTTTCGAATTAAAGATCTACTTAGTTTTTCTTACGTTATACAATTATTTTGTGTTTTTTTTAATGTAAATAACGAAACCGGTTATAACCGATTGTCGGTTATTTTTCGGTCATAACATAACTGATTTCATAAGTGGTTATGAAATTCGACCGTTTATTGCATTTCCGTTTAAATACACCGCTGTTTAAATGCTGATTTTTACAAATTTAAAAATATTAAATTTTCAGATCTTAATTTTATAAAAGATGGCAGGTGTAGGCTTGACCCGCTCTACTTGCCGCGCGATACGAAGGAGGTGAATGACGACGCTGACTACTACGAGAGAGCCTACCAGAACCGCATCAGGGCCGCGACCATTGATCCCCTCAAGCTGGCCGCCGAGAATGTCTACGTCGAATATTGATGAATATAGTTTTAATAATGGAAAATCGATCGATTTCCTTTATTACAATATTAACTTATTTATTAAATTATTAAGACTAACACTAAATTAAGATTTGTTTGTTTGTGTACTAACACAATGGATACCTGGTTTGTCCGAAATAAAGAATTTTTAGTGAGTATTAGGTCTGGAGACTGTTAACCTAGAGTTTGCCCGGAAAGAGAAGTATCGTGGTTTATATGGGAACACATACATTCTACGGGACTTCTCTTTCCGGACAGACTACTACTACTAGCTAGCTCTACAGAATATACATTGTTAGTACATACTACATATACGTTGGATACATATCCAACGTATCCAATGATGAATCAGTATTACCACATTACGGAGAAACTGTAAGGCAAAGTGAGTACTTTGATAGATTTCGTTTGTCTCATTACAACTAAACAGGCTTTTGGTACAGTTTGATACTTTGGTTTGACATTACGACTAAATGGACCCCGCAGCAAACATAGGGAAAAAGTGGTTTCAGTCAAATCTCACAAAATTTTAGTACAATGTAGATTCGAGTCTCCTGATTATTTTTTTATAAAGGCACAACTCGCTCAGCAGTATACTTTCAGAAATTATCAATAAGTATTGTTTCATACAAAACATGGGTCAATCAACTTTTTCTTGTTTTCTGCGAGAATTGCCCTGAATTTGTGGGTTTAAACATTGTCAACATAAATTAAGATCCTTTACACACATACCAGATCAGTAAAATATACAATAACAACACATTATTCATAAAAAAAATGGGTGACCCAGCGGAAGAGCCATTATTTTCATACAAAAGTGAGGGAGGGAGCTATGTCCACTGGGTCACTGGCCTTAACGAGGATATAAAGTATTAAATTGTAATAGAACAGATTGCAATTCGTAGCATGTTTATCTGTCTTTTATGTAAAGTGTATAACTTAGTTAAATATAATCCGCATAATTTATTTTTATCACTATTAGTCGAAGTATGCGAAATTTTGCTGACATAGAATAGTTGATTGACCATACCAATTTTTCGTAAAATATTTCTCTTGCATATGCTTTTTTAATTATTTGCTTTTGCATAAATTAAATAACTAACAAAATGCGACGTGACAGAAACGTTGTTAAGATCATATTTAACGCCAGTAAGTATCAGTGTGGGTCATTTCAAAGTATCGATTTTAATAAACACGTCATAGAAAAATAATAATATAAACTTGATTATTTCTGACAGTGTACTTCTGAGGGAGTTGCGCCCTTATAAAAAAATAATAAGGAGACCTGAATCTACATCATACTAAAATTTCATGCGATTTGACTGAAACCACTTTTTCCCTATATTTCACTTCTATTGTGCTCCTATTGTGCTTCTATTGCGCTACTATTGCTGTTGTTTTCATCTCTCAAATTTACAGTAGGTATCGTATGGATGGTAGAAGGTAAGGATGACAATCTCTATGTTACAAAAGTGTCCGACAAAAGGTGTTAAACTGATGGCGGAGTCAGAACCCTTCTCATCTTCAAACATCTTGGTATCAATGATCTCTATACTATATCCCCGTCTTTCCTCTTTAGCTTGATCTAATTGGAAATAGAAGATCGAAACGTCGTAATAATGAGTAATGACTAGACCCCGGACTCTTGTGGCAATGACGTCACAATAGGGTGATTTGGGGAGTAAACGGGACGGTGCTATGAAACACGGTTAAAAACTCGGTTGTTAACCGAATACATTAAATTAGACATTTTTAACAATATTACTTAGTAAGTTGATCAATATTATCGTTTGCTGTATTACTTGCAAACCATGCATTTGTACGTTAAACTGGCATTGGTTTTGTCGGCCACTCGCTCCTTGTTCGTCACAAATGTAACCAAGCCAGTTTAAAGTACAATTGTATAGTTTGCACTAAAAAATAATATTGATCAACTTACTAGATAATTTTGTTGAAAATATCTAATTAAAATGTATTCGGTTAACAACCGAGTTTTTAACCGTGTTTCATAGCACCGTCCCGTTTACTCCCCAAATCACCCTATTGTGACGTCATTGCCACAAGAGTCCGGGGTCTAGTAATGACTTATGAGAGTTGCAAATATTGCAAGCCGCAATTCGCTTTGCATCATCTACAAGGGTAAAATACAGAAGGCGGTAATTCTGGACATGGCGCGCATAGCCGGCGGTTCCTTGCTCTGCGGTTCTGACCTACGGCAGCCTATTAGCCTGAGCCAATGTCCCGTTGCCGATAGTGGTAGCCGTACGATTAAAAAAACCGCAAATCGATCTACAGTTTAGCCGTTTGGCACACGCATACTGGTCAAAACTGCGGGTCAAAACAAATTTTTTGACCCGCAGTTCTTAAAAAAAATCCCTTAGGAGGGGAGTGCCGAGACATTTTTTTATTTGTATGAAAAAAAAAATGTTTTTTCAGAAACCTATCGTGTGTGGTATCTTATGAAAGGGAATTTTGAGGCGATTCTAAAAATATATCACATCATTACATTTCAGCCATTTTTTTTTAATGAACACAAAAATAATTTTCGAAACATACCAAGTTTGGGCTCCTCCAGACACGATATGGCAGATTTTTTTAAATACAATATACCACAAATGATACATAATATCCTCATATCTAACAACAAAAAAGCAATTTTGAAAATGACTGCCGAAAACATATGACCAGTGGTCAGACACATGTATGGACTGACTTTTATCTGACGTAGCTATTTGTACGTTACGTACGAATAGCCATCCATTTGACGTTCCCCTCCCCCGCAAAAATCGGCATACTTTTTTGTATCGGAAATCACAGACATGGCTACTCCATCCGCGTTAAATTCTCATCCGCGTTAAAGACTAAATCATTTCAAACGCTTAACTATATCTAGCGCCGTCCAGAGAGATTTGGAATTGGAACTATTGTTTACTGTTTACAGCTGTATACTTTTTCGACCGTTTTCCTATAAGAGAGACCCATCCTCCATATACCATCCATACCTCTAACGATAGTTGTTGCTTTTGACGTAAGTAGATATCTTAGTTTATTGAAGCTGTTGCATGAAGTTAAATACAATCTGGAGGTCATACTTCGACCACAAAGTGAGACCGAAAGAGAGGGTAATGTAGGGGGCTGCATCTCATTCTAAGTAGAGTGACCATATGTACTATGATGTATGTGGGATTGGGATAGTATGAAGATAAATATTAAATAAAATATGCTTGTCGTCTAGTAAGTATTGTCCAGAAAGAGAAGTCTCATAGTTCATATGGGAACTTATACATTCTACTGACTTAAGGAGCTGGCCACTTCAGATACGTTGGCACGGTAGTGGGAGCAGAGAACCCCTCTAATTAGTTGACTATTTTAAACTTATTGCTAGATCCAGGCATCTGGCAGCTATTTCTCGGAGGACGTCAGAGTGACAGACCAGCAAAATATTTCAGTAAAACTGTCGAAGCCTATCGCTAATATAATAAGTAATAACAAAAAAGTAAAAACATTGCGTATCGCTACGGAGAAAAACAGTCGGTAGGCGACAAACAATACATTAACGTAACGTCATTTTGCACTATTTGCCCCCAACAGAAACTCCTGAAAATGATATAATCTTATTAATTACATGATACTGCACTGCATCAAACCTAGAACTGTAAGATATTTATTTCTTACAACTCGTTTGCATAACACCGATGAACAATTGCCAGATGTCCGCGTCTTAAAATAGGGGATAGTTAGTGTAGCAAACTAAAACTAAGTAAGTACAGGGGATTCGTGGCTCTCACTATTGCGTCATGTCTGATGTGGACAGTTCTCCGACTTTAATATACTTAAAGGTAAATAAAGAAAACATCAATAACATCGAACTGCTCAATGGTTGACTGGAAGAGATCTCTTCCATGTACAAATATTGTATATTCTTCCTGTTGTATTTTTCTTTGTTGTACAAATGTTATACAATCCATACTAATATTATAAATGGGAAAGTGTATGTGTTTGTTTGTTTGTCCGTCTTTCACGGCAAAACGGGGCGACGAATTGACGTGATTTTTTAAGTGGAGATATTTGGAGGGATGGATAGTGACATAGGCTACTTTTTGTCTCTTTCTAATCCCCCACTTCCCTAAAATGGGGGGTGGAAGTTTGTATGGAGCATTCCGGGGGGCAAAGAGGAATCGTGTTACCCCGAATTTAACGCGAGCGAAGCCGCGGGCAAAAGCTAGTAAAGTATATTTTAACGGTCTCCTAGCCAAGTCGGTAGTGACCCTGCCTATGAAGCAGGTCCCGGGTTCGAATCCTGGTCAGGGCAATTATTTGTGTGTTTATCACGGATATTTGTTCCTGAGTTATGGATGTTTTCTATGTATTTAAGTATTTATATGTATATATCTATTACATATATCGTCGTCTAGTACCCACAACACAAGCCTTATTGAGCTTACTGTGGGACTAGGTTGATTTGTGTAAGATTGTCCCATAATATTTATTTATTTATTTATTATACTGCCACTACTACAATTTTTTGTATGGCCTTGTGCCATTTTACGACCCTTTCGAAAGGGCCTAAAAAGACCCGCGGGCCACTCCTGTCCTGTGTAAGTAATACTTAGGAACAGACCATGTACTTATGTACATTTCTGTAAAAACAACAAAACCGACCCGTAGCTTGCCGACATCATAGTCACCCTATTGTTTGACAATCTTAACTTGTTGTTAAATCGTAAAATTGAATGATTGTGGATTACCGGTGAAAGGAAAGTCTACTTTATTGTTAAGTCTCACCCCTGCACCCTTTTACGCAACATATCTTGACCATTACTTAAAAATGTTGTTACGAAATGTTGTTGAGCTGAGCGGCGTCATTTGAAATCCCATCAAAAACATAAATGTGAAAGGCTGCCAAGTTCGATACTATGGGAATGCTTCGCCTATAAAAGAAGTGAGATCTGAATAAGTACCAAGTTCCATAAAAATACCTCAAATCATAAATAGTTATAGGAATGCACACTTGATTTCCAGCAGTTTTTAAGGTACATTTTGAATAAGTATCACGTTACATAGAAATACCTAAAATTATAATAGTCAGAGAAACGCACACCGGTTTTTTTAGTAGTTTCCTGATAACATTTATTATTTTCAGTACTTTTTAATGATGTTACTTGGCAAGTTTTCACACACCACACACCTTTTCAATGCAATGAATCGACACCTTTGGACTGCAATGTGTCAAGTATATAATTTTCTATTAAAACTTGCCAAGTTACATCATTAAAAAGTACTGAAAATAATAAATGTTATCAGGAAACTGCTAAAAAAACCGGTGTCCGTTTCTCTGACTATTATAATTTTAGGTATTTCTATGTAACGTGATACTTATTCAAAATGTACCTTAAAAACTGCTGGAAATCAAGTGTGCATTCCTATAACTATTTATGATTTGAGGTATTTTTATGGAACTTGGTACTTATTCAGATCTCACTTCTTTTATAGGCGAAGCATTCCCATAGTATCGAACTTGGCAGCCTTTCACATTTATGTTTTTGATGGGATTTCATTTATTTTTGTTAGGTGTAGGTTCTTTATTCTTTTTTTATCACGGACGGCGCGAGCGCGGCGGACGAGTGTAGGCAGCGACGGAGGGTGCGCGAGGCGGGGAACGGAATTTTTATCTAGTATCACTATACATACATATATCGGGATTTCGGGATCGATCGGGCATCGCGAGTACCTATAATCTATGATAAATCCTATTTTACTATTTATTTATAGGTGATTTTTACAAATAAACTGGCTCCCTACACCTATAAAATGTACCTACTTACATATAATTACATACATCAATAACGTACTTTATACTGTTTGTAAGTACGCTACCTACATAGATAATTAATAACTTGGTAATACCTACCTACCAGTAGGTATTATAATTGGTGGCCTATTATGTAGCCCTAGAAGTGGACCATCCCATCTCATCCCGTGGCGTATCGGAGGGTGAGATGGGCAGTAGTATATATAATTCCATCTTAGAGTATATATGATTTCCATGTTCTTGAATCTGCGATTTTATTAGTTGTAAAATTAGAAATTATTTAGACTATGCGAGAAAAAATAGTCTTTTCATTTTTGTTTGACTGATTTAGCGCACCTAGTGTACCTAGCAGTGTTGGCCGAACGTTAGTGTTATTGAAAATTAAAAATTGAAGATTGAAACACGTTAGTTAAAATTGAACACTAATAGTTTAGTGCAAATTGATTTCAATTAGAATTGAAATTAATTGTAACTAACGTGTTAATCCTTTGCGAATAACTAATAATTGAAGATATTTAATTTTTCACACCACCTGCTCGACAATGCCAAATTATATATCATGCAAACCTCACCGAAAGCAAATCATTATAGCCCTTGGCTTTAGCCGGGTTATAATGTTGTACTAAATCTCATTATAACCCGCTGGTTAATAATGTGATTTCACTTCCCATAGTTCTTATTGTTATGTGCTTAAAGTCTAATTTGGTAAAGTCCGCACGGTGCACAGCCCCGCGACGCCACCCGGGGCCCGCGCCCCCGCGTCGAACTGATTTGAAAATCGAAGTTATTCGGAAAATCGTGCTGGCCACCTTTTTTAAATACCTAAAACAAATGCCGCGAGTGTCATAAGACGCTGCAGTATACGGAGTAAAACTGCAGGTTCTATAAAAATTGAAGATAAAATTTGAATAAAATGGACTAATGTATCAAGAATAAATTTTTAGGGTTCCGTAGCCAAATGGCAAAAAACGGAACCCTTGTGGATTCGTCATGTCTGTCTGTATGTCTGTCCATCCGTATGTCACAGCCATTTTACTCGGAAACTATACGACGTATCTGAATAAAATTTACACATAAGGTGTATTTTGTATGCCGCTACTTAGTTATGTATATTTGAAAAAAAAAAATTAGGGGGGGGGGGCGCTCCATACATGTAACTATTTTTTTTGACTAAATATCAACATGTGACACATCAATGATAGGTCTTTAAAAATAACATTGAGGTTTCTTTGACCATTTTGTGATTAAGTGAATATTTTCTGAAATAATCGCTTCGAAAGTCAGAAAAATTGTGCCCCCCCCCCTGTAACTTTTGAACCGTAACTCCAAAAATATGAAAAAAATTGAGGAGATGCGTCTTATCATATACTTTCTACGCAAATTGTTTTGAACATTATCGGTTTAGCTATTTTTGAGTTATCTCAAAAAAACCATAGGCACCAGATACGACCTTTTGGTATAAGTTTGGTTCCATTGAAGGTACGGAACCCTCCTATGTGTGGTCCGACACGCACTTGGCCGGTTTTTACTTTTGATTTACTTTAATAAAAATCCGTTTCTAGTAGCCTTAGCTATTTTATTGTATCGCAAGAGGTGAGAAAAGTAGAGTATACTCCTCGGGGATAAAGCTGTTTTTGTCATGGGCGCGCTTGAACCCCTCACTGCACTCAGGACTCAGTCTTAATTCCCTCGCTTCGCTCGGGAATTAACTCATAAACCCCTCCCTACGCTCGGGATTAAAATCTGGACTCCTTCGTTACGTTCAGGATTCAATATTGCGCCCGTGACATAAAACAGTGCTTTATCCCCTTGGTGTACAATCTACTATTTAGTCTTTCTCAAAAATTTAAACATTAATTTAATTTTTAGTGTAGATTGAATTGGTAATTGACATTAATAATTTACCTATCTAAACGCGAATTTAGGTTAAGCTACGAGGTTTTGATTACTTTTACTTTTACTTTTACTTTTACCTTGACCTTGACCTTGACCTTGACTTTCACTTTTATTTTCACTTTCTTTAACTTTCACTTTTACTTTCACTTTGACTTTTACTTTGACTTTCACTTTGACTTTCACTTTCAATTTGACTTTCACTTCCACTTTGACTTTGACTTTCACTTTCACTTTGACTTTCACTTTGACTTTCACTTTGACTTTCACTTTGACTTTCACTCTGACTTTCACTTTGACTTTCACTTTGACTTTCACTTTGACTTTCACTTTGACTTTTACCTTTGACTTTCACTTTGACTTTCACTTTCACTTTGACTTTCACTTTGACTTTCACTTTCACTTTAACTTTAACTTTGACTTTGACTTTTACTTTCACTTTGATTTTCACTTTCACTTTCTCTTTGACTTTGACTTTGACTTTAACTTTCACACAAAGAAAGTAAAAGTAAAAAGAAGCTCCAGATTTTGATACCGGTACCATCTGCTCATCAGTACAAGTCGAATGAGCCCAAACAGCATGAGTCTATGATGCGCCAAACCCGAGATCCAGTAGGGATCCCCAGGGTCCAGCATGAGCTCCAGATTTTGATACCGGTACCATCTGCTCATCTGTACAAGTCGAATGAGCCCAAACAGCAAGAGTCTATGATGCGCCAAACCCGAGATCCAGTAGGGATCCCCAGGGTCCAGCATGAGCTCCAGATTTAGATACCGGTACCATCTGCTCATCAGTACAAGTCGAATGAGCCCAAACAGCATGAGTCTATGATGCGCCAAACCCGAGATCCAGTAGGGATCCCCAGGGTCCAGCATGAGCTCCAGATTTTGATACCGGTACCATCTGCTCATCAGTACAAGTCGAATGAGCCCAAACAGCATGAGTCTATGATGCGCCAAACCAGAGATCCAGTAGGTAGCCCTAGGGTCCAGCATGAGCTCCATCTTGTGTTATTGGTCCCGACTTCCGAACCCGAGATGCAGTTTTAAAATTAATTATTAGTGTAAGACAAGGATTAATTTAGTTACACTAACGTTAATCTAATTAACTGTAATTCTTATTAAATTTTCGAGACGTTAGTGTAACTAATAGGTTAATTCTAATTGACGGTTAGTGTAATTGACGACGTCACAAAATCAATGCGAACTAACGTTAGTAAAAATTGATGTTAGTGTAATTGATTAGTTACGGAATTAATCTTCAATCTTATTGATCAATTTTCAATTCTAATTGAAATTATCGGCCAACACTGGTACCTAGTGACCTGCTTTGCACTTCGTAAATCGTGGGTTCGGTTCCCGCAACAGACACACACAGAGTGGTGAACAATTTTATTGTTCTTGTCTTTAAGACAAACATGTATTGTCTTAAATTGGTATGTATCTAAATTTAAATAAGTCTTATCTCATTTCCACTCCATACCTACTTATAGTAGAACAAAATTACACATTCGTTGTTTTCGAAATTGACTCACACTTGGCCGTTTTCAGATTTTTACTTTATTTCGACCTAAAGACAAACCTTCGAGCCAAATTTCAGTTCGGTACGACCATTGGAAGATATACCCATTTAGTTCATTATGACTTCATAGTAGAACAAAGTTACACCTTCGCTATTTTTAAAACTGACTCACACTTGGCCGTTTTCAGATTTTTCCCTTTACTTTGACCTTAAGACCTATCTCCATGCCAAATTTCAAGTCAGTACGACCATTGGAAGTGGTCTAGGTTTTTGATGAGTCAGTGAATCAGTGAGTGAGTCAGTGAGTGAGTGTATAGTAAAAATAGCGATTTTCTGACGTCAATATCTCAAGAACTGCTATAGGTAGAATAATGAAATTTTGTATTCTAGACAATTAAGGGGATGTCAACAGACACTCGAAATTTCATATGCGTAGATAAAATATGTTTTGAGTTATAGGGTGGTCGAAATTGGCCCGAAATCGTTCGTGTAATATAACCCACGGCCGGTGTGTCGCTTTTTTTGCTCGAACTTGGCGGACACACTGCCGTGTGTCTAGATAATATCAGTGACATATTATGTCAGTGATGGGACTGATGGGATGGGGATACCAGACCGTATTTTAAATATTACAAAACTTACTACTGTCTGCAATATTAAATGCAATTCTTTAATTTAATTAATAAATAATATTTACGTCGTAATTAATTCGTATTAATTACGACGTAACGTAAAGTATTAATTCAAATCTTCTAGTGTGTTACTAAAATAAATGTATGTAAATAAAACCACATTGGTAAGTTTCATAAGTTGGCAGCATTGTGCGAGTGAGACACCGCCCCCTACATTATGCTCTCTATCGGACCGTTTTTATTACTTTTTACTAGAGTGTCTATTGAAATATTACCCAAATATTTGCCGGGAAATTCAAAAAATCATGGGCTGGTCACACCTTGTGTACCAGGAATAATAGTTTTGATACTAGAAAATACTTTTGACTTCTGTGCACACGTAAGGTAGGTAGGTTTAGGTAAACAGACAGAAGTCAATGAAGTAAACAAGCTTCACAGGGTGTTACAAAGATCTTTAGCCGACTGCAACAAGAGAAATACATTCAGAAATTAAATTCCCCAAAACATGCTCAGAAGCAAGTAAAAACAATCTAATAACTACGTACTTGAGTTCCCTATTCACTTGTTTTAAGGGATGGTTTTAGTTGGTTTACGTACTGTATAGACAGACAGACATGTTTCGCGAAAATATTTTTATTTATATTTTTACATAAAATTAGGTACTACTGACCAGTCAGTCCACAGATTTCTCCTAAATATTGGTTTTCAGTAAGTAACTTCTTACGTTCCAATGTTTTGATTGTATTGATATTTTCCAGAACTTCTAGTTTATCCGTTTCTTTACACACTTGTCCTGTTTATGAGATTCAGGTATTAATAAATTCACGTACTTAATCAAAGTTATAGGCAAATGTTAGAACTAGTACTTAAAGTATCAAAATATTAATAGAGCTCCAACCTACAAAATTGTTGACGACTTGTAAACATTGCAGTTTTTCGTTACACAACACGCTTCACGTCAACTTCGCACATCGTCGTATTTATTTACGAGCCTAAATAATAGTTTGCAGTACAGTTATTTTTAATATTATTTAAAATAAACCCCGTATAACCGTGAACAATTTGAAATAATGACATAAATTGACAACAGACTTTTACCTTTTTTTAAATCATAGACAACTGGTGATACAACCAGCGAAATATCTGTCAACAATATTTGGCTAGTCAGACTCTAGTGACCTATGAACGACTGTTTTGCTCGGTAATAAGGTTCAACTGTGGTTAGGGAAATATAGTAAAAGTACTAGCCGGATTGTCTTATGATCCGTGAGCTGTTTAGCGTTTGGTTTAGCGTCACTCAAAAGTGAGATATCACACCTAGTCAATGAGCTGCTTATTACCATGGATTTATATGAAGATCGGATTATCATGGATCGAATACTTCGGTCACAAAGTGAGGTCGAAAGAGAAGTTTATCTAGGAGACTGTGTCTCGTTTTGACTAAGGAGGTAATGACGTCATCAGACAATCAAATGTCAATATGTGTCAAATCTGACAATTTTGTAACGAGTGCGAGTGAGACACCGCCCCCTACTATTATGCTCTCTATCGGACCGTTTTTACTACTTTTTACGAGTCACCTATGAACGACTGTTTTACTCGGTAATAAGGTTCAACTGTGGTTAGGGAAAAAGTGTAAGAATTAGATCCACTTCATATAAATCCATGCTTATTACGTATTCGTAATAAGGAGGTGTAAACATTATTTAAACAGTAAGTAAAAATGTAAGAAAAAGTGAAAACTGCCTTTCTACCTAATAGTACGGGCGGGGACCGTAGGATCTGCTACGTTACGTGATACAAAGATAAGCCCCATGGCACATGTTCATAAAACTTATGCTGAGTTTCAAAAAAAATTGAATTGTCCGAAAGCACAAAAAAGTACCACTTCCGGTGTAAAAAATTAGAATTGTCCGAAAGCACAGAAAAGTAGCATACCAATTTATTATGAGTCAAAAATTTCGAAGCCTAACTTCTCTAACTTATTTTGTACTTATCTACAAATATTTCATGAGTTTTGCATACTTACTTACATTCATCCAGTTTACAATCAAGGTAAATGGGATAAGGCTATCTTTCTCTTCGTGTCGTTACCGCGCGATGCGACAGTTTCTCTAGCGTTATCTTATCACTTATCACTCTTATCAGTAACGCAGAAGAAAAATTAACCAAATTACAATTTGTTACGTTGTGTTCAAATACTTTAAATATTTTTATATAACACCACGTTAGACACCTATCTTTTCAACTGACAAGATTTCGAAGGACGAGGTTCACAATTCGTCGGGATCTTGTTCACCGATTATTCGAAGACGTCTGGACCGATTTGGGAAATTCATTTTTTGTCTGAAAGAGTATACTTCATTGTTGGTCCCATTGTAACTAGGTCAGGATCTAATGATGGAATCCTGGAGAAATCGAGGGAATTCT
This sequence comes from Pammene aurita, assembly GCA_947086415.1. NCBI lineage: Eukaryota > Metazoa > Arthropoda > Insecta > Lepidoptera > Tortricidae > Pammene > Pammene aurita. The sequence goes on along the minus strand of OX352289.1, from coordinate 71,970,229 downwards.
TCAAATATTATACGCACACCTACGAGTATAGTGATTTACTTTATTACAGTAGCTCGGGCATTTCCTTTTGGAAAGGTGGAGGCTAAGTGAAGTCGATTATTTTTTGTTTAAATTTATTAATACAAGCTAACGCTAATTCTCTGCCTTCTAACCCGAATAGCGTTATCTCAAAAAAAAGTTGTATACAAATGTATACGAGTATATATTTCCGAAATTTTAGAGCTCAGAATTCTACCAGCAGGATCAGAAGATCGTAACCTACATTCCTAATAGAATGGTAGAGACTATTATTAGCCATGTTTTTTCAGCGGTCTCTCAATAGCTCCCCATATACTTGTACCTACTGTCGGTCCGTGGTAGATAAAATGAGCAAGGCCCGTTGCCGACCGCCTGAAAGCGCGACCCACGCAGGCGCGGATGCAGGATTTCATTCAGGGGGAGGCGCTTTCCTTCACAAAAAACTTGCGGTCCGTAGCTGTGGCCCCCGTTGTACACGAGGCTCCTGCATGGCCGGAAGTGCCTGGCAAACTGGTTCAAAAGTGACGTAAATTTGGAGTCAAATTTGTAACTTTTGAACCATTCTGCCAGGAACTTGCAGACTGGGTTTTTTGTACCTACATACAAATTGCTATTTGTTGCCACAAGTGTCATCTTTATATCAAATTACGTAGGTAAATACCCTCCATTTTTTACACCGGAAGTGGTCCTTTTTTGTACCACGCACAAACGTACGTGTACGTGTTTTGTACGTTGTTAAACGTAGCATACGAAAAGACTTACGAGATTTTAATACAAAATTAATCGAAATTGTCATCAAAACACATACTCCTCTCAGATACGCCAGAAATGGAGTCAACAAGGAAAGGGCATGGATCACAAGCTTACAAGACGAAGATGGAAAGAAACACAGCAGCAGAGACAAAATTACGGAAATTTGCACAAAGTTTTATTCATCGCTGTATTCAGATCCATCTATCGTACCTTGTACAAGTGATAATTATTCCTGTCCGAGCACCATCCCCCCCATAACTGGTTACAAGGTCAATACCGCTCTTAAAGGCTTAATGTATCAGAAAAGTCCAGGAGATAATGGTGTTACGACCGAAACACTAAAGTCAGGAAAAATCACCTTATTGCCCCACCTGACTAACCTATTCAACTCTATTCTAAGTAAATTGGTGAATTTCCACAAGATTTCTGCCACTCGAATATTATCCTTCTCCATAAGAAAGGCGACAAATCCGAAATAGGAAACTACAGACCAATTAGTTTAATTTTACATATTTATAAGTTATTTATAAAAATTATAGAAAACCGCATTGCCTCACTGCTTGACAAACACCAGCCACCAGAACAAGCTGGATTCCGACCTAGTTTTTCTACCACAGACCACCTCCACGCCATTAACCAAATAATTGAGAAATTCAACGAGTTCAACAAACCCTTATACATGGCGTTTGATGATTACAACAAAGCCTTCGACAGCGTGAAATATTCTGCCGTATTTTCAGCCATGCGACAGCACCAGGTCAACAATACTTATGTTGAACTCGTTGAATCCATCTACCGCAAAAGCACAGCGTGCATTAAATTACATGTTCCCGGTCCAAGATTTTGCATCGAAAAAGGGGTAAAATAGGGCAATCCGCTTTCTCCGAAACTGTTCACCTCTTGCTTGCAGGAAATTTTCCAGAAGCTGGCGGTCAAGTGGGAAACGATGGGCATCGACATCGGCGGCAAGAGGTTGACTAACCTGCGTTTTGCCGACGACATCGTCCTATTCTCCCACACTGCATCCCATCTAGAGCAAATGCTGCAAGACCTTAGCTCGGCAAGTTTTGAAGTCGGACTCACAATGAATAGGGTCAAAACCCAATTAATGACCAACGGCATGAAGCGTAGGGTCAAGGTATCTACCTGCCCATCTGGGCAGGAATTACAATATGTCGACGAATACACCTATTTGGGCCAGATAGCATCCTTCGATAACAGGCAGACCAAGGAAATCGATCGACGCATCGAGAACGCCTGGAAGAGCTTCTGGTCCATGAAAGCGCTTATGAAGGGTAACCTTCCACTGGCACTAAAGCACAAACTCGTCGACATGTGTATCCTGCCCATCCTAACCTACGATGCACAAATATGGTCATTAACGGAGGCTCAAAAGTCCCGACTCAAAATTTGCCAGCGAGCCATGGAGCGCAGCGTACTAAATAGGAGTTCGTAGAACCGATCGGATTAGGAACACCGAACTGCGCTCCAGGACAGGTATCTCGGATGTGGGTATCAAGACCGCCAAGTTCAAGTGGGATTGGGCTGGACATGTCTGCCGCATGCACCCGGAACGATGGGCTAAATTAACTACTGAATGGACCGAACAAATCGGCCGGGGCAGAGGCAGACCAAAAAGGAGATGGCGGGACGATCTGGACGCATTTTGTAGCGACTGGCGAGAGCATGCACTAGGCCGTGACGAGTGGCGGAAGCAAGGGGAGGCCTTTGCCCAGCAGTGGGATACAATATAGGCTACGGAAAAAAAAAATGGTTTCTAATAGTGATGCAAACTCGTAGTAGGTACTTTTACGAATATCAGTACGAATAGCAGTTTCAGGAATTTACGAATACGGATAGCAGCTATTATATTATATATGACTTACATTAAATCTACTGTTCAAAACAAATAAACCATGTAGGTATATTTGTTTTCGTGAGTTCCCAAACAAATATTCCTACATTTACCTAATGAATATGATTAGTATTTTAGATAAGGAAGGTTTCTTTATGGTAAATTCGTTTTTATACCTAAGCTCTGTCGTTTGTTTTCCTTTCTTCTCCAAACATGATTTCTTGGTAAGATGACTTTTTGAAGTTTATATGTATATAGGGGATGTTTTGTACCAACTATTTTCCTTACAAACTGCTCAATATTGTTACACATTTTTATTTAGCATCATCTTGTATACTAACCTAACCTTAAAGTTGTATGTTAAAATTTATAGTCAGCCATAAAATAATTGTGTATTGCAAATAAATATATTTAGAAGTTCAATAACGGGCCACCTTATACTAAACAATAATTACTGGCCACCCTTCAATAACTGACCAAGTTATACTAAAACTAATTGCGTTTGAAAGTGAGTTAATTTTTGGTATGAAGGGGCCAATTATTAAAAGGTGGCAGTTACTGGCGATTTACCCTAATTGTTTATAGTTTCGATAAGTAGTGGTCAAGTTTGCGTAGTATGGATGTTACAATCTGCCAAATATCAATTCTTACCTTGATAAATAATCCCGCTTTGAACGAACGCTAATGCTGCACTTTGGTAGCATATCAAAACTCCCTATTACTTAATGGTAAAAGGACGTAACTGTCGTAACTCAAACTCCATAACAAATTACTAGAACAACCATCTAGATGACCTAGAGAACTGTACCTACTGCAACCTTCTTATCAGTTTATGTTCCCTGTATCATCCTAACAGAACAGATTGTTATATTAAAATGTAATTTTAATTAAAGCGCCATCCAATGGGTGTCAGTGACTAGAACCAGCTTTTTCTAACCAGCTTTTTACCACAGCCAAATAGCACTAGACCCTACTCATAGTGTTGTGTTCCTGCTGGTGAGTAAGGTTGCCAAAGAGCTCAAAGAGGACCCAGTGTGTTGACGATGAGGGACCCTCTTGTTCCTTTAGCCGTCAACACAGTGAATCCTCCTTTTTGTAAAGGGTCGGCAACGCGCATGTGACTCCTTTGGAGTTGGAGGAGGTTACGGTAGCTGCTTACCATCAGGCGGGCCGTTAGCTTGTTTGCCACCGTCGTGGAATTAAAAAAAAATGAAAACGCCATGTCTGGACTGCACATAGACCACGGAGGTTTTAGCTTGTCTCAGCCCACACATGCGCATTGGTCTGTGGGACTACAGAATCTACAGATACGAAACGCAACGCCCGAGTGGGAAAACGCCAGACCAAAAATACTTGAATAAGTAAAAATCAATCATATCAAGAAATAAGAAGATATTTATTAAGTATTGTTTCAATGTTCTAAGTTGCTTCATAACTTGTTCAGGCTATGTTCACACGGCGTCATTTTCCCCGTATAATAATAAGGACCTACCTAGTATTAATAAGTATATACCTAGATTTTGTGTGTGAGACTTACTACTTTCACCCCCTTCTATAAGAGCTCTAGGGGTGAATTCAACTTTTGAATATATTTTAAAAGAATCATTATAAAATAACAAAACTGTGGTAGACTTCATTTCCGTATCTCGATGCACATAATTAATTCTGAAGATAATAAATCAAATTCTCATGATTTCAAAAAATATACACTTTTTAACCCTTTAGGGGTTTGACGTCTGGTTCCCACGACGTCTGGTGGCTATTAAGACCACTTCCCGAAATGTTAACTTTCTCAAACTGGCTAGTTTCCTAAATGACAACTTCCCGAAATGTTAACTTTCTCAAACTGGCTAGTTTCCTAAATGACCACTTCCCGAAAGTTAACTTTTCAAAATCACTACTTTTCTAAATTACTAAAGGTTGAACACGCCAAAACCTGGGCACGCAACATTTGTTTTTAAACCAGTTTGAAAATAAATAAATACATTATGAATACCTCATTTAATGACAAATGTAATGAATTCTAAAATTACATTTTTAATTTTAATTAATGTTTACACAGTAATTCATAGATCGAACTTTTGTACGCATACGGCTCATAAGACTTTGCACCCTCCCTTTAGAAAAGATTTTTGTCACCCAGGTCCATATTTTTTGTAGCTCAGGGACCTATTTCACTTCTCCGCCTTTCTTTTTTAGAATTCCTTTCATAATACTCCAGTACTCTTCAACAGGCCGCAGTTCTGGACTATTTGGCGGATTGCATATTTTGGGTACCACCATGATCCTGTTAGCGTTGTACCATTCCCTTACTGATTTTGCGTATTGGAAACTGGCTAGATCTGGCCAAAACAGCGGTGGTGAGGCATGCTGTCTTATAAAAGGCAGCAAACGCTTCTGTAAACAATCTTTCCGATAAATATCGCCTTTTATTGTCCCGGTGGGGATAAAGGAGCGACTTATTTTACCACAGCTACATATTGCCTGCCAAAGAAGGTATTTTTTTGGCAATTGCCCTCTTTTTTTTAATTCAAAATCTTCAGGAGTATCTGTTCGAGATTTGCTAGTATAAAACTCTTGACCAGGTATTTGTTTAAAATCCAATTTTATATACGTTTCGTCGTTCATCACCGCGCATTCAAATTTTGTAAGAAAATCTTCATAGAGTTGTCGCCACCGTATCTTTGCGGATAAGTTCTGTTTTGAGTCTCGATCTGGTGCGGCCTGGGTTTTATAACTCCTCAGCCCTGCCCTCTGTTTCACTTTTTGGACATAGGACTGAGACATTTTCACTTTTTTAGCAACATCACGAGATGAAATCGTATGATTTGAGACAAAAATCTTTACAAGACTCATTCCTTTTTATTATTCTTGACTCCCTGCAACCCACCACTTCCTAGCTTTCTATCTATTGTCAAGCGTTCACGGAAAGTTTTTAATACGAGACCAACCGTAGATTGTGGATATTTCAGTCTTTTCGCGATATCTGTGTAGCTTAACATGGGATTTTTTTCATGTTCGTGCAAAATGCGTTCACGTTTTTGATGTTGTACGCTCGACATTTTGCCAACGAATAAATAAAAGAAAATAAAATTATCATCATTTTTATAGCTCAGTTCCTTGTGAGAAAATTGTTGTTAAAAATTTTTGAATATATGCATTTTTTTGAATAACTATAGCTATTTTTATATGCCCAGGTTTTGGCGTGTTCAACCTTTACCTCCCAATATGTTAACTTTTTCAAAATGGTTAGTTCCCTACATGACCACTTCCCAAAATGTAAACTTTTTTAAAACGGCTACTTCCCGAAAAGATAACTTTTCATAATTAATAAATGTTTTCTTTCCAAAATACAAAGGTTTTCATCTTTACCACTTCCTGAAATTATTGCTTCTAGTATCATTATATTATAATAAGATATTGAAGTGATCCTTAACCTTATCTTATACTGGCTACTTTAGATACAGGCCTCTCTTTAGTTAATATCAATTTAAATATTTCAATTCCATTGTCAATCATTTTGTCTTTAACGTCACATCAGTCAATTCTATTCAAGTTAAAATTCTTCTTTAAGCCGAATAAATATATGTATAAATAAAGTGACAAACTCTGAGCATGAGTGGTGAGCTAGTATTTATTAAAAATCAAAAGGGCGGGGAGTTACTTCTGTGGAATGGTTATAAACATAATTACGTTAAAAATAATAAAAATGGATCATCTTTGTGGAGGTGCACAGAGCGAGATGAATGTGCTGCAAGCATCACTCTTGACGCTTCAAAAGAAAACATTCTGCGAGAATCGACGCATGTATGTCGAAAAGATTTTATTAAAAGCGAGATAATAATGAAAATATCTGATTGCAAAAGGAAAGTATGTGAAAACCTGGGTCCTGTACAGCAGATATTTGAAGATACATTCGTTGATCTTAAAGAGCATGGAAAATGTTATTTACCCGAAATACCTTTATTTTCATCAGTGAAAAGCAGTTTATAGGGAGCGAAGAAAACGCCTTGCTATTGATAAATGTCTTTAAAATACTAGAAGAGGTACAGGTACCGGAAATTTATAAAACATCTTTTTTAATTGCGGACGACGGTACCGACGATAAAATTCTTATTTTTGCTACAAAATTGGCAAAAAAAATTATTAAGGCATATGCAAACAAAAATGGCATATACTATGGAGATGGTACTTTTACCTGTGTCCCGGTGCCTTTTTTTCAACTATTTACGATTCACTTAGACGTCAAGTCCACAGAAAAAGCATGTAATGTTGTCCCCATAGTCTTTACCTAATAAGTCAGAAAGGACTTACATTCGGTTCATTAAGCTTGTATATGAGAAGCTTGGCATTTCCGTGACTACTTACAAATGCGACTGTGAGCAGGCTCAGATGAATGCCGTAAAAGAAATATTTCCTAGAGCCAACATTACCCTATGCTTTTTTCATTTTAATAAAGCTGTGCACAAAAAAGGAAATAAACTTCAAGCCGACCTAAAAAGAACCGGCAAGAAGGTTGTCGATTATTGTGCTCTATTTTCGCTTCTACCTGCTGAGAATTTTGCAGAAGCTTGGTCTTCGATCTTGGAAATGCCAGGAAAAACAACTCAAACTGAAGAGTTTCTGAAATATTTTAAAGATTTTTGGTATCCTCGCCAGCCACCTGCAATGTTAAGTTGTTCTGAACAGCTATTTAGAACAACGAATGCCCTAGAGGGGTGGCATAGACGTCTAAACGCATATATACCGAAAACTCCTGATTTTTACTTGTTCTTAAGCAAACTGCGTAAGGAGGCAGTTCACGGTGATTTTAAAATGAAACAAGATATTTTCAACAGATTAAAAAACAATCGGCGTAAGCAGGACATCTTGTTTGATACAAAGCTTTCTTTACTGACCGAAGAACTTGAAGATAAGTCACTGACAAGTATGGGATTTTTGAAAGAAGTTATTGACTTCAAGCATGGTTTGGGAGTAACTTTCCGAACAAAGAAATTACACCCACGACGACGACGACATTGATTGATTACTACTGAAGTTAACAGTTTCACAAAGGAATAGCCTATTTAGTTTTATTATACATAATAGCATGTTAAGCTATGTTATGTTATGTTTAATTTGTCGCTGAATATATATACAACTTATTGATTGTTTTTTTAGTTTAACTTTTAACATTTTTCCTTCTAAAATAAGAAAAATATAGCTAAGTAGTAAAACTTCTGCTGTCAAGCTATTCCAGTATGATGCTCCTAACCAACCGGTGGCACTACACTTGGCAGGGGGTTTTCCAAATATTGGTGCCTTTTTGTAAAGAAATAAGCACGAATATTTGGCCAAATACGCCAACTGTAGTGCGGGTTGAAACAATAATGCTGCTTTTGGCGGTATGACGAGTTAGAACAAAATTTTGGTATGACGAGTTAATGCCAGAATCCACAGTATCAGTAGTATTCAGTAGGTAGTGGGTAGTGCCCATGGGAAATAAACATTTTGGTAAGTAGACTATTTAAGAAGTGTGCGTAATGAGAAAAGGCCCCATCAGAAAATGGACATAATGGGAAATATACATTTTGGTAAGTAGACTATTTAAGAAGTGTGCGTAATGAGAAAAGGCCCCATCAGAAAATGGACATAATGGGAAATATACATTTTGGTAAGTAGAGGTTTTAAGAAGTGTGCGTAATGGGAAAAGGCTATTGTGGGAGTTCACATTTCGGGAAGTGGTCTAAATAGCCACCAGACGTCGTGGGAACCAGACGTCAAACCCCTAAAGGTTTTTAACCCCCTGTATCTTTATATCTGCAACACTTACAGATCTGTTGTGTATGGAAATGTTGTAGACAATTTTATCTTCTTTATACGTTCCATAGACATTTTAGGCATACTGATAACCGTTTAAGCGCCAAGGTTCAAGAACTGACTTTTGGCACCTTTAACCAACCAAACGGGCCAATGCCCCCCCCCCCCCCTAAATGTCTAAAATCTAGTATTTTAACAACTAACCTATAGCCTACCAATAACCATTAAAACATTTTCTACACCACCTTTTGTAAGGCAAAATGCTCCAATGATTGATCTAGAATTTGTAATATAACTTCGAAAATCGTTCACAGAGTTTCTAAGCGGTGAAAACTCGTGTTCGAGATATTTTGTCACCGTGGATGCGATATTCTCAATGAGTGTTGCGTGTTTGGGACGATTACTTTTTATTATTTTGTACCTACGCTATGATGCTGCCCAATATCAATTTGTGCTTAAAATTAAAATCAAAGTAGTACGCACGTTGTACGCCGCTGTCTCCTTCTAGCAAATTCGAGTCGAACGAAACAATGAATCATTTTCGCTAAAATAAATAAAAACTTCTTTCCACCATACAAATGTAGTTTTTCTAAGGACCATTGTTGGAAATGTCATTGTGACAGTTGCCTTCCCCATTATAAAACAAGTTATTTTTATCATTCCATGACAATGTGACAGTAAGGGGATTTCAGTACAAAACGTGTATCAAGTTTGGTTATATTTTTCCGTGAGATTTGAAATACGAGTTTAATAGACACTGTGTGAACGGCGCTTTCCTACAGCCGCCATCAAATATATCGGAGCGGCCATGGTACTCAAAAATATCTCAAAATGCACCCTATCGCCTTGACAATAGAGGCGTTGTTCAGATATTTGTGACCACCTTGGCCTCTCTGATATATCTGATGGCGACTATAAACGGGAAGACCGCAAACAAGGAAATATGAAATTGAATGACCGTCATGTGAACGTAGAACAGGACGTGACGAAGGCTCATAACAACATATTAGGTAGTATTAGCAGGCAGGAGGACAGGGCAGCTTGGGCAAGGACTTACCTGGGGACAACAGGACAGTGAGCGTCAGGGTGGTGGCGGGTGGACTTCGGGAATATAAGCAAGTTTTTCATAAAGCTACTGTAACTTTGGCGTATCTACCTCAGTGTACATTTACTAAAATTCAGTGTACAGTCACCGGCAATAGTATCTGCCTACACGAAGGCCGCAAAAATATGTGACCCGCTCTTATTTGTAGGGCCATAAAAGCGTGTCACATATTTTTGCGGCCTTCTTGTATGAAGATACTATTGCCGGTGACTGTACCTCTTCCTAAAACGATTTTTTTTAAACTGGTCACGTGCGAATCGGACTCGTGCAGCGGAGGGTTCCGTAAAACTTGTACCTAAGTATGTAAAGAGTTCGTTCATAACAGTGATTATAAGTGAAAACTTTGATTTTATCTTTGAAGAACTATTGTCTCCAGTGATAATCGTCAGGGCCGTAGCTGCATTATGGTGCAATGCCCTACATTAAAATACTAATGCCCTGCGTTAAAAGCTACCATACGATCGAAAAACATGGACACGGCCCTGGTAATCATTATGCCTTGCAAACATAGTATGTTCTATAAGCCAGTACAGTACCATAAAACATATATAACTTCAAACAATTTAAGAATATTTCCACCCAACGAGCCAACGGACGCCAAGGACTCCTTTCATCTGAAAGTGGCCACCAATCCGTCAACATTTTAGTCCACCTGCCGTCACCCAGCCTGGCCACATGTCCTGCCCAATTCCATCTGAGTTTAGTAATGGTATCTCCTACGTCTCGCACCTTGGCTCGTTGGGTGGATGACATTCGGAAGGTCGCGGTTCACTTCTGGATGAGATTAGCTCAGGACCGGGACAAATGGCGTACTCGATGAGAGGCCTATGCTCAGCAGTGGGCGACAAATGGCTAAAATACTACATTATGCGTGGTTCGATACGCGCTTGGCCGGATTTTAAAGGTTGCTGTAATATGTACATCAGTCGCCGTCAGATATATCGGAGCGGCCAAGGTGGTCACAAATAAGGATGATAAAGTGCATGTTCAGATATTTTTGAGTACCTTGGCCGCTCTGATATATTTGATGGCGACTAGACGATTCCCACCGAACGGGCAACGAAATCAAAATTGAACTTTTCATGTAAGGAGTTACGTTCCATGTTTGGATGACAGCTCCGCGCCACGCGACGTGGCACTAAGAGCTGGCCACGTCAGATGACACAATAATGAGAGCAACAAAACCCGTCTGGTTAGATTGCTATACTATCCTTATTGCTAGATCCAGGCATCTGGCAGCTGACAGACTAGCAAAATTTTTGAATTGGAAAATAGTAATACCAAAATAGGTAAAAACTGCCGAAGTTGTCTCAGGTATAAAGGACAGGGTCTATATTTTAACATTAGAACAAAAAACATTGCGTATTATTTCGGAAACAGAAACAGTAGGCGACAAACTATGAATTGTCCGGATCTAGAAATAAGCATAGTATAGAAAACTAACGAGAGGGGTTTCATCGCTCTCATTATTGTGTCATATCAGACGTGGCCAGCTCTCCGTCTATTAATGCTGCCAATAGAATATGAAATGTAACACCTGTGTAGAAGGTTCAAATTCCTTTACTCCGCCTGTTTGGTGGGAATCGTAAGTACAACACAGTACCGTCCCAAGCGACGAGGTTGGCGCGCGTGGTGGAGTAGGGGTAGTACGCGAGCTGGGTGCCGGACATGTTCTCCTCCGGGGGTAGCAGCCAGCGCTCGTGGCACTCGCTCTCCCTCATGCAGCACTTGATGGCGTTGCAGCACGGCACCTGGTCCGTCATGTAGTGGAGCCAGCCGAACCACTCGGGGGTCACCTTGGTACACATCAAACAGTTATACCACGGACCAGCTTAAGGTGCAGAGACGAGCTAAAACTTGCTGGTCTGTAACTTGGGTGCGGTTCCATTTTCATACAAACAAAATTCATATTTTATATACGTGTGAAAAGCATATTAAAAGTTTCTTTTTAACAACTAAATTCATAATTTTATATCCTTTAACGATTAATTATCATAATACTCATTTATAGAGAGCGGATTTGAACTAGCGATCTCAATATTATTATGGATATGATTAGTGCAATTTGTTAAATACATGTCATGTTGTTTATATAAGGTCTTACAGTCTATTATTATTACACCGCACACCGCAATCATAGCTAAATAATTAGATTAAATGAATGTTATTTTTGCAACAAAATACATTTAAAGAAAAGTATTTTATTCTAAATAAAGGAGTTTTTATACAAGGTTTTTACTTTCTTATTCCGATAAGTTACATTATTTTTGTGTGTAGAAAAAATAATAAAATATTCCAGTCATATCCATATTAATATTGAGATCGCTACTTCAAATCCGCTCTCTACTCATTTAACATAACAACATTTGTTAGAACGTTTATTTTGACTAATGTCATTTAATATAAGGCACTCGTCCCACCGGCGGCAAGTAAGCGAGTAAAGTTAAGCGAGTAGCATTACATCGCGGTCCTTGAAAGGTCGATCGATCACTCTATACCTCGACAAACCGCAATGTAATGCTACTCGCTTAACTTTACTCGCTTACTCGCTCTTGGTGGGACCAGTGCCTAACTCGTCATAATATAATTTAATATACTTACTTATCATAATTTTAATTTAGTATACCACTCATTAATCATACTAACATTAACCATAACGTTTATTTTGACTAATAAAATTACACATATAATTTTAACTGCTATTTCAAAAAAAGTGGTTAGCTCAGAACTGCAACCTTCATTTAAAAACGAACTACTGCTCGAAATATAGATTAGACTCATTATTTTCCTAGCGACATATCGTAAGTAAGAGTAACATAAACAAGATTTAGAAAATAATAAAGTCATTATAATGATGGAAGACTATCATTTCATACAGTCAAGATAGGTGCGACAATGAGTGAAGCGAGGAGCAGTGTGTTAGGTGAACTGCAACAAAACGGACGGACAGACGGAACCAGAACGGACTTATTTTAATATCGACTTCTAAATAAAAACGTATTTTATTACACAATATATGTGCTGGCCAAACTTAGGCAAATCATGAGATGCCGGCATATCATATGATATACGCGATATCTAGCTCGGATATCAACTAATACATGTACCAATTAGCTGTTTTATTATTTGCTGCATCTATTTCATACGGTTAGTGAAAATTAATAACCATGAGTAATGATAATGATATTTTTATGCAATCTGTTTTGATACAACTTATACATTTATACAATTTAAAATGATAGCAAGTTCGAATCTTGCTCAATGAGGTGGATTTTTTACTTGAAATTGAAATTTCGCTTGCAGACGTTTCTGCTTAGTACACAATTAATTTAGTACGGGTTAGCGCATTGTTGTCGATGTTATTCCAATATGATTGGAACATAGATGTCGATAAAATATGTATATATATAAACTTACTGTAGTTGTCGCTACACGTCTCCCTCTGACGTACGCAATGAAGGAACCGATGGAAAGATTCACCGAGGTTGAGTAAGCATCGATAGCTCAGTTGGTCAGAGCGATCGGACCGGTGTTCCGAAAGGTCGCAAGTTCGAATCTTGCTCAACGCGGTCAATTTTTCCATTTTCCCTTTTATTATAAAATTAAAATTATTGTATTCGTGTTGATGCAAACTTTACTATTGTGGTTTATTTATTATGTAATTTAAAATTATACAAAATGAGTATTATAATTTATAAAATATGAAAAAAATGTTATGCATTTTGTTTTTATGCATTGTAATCCACTACATTATACAAATTGAAATTATGTTATCAAAATGAAATTATACAAACCCCCAACGTGATCGTTCGTGATATTTTTCTACCCCCCCCTTACACATGATTTCTGAAAGCCCCTAGGTTTCGGTGCATACCTGAGTGCCTTCATAATCCCACTTGTAGTAGTCGGCGTACTCGACCCAGCGGCTGCGGCCGATCATATAGCGCTGGTTCTCGTAGTACTTGTTGCCGTTGGAGTCCCACCCCATAAGGCAGCCGTGCTGCTCGGACCACATAAGTAAACTTTATAAACCATATACCTAAGAGCAACTTATACGTATGAAACTTCTAAATGTTATGACCCCAGCACAACTGAGCCCACATTATGTTGTATAGTATCTTCCTACACGAAGGCCGCAAAAATATGTGACACGCCCTTATGGCCCTACAAATAAGGGCGTGTCAGATATTTTTGCGGCCTTCGTGTAGGAAGATACTATTGCCGGTGACTGTCCCGTGCATATTCCCAAAACAAAACAAAAAATAGGAGAAGTTATAAAAGTTAAAGTTAAGTTATTCAACAGCAGTTATACAACGTTACAAACAAGACTAAAAACCTGAAAACAGTTTGTTCAGAATCGAGAGTGCAATCAATTGCAGTATATCCTAACATGGGTATACTTTTTCTTTAATTTTCAATTTTTTTACGTGTCGAGTCTAACAGTTTCGAATACGTACTATGTACAGTTTACCGTTCTACCGAGAGGTTAAGAGGTCGAATATTTAATAATGGCTGGCAGCTTTGACAAATTTGTTTTTTCGCTGTAAATTAGTGTCATGTAGGTTGTCATTGTCAAAGTATGTTATCTTATGTCATGTCACACAAATTGACAAAGTAGGTTGACATAACATGACATGACACATGTAAAGATGTGACAACAACGCAACAAATGTAGAGTTAACAATTGAATAGAATTGCGAGGAAAACTAAACATACGAATATCTTTCGATATAATTAACTGATTGAAAAATAAATACTCTAGATTAATTAGCAATAGTTAAAATCAATTCAGGTGTCTGGGGTTTTTAGTGGCTCAAGTAACACGTTGCGTCGCATTGTATTTACAGTAGGTACCTAAATTTATAGATTTTATAATCTTAAATTGGACAAGCTAGAACCATGGTCTTGCTCGAGGCACGTTCATCGCGAAAAGGCTTTTGATTAGCTATAGTTTACAGTTTAAGTAGCACCATCCAGCTGCCGTACAACCACCCTCCTTATACTGTGACCCAAGTATCCCGCGCGTTGATGCTACCCACTCTTGATAATATAGGATCACAAGCGGTGTAAACAATATCTAAGGTATGTCGACGCAGGGCCGGACCTAGGGTAGAGCGAGTGGAGCGGCCGCTCTAGGCGCCGGATGGCAAGGGGGGCGCCAAAATGGCAAAAGAGAAAAAAATAGTTTTAACAGACGCGAGTGCAAGTGTTGCGCGGGCGCAAAATATGTAGGCTTGGAGTTGCGCGTTCGTTCGGTTCGCGGGTTTCGGTAAAACGACTGGTGTAATTAACCTTTTTGTATATAATTTTGTTGGTTTTTTTGTTATTTCAATATTTTTTTTTAGGCGTGACTCGCTGCTTTTCTCTCTTCTTCTGCTTGCGCTGATCTTGAAAGGCGCGAAATAAAGGCGCCGAAAAAGTTACGTTCTTTATATTTTCTAAGGGGCTGGGTTTATCAGGATTACATTGTATTATTTATTATTTAATTCGCTGCTTTTGATTTTAAAAGGCGCGAAATATAGACTGATTAAGGCGCCGAAAACGTAGTTATAATTTATTTGGTATTTTTGTTATTTCAAATATTTTTTTAGGCGTGACTCGATGCTTTTAATCTTGAAAGGCGCGAAATAAAGGCGCCGAAAAAGTTACGTTCTTTATAATTTTCTAAGGGATTGAGTTTATCAGGATTACATTTTTTTTTTACAAATATCACTAAAAACTTAACTAAAAACCTAATTTAACAACCCAAACCCCAGATGTCCCCCAAATCACTCCCCTCGGGAAGGGTGCCCTTATACTGGCTACATTTTCCCTCTGGATGACGATGCCCAATATTTGGCCGAGAAATGAGCCAGCCCTATGGTCACCTGTTGCCTCCACCAACCTCTTCTTAAGCTCCTTAAAAAGCTTAAGGGCACCTGGGCCCCACGGACCAAGAAACACACAAACGAACGACGAAACATAGACTGATAAAGGCGCCGAAAACATACTGTTATATATTTTTGGTATTTTTGTTACTTCAAGTATTTTTTTAGGCGTGACTAGATGCTTTTAATCTTGAAAGGCGCGAAATAAAGGTGCCGAAAAGTTACGTTCGTCATAATTTTCTAAGGTATTGGGTTTATCAGGATTATATTGTATTATTTATTGTTTAAATCGCTGCTTTTGATTTTAAAAGGCGCGAAATATAGACTGATTAAGGCGCCGAGAACGTAGTTATAATTTATTTGGTATTTTTGTTATTTCAAATATTTTTTTAGGCGTGACTCGATGCTTTTAATCTTGAAAGGCGCGAAATAAAGGCGCCGAAAAAGTTACGTTCTTTATAATTTTCTAAGGGATTGGGTTTATCAGGATTACATTTTTTTTTTTACAAATATCACTAAAAATTTAACTAAAAACCTAATTTAACAACCCAAACCCCAGATGTCCCCCAAATCACTCCCCTCGGGAAGGGTGCCCTTATACTGGCTACATTTCCCCTCTGGATGACGATGCCCAATATTTGGCCGAGAAATGAGCCAGCCCTATGGTCACCTGTTGCCTCCACCAACCTCTTCTTAAGCTCCTTAAAAAGCTTAAGGGCACCTGGGCCCCACGGACCAAGAAACACACAAACGAACGACGAAACATAGACTGATAAAGGCGCCGAAAACATACTGTTATATATTTTTGGTATTTTTGTTATTTCAAGTATTTTTTTAGGCGTGACTAGATGCTTTTAATCTTGAAAGGCGCGAAATAAAGGTGCCGAAAAAGTTACGTTCGTCATAATTTTCTAAGGTATTGGGTTTATCAGGATTTCATTTTTTTATTTAGTTTTTAATTCGCTGCATTTGATTTTAAAGGCGCCAGTATATTCTTTTGGTGTTTTTGTTTTTCAACATTTTTAGGGTTCCGTACCTCGAAAGGAAAAAACGGAACCCTTATAGGATCACTTTGTTGTCCGTCCATCCGTCCGTCCGCCTGTCAAGACCCTTTTTCTCAGGAACGCGTGGAGGTATCAAGCTAAAATTTATATCAAATACTCAAGTCTACTGTATCTTAGAGCTGTGAAAAAATCAAACTTCTAAGCCAACGAAATCAAAAGATACAGCCGTTTGTGCCGCAAATTACCGCAAATTTTCGAAACTCACAAGGGACACAAAACCTACAGGGTACTTTTCGTGAACTTAGAATCTTAAAATTTGGTACGAAGCAACGTCTTATAGCACAGATAAAGCAAAAATTGCGAAAATTTTAATTTTTTAGTTACATCATAAAAAAAAAAAGTTACTACCACCACCATATACCTACAGTTTTGTACGGAACCCTCGGTGCGCGAGTTCAACTCACACTTGGACGGTTTTTTAGGCGTGACTGGCTGCTTTTAGTCTTGAAAGGCGCGAAATAAAGGCATCAAAAAAGGTACGTCCTTTATAATTTTCTAAGAGATTGGGTTTATCAGGATTACATTTTATTATTTATTGTTTGAATCGCTGCTTTTGATTTCAAAAGGCGCGAAATATAGACTGATAAAGGCGTCGAAAGCGTACAGCATAATTTTTTCGGTATTTTTGTTAATTCAAGTATTTTTTAGGCGTCTCGCACTGCTTTTAATCTTGAAAGGCACTAAATAAAGGCGCCGAAAACGTAACGTTCTATATAATTTTCTAAGCGATTGGTTATATCATGATCAAAATTATTTATTGTTTTTTAAATCGCTGACTTAATTTTGAAAGGTGCGAAATTAAGCCTGATAAAGGCGCCGAAACATTTACGTACTTTACGTCACACCTGGCCATAATGTGAGTTTTACCGCTCGCTACGCTTACGGTAAAACTCGCATTATGGCCAGGTGGGGACGTAAAATTGTGTACTCACCACGGGCAGTAAAAAAGAAAGCCCTCTATCGCATATTTACAACCCTCGCCTGCGGCTCGGGTCCCAAATACCTGCGATTTCGGGCTTTCTTTTTTTTACAGCCCTAGGTAAGTAATGTACTATTATCATACGACGATCATACGATCATACGACTTTAACGAAACGATTCGATATCGTGACGATATACCGTGGACGCCCACGGTAAAGTATAAAAGCAACCAAGAAACCATGCACTGTCTTAACATGTCATAACGTCACGGTGGAGCGTCCACTCAATACCTTTGCATAATAATGCATCGTTCACGAAAAAAGGTTACGTCTCGTCACCAAATTTCGCTTCAATTTAGCCCCCCGAGTTTCGCATTCAATAAAACGCTCTAATATTTAGCGTCGCTCGGGCGTTCTTTTCGGGAAACAGCCATAAGTCGTTCACAAAACTTGCCTTAACCGTATCAAATCTCCACAGCTTATACAGAGTTTTGAAATACCCTCCGTTCGCCCTGACGGTGGCTAGGAAGTGTTTCAATTTGCTTGCTTGATGGTATCTTATCATGGTGTTTTTCATTAGAAATATATGTGTTTACGTTAGATATTAAAGTGTGACAGCCAGTTATATACATATTCATCTATGGTGACAGCTGTGTCACTGAAGTTTGTAACTAGTGTCACAGATTGACAAATTACATTTTGTTGACGTGTAGTCTCGAAATTTAAACTTGAATGCAAAAGACCACCTTCCTTATATTACTGTGCCATGAATTTATTTTATATGAAGTGGATAATAATTATAGTTCTTACAACACTTTTTCCCTAACCACAGTTGAACCTTGTTACCGTGCAAAACAGTCGTTTATATGTTACTAGAAAAAACGGTCTGATACTCGCACCCGTTACACATTGTCATTTTGACTTCTGTAAAATGTCTGTACGGTCTGTACAGACCCCTTTTTTGGTTTTTCGTAAATAACTGATTAACGGTTAGCGCAATAATTGGAGCATTTGCCTTACAAAAGGTGGAGTAGAAAATGTTTTAATGGTTATTGGTAGGCTATAGGGTGATTATTAAAATACTAGATTTGAGACCTTGAGGGGGGGGGGGGTGCGTAGGCCGCGTTAAAAGGTTATCAGTATGCCTAAAATGTCTATGCAACGTATGAAGAACATAAAATTGTCTACAATATTTCCATACACAATACATCTGTAAGTCCTACAGATGTAAAGATACAGGGGGTGAAAAGGTGTATATTTTCTTATATCATAAGAATTTTATTTATGAGCTTCAAAGTTTTGTGCTTCGAGATAAGGAAATGAAGTCTCTACCAGAGTTTTGTCATCTTCTAATGATTCTTTTAAAAGATATTCAAAAGTTGAATTCACCCCGAGAGCGCTTGTAGAGGGGGTGAAAGTAGTAAGCCTCACACACAAAATCAGTGTTCTATTACTCATCATAAAAAACTACTAGGCGTTGTCAGGTATAGGTATGGATCAATTAGGGTATAATTATTTTTGATTTGACAAAAAACATGTATGCTTTCATACAAAAAAAATTTTTTTTAAAGAAAGTGCTTGAAAATATTTTTATTTTTTTAAACTTCATATAACTGTCAAGTATTAAAATATCGTATAGGCTTTAGCATTTTTTACATAATGCTTGAACAGTTGACTTTATGACAAAAATGTCTACGAGAAGTATAAGCCGAATTCTGCTACGCAATGAGGTGGGGTTACTCTTGATCCTACTATCCAAGTGTCCACCTCCACCTATAGTTTTTAATGTACGAAAAAGCTAAATTTTATAATAATAAGTAAAGATTTTTCGTTCTTAGAAACATATATTATATTAATCTACAATTTTACATAAGTACTAGTTAACTAAAAGTAAGACTTAATTTATGAAAAACCTAAAGTTAAAAAAATAACACTTAAAATTATAGTACTTACACGAAACATATATTATATTTAACAGAAACTGTACTTATTGTATAAATGGTAAATCAACAACATTATCTCATACAAACAGGTCACATTTTAACGATCAACTGTTCAAAATTAACTTGGCACAATTTTTGTAAAGAGATGGGTGAATGCCATTGTGAAGATCTGGTACATGACTTTTAAGTATGCTTTATATTCGACCGAGCGACCGCAGCGAAGCAAAGTTCTTACAGACAACTTTGGGCACAACGCAACTGCGAGCTAGCTACCGGGACGTCCCGGTGGCATTCCGATGGCTTTTTGATTTTGAACATTGATTCCGCGTTAGACTGACAACAGCTAAATTCCCTCCCTATCTTTTTCAGCGCGAGTGAAAGAGAA
Organism: Pammene aurita; assembly: GCA_947086415.1. NCBI lineage: Eukaryota > Metazoa > Arthropoda > Insecta > Lepidoptera > Tortricidae > Pammene > Pammene aurita. The sequence continues at coordinate 71,950,520 of OX352289.1, read as the reverse complement.
ACACTGTGTTACGATTGGTATGGGAGCTCATTGCAAATTTTGAAAAATGATGAATAAAATAAAAAATACGCATTAATTGAGAAATATAAAACAACAAAGTTTTTAGTATTAGTGTGGTGGAATTGTGTCCTTAGTTATAGACGTATAAGTCAATAAACTAAAGACATAAAACTGTTTCAAGCTAATTTTAAGATGTAACTTTGGAATTATTTTTTATCGAGCCGATTTCGTCCAATCGTTTATCGGAATTAACGAAGTTCTTTCAAATATGACGAATATTAACACATATTTATTTTACTTTCTCAAAACAAGTAGTTATAGCTCAAAAACTGTTTGATTAAAGTCAAAATTTGAAGGTCATCGGGTGTTGTCAGCCTCTTAACGTTACTAACGTTTTCTGATCTTTATGAAATAATACCTATGAGTCAGGTCTAGTCTTATTTGGCTATGGTTTCTTTCTAAAATTAAGTAGGTGGTATATATATCTATGATTGCTCCTTAACTTTGGCCAAACAGTAGTAGGGTAAATCGTCAGTAACTGGCCACATTTCCATAACTGGCCCTCTCATACTAAAAATGAACTATATTCACCTACAAACAGCATTCACATTAGTATAACTTGGCCAGTTATTGAAGGGTGGCCAGTAATTCAAACCTTATACTAAAATGAATTCTGTTTATAGGTGAACAGAGTTCATTATTAGTATGAGGTGGCCAGTTATTGAACGGTATAGTCAGTAACTGGCAATTTACCATATGTAACACTAAACAAGTTCATAACTAGTCGTTGTATGATTGACAATGTGAAACCAGTGGCAACACATACAGACAAAATATATATTGGCAAGAGTGAGTCAACATAATTTTGGCCACGACAACCTCTTAGCCGTTTTCACTGCTGACTGTATCAGACACTGGTTGCGACTGTAAATAGGCATTTTTAGAAAAAAACTGTATATTTACTTTTTCAGAAATACGTACCAAATGTTGGCTTATTTCCATCGACATATTATCAGGACGAGTACAATCAAACAAAGCTCATGTGAAAACTCAGCCTTTTCACGTTTACCAAACTAAAATGTATTTTATCTTAATAACAAATAAAATTCCCATTCCCAGCATAATTATTGTGTAAACCTTAATTCCGATCCGACAAGATTTTTTGTCATTTCACCTATAAAATATATGGTGCCGTGTTGTGAGTGATCATACTGATCAATAAAGATTCATTGGGCCGTAGATACTTGAAATTAAAATAACTGAAATGTCAAGATAACGTATAATACATACGCCCGAGTTTGACAAGTCCGTAATATATTAGTACCATAGTACATTAATCATTATGATGCACGTGATGCGCGTGAGTGGGAAGCTGAAGTGGAATAAGGAAGCTGAGGTATGTAATGATCATGCACACGCGTTTCATACATTGAGTAACAAGGAGATGACATTTTAAGAAATTCTTTGTCCCAAAAGTTGTAGTGAAAATCACTAAGTACCTACAAGTCTATACTACTCTTTGATCAATCGCCAAACATGGCGCACAGTTCTAGATGTCACATCTAGTACAAAACATACTAAATCAATGGTTTCATACGACGTTTTTCAACACACTTGCGAGGAAATAACAGAATAGTGTAATTAATAATAACTTTTGATAAATACATTAATTCTCAGATCTTTTACAGGATAGTAGCCTACCCAACGAAGGAAATCTTATAAGAAATAGTTCGTGTATAGCCAAATTTTGGTGTAGTGTAGACATAGGTATCTGACACAACAGCTTAAAAGTACCACCGGTGGATGGGAGCGCAGTTAACGGGGAGGGCGGAGTGTAAAGGGTTTTAGGTTTTTCGTAAATAACTCAGTATCGGTGGCTCATGAAACGAAGTGTTCTTGTACTCAATTCATCCACATATAATTTTCTATAAAATTTCCCCTATCAGGCAGTTAGTCGTGTTCGTTTGGTGAGCTATAGAGGTACTTACATATTTAAGATAATTAAATTTAACTAACCTTTTTTTGGTGTTATTGACTATCTGGAACTCTTTTTCAAACATTTTCATAAAATTAAACACTTCACATTTATTGTCCTACAAATTAGAGTATTTTTCTTACGTATTGATCACTAGTTTTTTATTACAACAATTTACTATACTACTATGTGTGACAATTTTAAAATACATCCAGAGGTTAAACGCTAAAGTTGTCTTCGTATTCAATTAAAATATAATTTGTTTGAATGAATAAAACACAACGAGAAAGATCTAACAAATAAACAATGATTTGAGGTAAACTTTCAACATGGCGCGCAATTTTCTTTTTTGGGTGTGATTGAGCTTGAGGCAAAGGCGCGGACACGACAAACAGCCAATATTAAAACAGACAATTCGTGTTTATAACATAATTTATTCAGTATTAAAAGTAATATAATAAGTTGAAAGGATTTTTTTTTCACAATTCGGATTGTATTACTTGTGTTACTTACATCATAAATGTGTATATTTTGTGTAAATTTGCTTTTTTAGAATGCGTTAGAGTTAAAAAAAATAAAAGGTAATACCCGACTAAATTACAACGATTTGTCTGCATTCATACTACTAGGTACTAGGGTATAAACGCAACTTGATTGGGTTTTAAATGGCGTCACGAGTTTGATAATATAATAGAAAACCCCGCGTGTTTAATATCTAGGATTATTAGCCTAAGATCGGTGGAATAAGTATCCCGTTACAAGCACGTGTGTTGAAAAAATATTTATGCGTAATTTACCTACCGATGAAAGGAAATATTGCTGTTTTTGGTGTGGCTCCAGTACCAACACACGGCGCATTATAATAGTACTGTAATAGTAGTAATTTCATGGATAGGTTAGGTTAGTAGTTAATTCCAAACGTTTGACATGACATTAGGGCACCGCCTTAGAGAATTCAACCCGGATGGAGTAGCCTGTCTGTCATTTCCGATACTAAGAAATCGCCTGCCGATTTTTGCGGGGGAGGGGAACGACAAATGTATGGCTATTCGTACGTAGCGTACAAATAGCTTCGTTAGATAAGCGTCAGTCCATACACGTGTATGACCACTGGTTTGGACATATGTTTTCGGCAGAGGGGAACGCCTGGGGCACCGCGATTATTAGCCCGCCCCCTTTGGCACCACAGTTTTGGTGCGGTGCAGGTATTGAGCGGTGATTACGCTTCCTCACTTATTATTGTTCCAAGGTTATTTCTATTCAGATACAAGAGGACTATCCATTTAAATAATAATAAAAAGTGTCCCAATTTTTTTTGTGACTCGTGTAACGCGTTTTTACATACATTCAGTATGAACCGTTACGAAACTGACAAATAAATTCTGTATGGAATATTGGCATTTTTTTTCAATATGGTATTTTTTTTTCTGAAAACCCTCATATATAGCAAACCATTTCAGTCAGTAGCAAAGCGCGGCAAGTTCAAAATACGTACATGTGGCAACCTTTTGTGATGAGACACCGTATATCATGACTAGACCCCGGACTCTTGTGGCAATGACGTCACAATAGGGTGATTTGGGGAGAAAACGGGACGGTGCTATGAAACACGGTTAAAAACTCGGTTGTTAACCGAATACAATTAGATATTTTCAACAAAATTATCTAGTAAGTTGATCAATATTATTTTTTAGTACAAACCATACAATTGTACTTTAAACTGGCTTGGTGACATTTGTGACGAACAAGGAGTGAGTGGCCGACAAAACCAATGCCAGTTTAACGTACAAATGCATGGTTTGCAAGTAATATAGCAAACGATAATATTGATCAACTTACTAAGTAATATTGTTAAAAATGTCTAATTTAATGTATTCGGTTAGCAACCGAGTTTTTAACCGTGTTTCATAGCAACGTCCCGTTTACTCCCCAAATCACCCTATTGTGACGTCATTGCCACAAGAGTCCGGGGTCTAATCATGACCAACATTTAAATTCACATTTCATTACATTGAATTTGTTTCTAGTGCATTTCACTCTCTCATCTTAAGCGCGAGTGAGATGGCACTCCTGCAACGTTCTACATTGAATTTAAATTCGTTTTTAAGACATATGTCAACCAGATTATCTGTTGTAGTTGATGACAGATCAGACGAAATATATCGGTCTCCTTTTTACACACCGTAAATGTCACCGAATGAAAGAGGCGGAAATACCAACTAAAATGAAAAACATAGAATTTGATGATCACTGCTGCTTTTTTCACTGATTCTTAGTGTTGTCATACTTTTGTTCGCTGTACTATCGGGTTCAGAATTGCATGGCTAATTTATGAATGAATTCATTGATAAATTGACCATGCAATTTTGAACCCGATGGTACATTGCTACTGCGTTCGTTGGCTGGCCAGACTATACCTACAGTTAGCAGCAGAAGTAGCTAAGCGGGCGAGGTGTTCAAAATGACCTGCACACGCTCTTATTCTCTTAACAATAAAGTCGTGACCACCACAGTATTATTATAAATTATCTATTATACACCTATTATGCTAATTACCCACATACTACATATTTACACATCTCTTCTAATACAGTCGCCATCAAATATATCGGAGCGGCTGAGGTGGTCACAAAAATCTGAACAACGTCTCTATTGTCTAGGGGATAAAGTGCGTGTTCAGATATTTTTGAGTACCATGGCCGCTCTGATATATTTGATGGCGACTGTACATATGTATACACTCAAGCACAAAGTAAACAGGTCACCTTGAAATGCCATATGAGGGCTAATTTGGTTTTGTGCACACCATTTTTTGTAATGAAAATTTGTATGTGATTTTTACCCAGAATTGCGAGCTCTGTCGATCCTGAAGGGGAAAAAATTCCAGTTTTTTTTTTTTCATTTCGTTATTTTTTTACTTCAGACTTCTTATGGCGGTATATAAATGTAAGTAACGAAAAAGGTATGGAAACTATGGGCCAATTTTTTCCTCCGCTTAGGATTAAACGAGTTTGCGACTCCGAGTAAATATCACATAAAAGTTTTCAAATTAATAATTTTAAACAAGGAAGTGCTGACTTCATGTAGGCTAAACCTTACCAAGAGCAAATGCCCGAGCTACTGTAAAAAATACTCAAATCACTATACTTGTGCTTATAATATTTGAAAATTTGTCGCAATTTCTCCGGGATCCCATCATTAAGTCCTGACCTGATGACAATGGGACCAACTGTCAAGTTTTCAAGTTTACCCTTTCAAACCCAGTACCCTTACCTCCGTCGATCGGTAACGTTGCGTACTTTCTTTTTTATTTTTGTGTCAAATGCTTTAATACCTAGTCTAAAATTTTCAATTTTTTTTATACCACAACGGTGGCAAACAAGCATACGGCCCGCCTGATGGTAAGCAGATACCGTAGCCTGCAACTCCAGAGGTGTCACATACGCGTTGCCGGCCCTTTACAAAAAGCTCACTGTGTTGACGGCTAAAGGAACAAGAGGGTCCCTCATCGTCAACACACTGGGTCAATTTCGAAAATGTCATCATTGTCATGGGTTCTCTGAAATACTAAATTCCCAATGTTACAAGAAACATTTCCAATATTACCGGGTATTTGGCGAAGTTACCGATAACATTACTATCGTGGGAGTAGAAGGACAATTTTGATTAGGTTGAAAATAAATTTTGAGAAAATAAAAAATTTTTGAATCCGGGCCGATTTTTTTTTTCGGAGACAACTAGGACCCCGTATAGTATCGCCATGTCCGTCTGTCTGTCTGTCCGCGGCTTAGCTGAGTGAAAGTTAGTACAAGAAAGCTGAAATTTGGCATGATTATGCGTATTATTCACGCCCACAAATAGGTTAAATAAAAAAAATGGATTCACATAAAATAGTGGTACAATTTTTTCGCTTCAACCCTATTGTGTGGGATATCACCGGAGAGGTCGTTCAAAATAAATAGAATATCTTCTTAAGTATTTTCGATAAAACTCTATAATGGCTCAGATAGAAAATGAGCCCGCCATATAACTTTTGAAGTATGGGTCCAAGAAATATGGAAATGTGTATATTGATATGGCGGGGCAACTATAAAACGTTGAAAATAATCCATTTCGTCACGTGAGTCATAAGTTGCGTATCTTACCACGTTTTCGGAATGTAACTGGTAACATTGGTAACTTACTGGTAATATTCCCAAATGGAATCACAATTGTAGCGGTAATATTACTGCAGTCAATCTTAAAATCAATATACACATGTGCTTGGCCTTTAACAAGGAATACCTCTACATTCTGATCGTAATATATACAACTGATAAAAAAATAACATTAAGTATATGTCAAAAACCTCATAGTTAAAAAAGGGGTGTTTATAACTCTACATAAATCGTCGAGTGACAACTAAAACCCACTAATTACTACCACAAGTTATAGGCGCAATGAACAATTAGTAACAAAATGATTTTGGTTTAATTATTTGTGGCAATTTTGAGTTTTGATTGTCACCTGACGAATATATGTGTCGCTTAACTTCAAACTCAGGTAAATCCATTCGACCCTCTCAGCAAATATCTACCCTATTACCTTTTGTTAATACCAAAATCGCATAATCTGACAGATGGATTTACCCGAGCTTGAAGTTAAGCGACTCATATGTATTATAATATAAATTAAAAACAGCCAACGCGGAAACGGCTGAACCAATTTTGATTAAACATGTTACACTCACTCGGTCACTTCCTTAAAAATAAAAATAAACGCATATAAATCGGTTGAACCGTTTTGGCGCTACGGCGCCACAGTTAGACCCACACAGCGGTCAAACTTATAACACCCCTGTTTTTGCGACGGGGGATAAAAAAAATATATCGCGCACAGTATTTATCTGTCCATGTTTTTAAATGGCACATTATAAATTTTGTACACATATCTTAAAATTATTATTTGGAATATTTGGAATATTTGGCACAGACAGGTTGTTAGTTTGGTCACCGTCGAGTTATACAGGGTGGAAAAATAGTATGCCTTAAATCTTTAAAACCGCTTATTTTACGTAAAGGAAACATTCTTATATTTTTAAAAGGAAACAATACTGCATTCAGAGATTTTTCGGAAAGCTTACCTGCCTGGAATCAAACCGGCTACACAATAAACACTCCCTATTTTATTTCACTAATCGATGAAGTCAATGTTAAAAAAAACAATAACTATAGTCTGGCAAACCATTTCTGTCAGTAGAATCGCGCGGCAAATTCAAAATACGTACACGTGGCAACCCTTTGTGATGAGACACCGTATTTCATGACGAACATTTAAATTCACATTGAATTTGTTTCTAGTGCATTTCACTCTCTCATCTTAAGCGCGAGTGAGATAGAACTCCTGCAACGTTCCCAATTAAATTTAAATTAATTTTTAAAGCATATCTCAATTGCCTCAACCAGATTATCTGTTGCGGTTGATGACAGATCAGACGAAATATATCCGTCTCCTTTTTACATACCGTAAATGTCACCTAATGAAAGGGGCGAAAATACCAACTAAAATTAAAAACATAAAATTTGATGATCATTGCTGCTTTTTTCACTGATTCTTAGTGTTGTCATACTTTTGTTTGCTGTACATTGCTACTGCGTTCGTTGGCTGGCCAGACTATACTGAGAAACATTGTCTTACGTTCGGCGGTCGTACATGATATCCAATATTCTAATATTTGAAACAACATTGCTTAGAAAGCTGCAACATTGCTTCATTTCATATTTCATATTAAATTCTACTTCGGTGATAATTAATATTTTCCAACTATTGATATAACATATTCGCCAGTTCACTGACCTCGCCTAATATTAAATAATACAAAAAAAAAAACAGTTTTATAAAATATTCTACTATCTAAATAATAGTAAACGCACATAGCCTTTTTCCTTATCAAGTAAAAATATATTTATAAAAACGGCGGTCCGAGGTACATACATACCTCCATGTGAGACCTTTTGAAATAATTTATTGTTCCCTATCATGTTACTTTTCTATATGTGAACAATGGTAACCATGGAATATTAAAAATCTCCAAAAATGTTTGAAGTGGATATGAAATTATTGAGTTTATTATTACAAAGGGGGCGATGCCCTCTTTTAAATACTGTGTGTTTTTCCAACCATCAGAAAATATCCTACAGGGTGAAGGGAGCAACGCCTCATTATTGCAGCGTATACACTCATTTGCGGGGGTGAATAGTCGCTCACCTTTGAGGTAGATAAGGGGTTAAAGCCCCTTCTGAAATGGGTTATTGGGGCAAAGCCCTATAGAGGTTAAACCCATATTTGTGGGGGCAAATATTCTTCTACCTTTCAATACTATACTTTAATACCACGCCCCTCGATATTGAAGTCGGGGTGCCCGTTTGGTAAGTGTTTAAGTTTGCGAAGAGCTGTAGGTGCCCGGCGGCGGGCGGTAGTCCTCGGGCAGGGCTGCCACCTGCTTCTTCGTGAACGCGTACTTTCTTACGCCGATGTTCTTAAAGGTGTTCTCTCGGCGGCAACCCTCGCTGAAAATTCAAAAAGTTCTTGCTAAAAACTGGAATAGTCTATTCAATGCGAACATAATCTATTACTTTTCATCACACATGATCAGAAACGCAGTCGAAGTGAAAGTTAAGTAACAGCTTGAATGAGGGATGAAATTTCATAGGAGAGGGATGGCATTTGGGCATATCGTTTTCCACATCATACAAAACTCATAAAACAAATGCCATCCGATTTCAATGATTGTAAGTGCGTTTTTCCTAAGTTCTCCTCCACCGATCAAAAAATTCACCTTGCGTCCGGCTTCCAACTCTGATGTTTCGATAACTGCCCGGCCTGGGCGGATGGCAATTTGTTTCTGGTGTCTGTATGTGATGAAGAACAAGCATGCTAGTTTTCAAGCGGTTGCATGAAAATTTTTTTTTTGTAGGCTTTTGTACAGGGAACCAGTCCAACCAGGAGGGATGGCATAAGTTTTTTGTTATATAACCAGCGTACATTCTTTCAGGCAGCCGCTGTTCCAATCGGTTGCCACGCGATAAAAAAAAATTTGCACCCCCCCTCTATTTCCTATTTCCGCTCCAGTCCAAGTTGGGTCAGTTCGGGTTGCACAGGGCGGTTCCTCATCACTTCAGGAGATTAAATACCGCGAGCCATCCGGAACGATAATAACATTGCCAACTCGAGTACAGAATAGGGACGCTTGTCTTTTAGACCAGTAACCTATCTTCGTATAAATAAAGGTATAATGTAATTCATTCGAACGCCGGGTTGTACCAAGCATTTTTTTTCGAAGTTGGACTTCTCGTTGTATATGTATTCTGCTATTAAGCCTTTCTCACACGGGGTGATGGCAACGCAACAAAGCTGAGCGGTGATTTTTGAGATTCGAGCGCTCGAATATGACATTTAAAACTCTGAACAAAACGAAGAAATTATGTTTTGAAATTAACAGCGACAGTATAGATGAATTATCGAGATCATGGAATTGCATTTGTAGTGGTTGTACCGTTTGCAACAAAAGGAGCATAATTTTCTCTTAATTTAATAAAATTACATACCCTTAATGGTCTAAGAGCTGGCCACGTCAGATGTGACACAATAATGAGAGCAACAAAACCTGTCTATTTAGACTGCTTTACCATCCTTATTGCTAGATCCGGGCATCTGGCAGCTTTTAATGGGTGGATGTCAGAGTGACACAACAACAAAGTTTTTAAGTTGGAAAAAAGTAATACCAAAATAGGTAAAAAATGACAAAGTTGTGTAATTTATAGAGGACAGGGCCTATATTTTAACATTAGATTAAAAGCCATTGTCTATTATTGCTGAAACAAAAACAGTAGGCGACTAACTAAAAATTGCATTTTACATCATTTGGCACTACTTTCTCCCAACAGAACCTTCTGGATATGATATAACCTAATTAATTACATAATTTCCCATAATATTTCAATAAACCCAGAACTCTAGGATTTGTTCTCTTCAAGTTATTTGCATTCTTTGACCTCCACCACTTTACAGCTGCCAGCTGCCGGATCTAGAAATAAGCATAGTATAGCAAACTAACTACATGAGTTTCGTTGCTCTCATTATTGTGTCATATCTGACGTGGCCAGCTCTCCGTCTATAAGAAATGGAATAAGTAGTAGTCCTCTGTTTTTTGCTTTTAGTTGCTATCATGTTCTTCATCTGAGCTGTCACAAGTATTGATAATAAGATTGTTTGAAATTCGATCCATTTCCCCTTCCTAACATCGATATTTATTTTCTTCACTTTCGACATGGCGACAAATATTTTCCCAGTCCTCAGCAGTAATAGTATTCATTCGTTCTGTTGCTAAACTCATAATGCCTTGCATGTTTAATGAAACGTTTCTTTTCGCTACATATCCTTTTACCATGGACCAAATATTTTCGATCGGATTGAATGTCGGGTGATACGTTGGCAATCGTAAAACGGAGTGGCCATGTTCTTTTAAAATTGCATCTATGTGGTACTCACGAAACCGCTCTTTATTTTGTTTAATTAAATCATACAAACTGGTTTTGTACATCAACGGGCTATACGAAATGTTGTGTTCTGTCAACCAATCCATCATTTCTTGTTTATAAGAATTTGACGTTGGAGCACGATTCAAAAGTTTGTTGTGATAGGACGCATTATCTACGATAAGTACGCTATTCGGTTTAAGGTTCGGTATTAATTTTTCTTTAACCATTTTTCGTAGTTGACAAAGTTCATCTGGTCATGGTAATCTCCCGTTTTTTGGTTTGCCTTAAACATTAACAAAGCGTTGGGAATAAAACTATCTTTTCCTCCTGCGTGCACTATTATTAACCGCTGGCCTGTACTGATTTGTTTTTTTTACACCAAATTCTGTTCCATCGGTCCAAGCCTCTCCGGACACATGTGAAGTGTGGATGTAGGTTTCATCAGTATAAACTAGTGGTCTATCTTCAGACCGATATTCCGCAATTTTGGTAAGGTAATTTATTCTTAGCAGTCGTATGTTGTGTCTTTCCATTAATATTTTTCGGTTGTCCTCGGTCTTTTTCCATTTAAATCCTAATTTTTGTATTTGTTTTCGTAAGGTGGAAATGCCAAATTTGTAATCTATATTGGATTTTAACACAGAGTGGAGTGCCTTTAAGGTTGGAAATTGCTTATGGGACAGATGAAAATTGTATATAGTTCTCCGGATGACTTCCTGATCAAAATCGTCTACTGCTGATGACGGACAAGTACGTAACTTTTTATTTCTCGGGGAGGTGAATTTCTTTGTTGTTGCGAATTTCTCCCTATTGCTCTCAGACACAATGTTATAAACAGTAGAGAGACAAACACCTGTAGCTTTTTCAACTAACTGGGCAACGGTGTAAGGGGAATTTAAATTTTTCTTCAGTTCAAGTTCAAAATATTTATAACAGTTAAAAATAATTTGCTTACTTTGACTCTCAATCGGACTAAAATTACTCACTGCCATATTTTTTGAAAATTATGTAACTTCCACTTAGTCGTACGGGCTGACACAAAATTATTCTGATAATTGTGAGAATACAATAAAATTAGACGTAAAAATATATGCACAACGTAAATAATATTCACAATTTGTCACTGACATTATTTTGGTATTTACTTCTTCAATATATAACAAACCTCTTTTTATGCTGATAGTACGAGAAAATAGAAAATTCAAATATAGAATGCCTGTAAACATACAATACTACTACATATGCAATTCCATGCTCTCGTTTATTTATCTATAATTTAAAATCATGATCATGATTATTTATACTATTAATTTCATGCCTAATTAATGGCGACAAACTTTTGTGTGCGATTATATTCGAGGTTAAATTCTTTGAGTTCGAGCGCTCGAGTGTCAAAAATCGGCCCCCTGGTCGCAAGTTGGCGTTGACTGTGACGCAACCGAATACTCTCACACGGCGCGACTCAACTTGTGTCGATCAGACTTTTATTTGCTCATATACGACCTCTGGAATTGTGGTCTCTGCTACAACCCCAACAAATTTCATAAAGATCAGAAAAACGTTACGAAAGTTATACGCGGAACAAATATTCAGAATTTAAAAGCCATCGAAATGCAGGCACGTCTGACTGAGTTAGCCAGCTGACAGTTCCGTTAAGTCCGAAGTTAATTATTATAACTTCACATTGCTTACGCTCCGCTCGTGCTAGCCAACGTGTTTGGTCACGTCGCAGTGAAAAGCTAGTTTGTTGTGGGTTGCCTAATGAATGTGAGAAAGGAGCCCCGCGTGGAGCAAGACGAATACTTACTTACTTACTTATTTGGCGCAACGACCCAAAATGAGTCCTGGCCTCCGACACAAGAGCACGCCATTTTGTTCGGTCCTGCGCTATTTCACGCCAGCTTTCACCGGCGCCGAGCTCCTGAAGATCCGCTCGTACTCTGTCTGCCCAGCGATACTTAGGACGACCGACAGGACGCCGTCCAGTCGGTCGACCCAAATATGCTCTTTTTACAGAGCGGTCTTCTCCCATCCTCTCGAGGTGGCCGAGCCAGTGGAGACGATGCGCTTTTGTCTCACCAATTATATTTGGTTCGGCCACCAGTTCTTGGATTTCGGCATTTTTCCGGATCCTCCAGCTACCATCGTCCCCTTTAATGGGTCCCAGAATCTTTCTTAACACCTTACGTTCTGTGACTAGAAGGCTGCTCTCCTCCTTGAGCATCAGTGTCCACTCACAGCCATACATAAGTATGGGGCGGATCACGGTTTTATAGACGAATAAAGGGACAACTGAATGTAGACCTCCTCATGATGGCGACGGCCTTGCTGGTGTCGGTCTCGGCGAGGTGGTAGTCGGCCGCGAGCACGGCGCCCTGCTCCAGCGTCACCGACATGCCGGTGCGGTCCTTGGCACTCTTGCACGACGTGAAGCGGATACCTGGACCAAGCGTACTGCGTTACATATCTAACTACTTACTTATACCACGACCGTGGCATACAAGCATACGACCTGCCTGATGGTAAGCAGTTACCGTGATGACCCTTTACAAAAGGAGGATTCACTGTGCTGACGGCTGAAGGAACAAGAGGGTCCCTCGTCGTCAACACAGTGGGTCCTCTTTGAGCTCTTTGGCAACCTTACTTACCAGCAGGAACACAACACGATGAGTAGGGTCTAGTGCTATTAAGTAAGTAATTAACACTTTACTGTATATAATTTTTAAGAAAAGAAAACTACTATAATAATGTACGAATCTTTGTCTACCATGTCTGACCGATTTCTCTCAGTTGCTTAAAGGTTAGCTGGAAGAGATCCCTTAAAGGGATAAGTTCGCCTTTGTACACACTCACTATATTTTTGTTGGTCATGTATTTGTTTTGTGCAATAAAGTGTTTTACTACTACTACTTCAATAGAGGAGGCCAGTGAATAGTAGTTTATGTAACTGTTACGTAATAAGGGTCCTTAAAACATGAGTGTGGTTTAATGAAATGAGCCGCAGGCGAATTTCATAATAAGATCACACGAGTGTTTTAAGGCCTAATTACGTACAGTTGCATACACTGCTTTATCTACACTCATATTATTTATTATAAATGCCGTATTCGTAAACCATAGAATGGCCGCCACAGTACCGCCGTGGCCATCTCGATTGTGTCGGCGCGGCCTACTCGATTGTGCCGGCGGACGCGCGGGCGGGTGTCGCCGGCCGCGGGCGCGTGCAGGTGTACATTATGTTATCAAAACTCAGAGTACATCAATAATTGAGCATGAAACGTTAACATTGCGGTACTGCCACAGATAAGAAACTTATCATAGTGAAATCGTTTGTTGTAATGCTGGTCATTGCCTACGGTTTTTGAACGCATTTTAGAGGACTTACAATATGAGTGTAGATAAAGATGATTGTAATTGGTACACTCTTACAGCCTTATTCATAAAAAGTTACAACCTCCTTCAAACCTACTTGAAGTCCGGAAGCCCAAAAACGTTATTTATAAACGTTATTTATCTCTAAAAAGCTCTACAAACCTATTGCAAATGTTCGAAAAGTTACATGACCCAGGACCCTTCTTTATCTCCTCGATAAGGATCAAAATGGCCGCCATAATATTGAACAGCTGATTTTGACCCTAGCGACACCGAACACAAATCAAAAGATTTCCACTGAATGGAAGCTACCTATCATTACAAGTTTTATGTTTTGTGAAAAATATTATTATTTATGTAATAAATTAAAAACCTATCTTTTAAAGTGACTGTGAACTTTTGAAGTGAAATTGTTGCTATAAAATGCCAATTCAGGCAATGGAGCATGTGAATAGGTACAACTACGAAAGCCGATTTTGGAATATGTATCATAAGTTCATAACATAAGGTAAGAAAGAAGTGGTTACTATCAACTTGTCGTAATATTATATACTTTCGTCGCCCTGACGAAGTGGTATTTGTAATACAAGTATTAAAGCGGCAATCAATGCACATACATTACTGATGTTGTTCATTACAATTGAACCACAGAGGTATAGTTTGTTTTTTTTTTTTTTTTTTTTTATACTACGACGGTGGCAAACAAGCATACGGCCTGCCTGATGGTAAGCAGCTACCGTAACCTATGGACGCCTGTAACTCCACAGGAGTCACATGCGCGTTGCCGACCCTTTACAAAAAGGAGGATTCACTGTGTTGACGGCTAAAGGAACAATAGGGTCCCTCATCGTCAACACACTGGGTCCTCTTTGAGCTCTTTGGCAACCTTACTCACCAGCAGGAACACAACACTATGAGTAGGGTCTAGTGCTATTTGGCTGTGGTTTTCTGTAAGGTGGAGGTACTTCCCCAGTCGGGCTCTGCTCCAGATTTGAGCGAGATGACATTCACTGAACGTGCCCTACCACACTAAGCGAGATGCCATTCGCAGTGCCCATACCTCTCTTTTTGGCATAGTTTAAGGACATACCCAAGTCCGGACGTAGTTTAAGGACATACCCCGGGTCCGATGTCCGGACAAACTAGATATATTTATTGCAACATAAATGTTATTACCAAAAGGTTATCATCATCATCAGTTGTTCCCTCAGAGCTGAGGATCGTGTTATCATGTCCTTCTGCTGAAGACCAGGTTCCTCCATAGGCTAAGATTAAGCTCTTGAATAATAATATGCCACTAAATAAACAGATTCTCCCAGTGAGAGAAGCATTAAAAATCATTACAAAAGCTTCATGAAATAAAATAATTTTATTTAGCAAAATTAAACATACAATTCAATAATAAAACAAAGCTAAAGAGTATGAGAGTATTATGGGGTCAGAACCAGTAGTTTTGACCAAAATCAGGCTATGTAGCTTCTTATTTTTCTTTTTTATGTTTCAGTTGATTGCCTTGCCGCTGAGGACTGCTTGGCTTCGAATATGTCCGGGGCCGGTAGACTTTTCCTGGATTTGTGTGGTTTCTTGACCTGGTCGCCCTTTCCTGTTTAATGCTCGACGACTTACTGCCTTAACAATGGCAGTAGATGATGACGGCTGATGATAAGTGCTGACCTGAAAGGAATGCAACAAATTTAATTAAATTAATTTTAAACAAAAACTTTTTTATTTTTAGCTTTCATATATATTGTTCCATATACCAGGATATGGAAGTTTTCTATAAAATAGGCAGAAATCGGCGTGACTACATACATATAATAACCATACATTTACATTTAATTGAGAACGACCAACATCCTAAGGTGTATATACCTATCACCACTGCTTATTAGTAGTTATTACATAAGTATGTAGTCAAATTTTCCTGACAATAAATGACATTAATGTAAGTACATCTGCTTGATGCCTTTTATTGTCAGCATCTGACTGATTGACTAAATAATATAGTCATTTACAGACATTACAGCATCACAATGTGGAATACCTACTTATTTTCTGCAATTATGGTGACATTAATAAGAATTTTGAATGAAAATAACAATAAAATTCTACCTTACTAATGCATATTATGTTTCAATACATTTTGCACATTATCTAACCATTGATTTTTCACTACTTTAATATCACCTTCTGGGTATAGTTTGATTGACATGATTATTTCACTGCATTAACTGTAGGCGATATCAGACAGATATAACTGGTTTACAATAAGTATACCTAATGTTATTAGTTGTAGGCACTGGTATAGAATTATTACTGTAAAAATGTTTTGACTTGGGCACTTGGGCAGGTATTGTACTTACTTGCAAAAGGTCCATCTTAAAGGCGTTGGTGTTTGTATCCAGTATTTTTTCTTATATTTTGCTCTTGTAGTAATACCTGAGGAGGATATATCAATGATTAGATTCATTAAAGGCAAGCAAGAATCAACTTCACATAACCTAATTATAAGTAAATGAATTGGTATTCTTACCTTGTATTGTTGCATGATGTGCACACAGTTGACGTGTAATTATTACTCCCTTTTTTTGTTGCATTGATTCGTCTTTTCAATGCAAAGGCTTATTTGATTTAAATTAGATTTATCTAAACTAGTATTTGCATTTATTCGATTCTATTTCGCCGATTTCCCTCTCATTACTGACATTCGCTGTCAATTTTTTTTTTAAATTGCCATTGGGATACGATTTTGTCTATGATTTTGCCAAGAGTGCCAACATAACGATTCGAATCAATGAAATTACTATTGTCGGCTTATGGAGAGATTATAAATCACACATTTCTTAAAACGTCATAGGCTTATATAGCGTTTTAACTATATGACGGTTAAAACCTCATTTAAGGATTTTTTATGAATAAGGCTGTTAGAGTCCATACAATGAAATATAGGTAACTTGCTTAACAAACGCAGCGAAGAGGACACATCGCCAAACGTGAACTATGCGTCGTTGAAGAGTTCCGTTCTGATCTTCATCAGCAGTTCCACTTCATCAACTGTCACTTTTTTTAATGAAAATCCTTTAAAAATTTAAGGAGTTCCCTCGATTCCTCATGGATCCCATCATGTATCCAAGAGTTAACGCCTTGGTGATGAGTCGTGGCTACATATTTTAGTCACGTTAAATGTATCCATGTTTTCAGATGTGACTGTACAACCATGCTAGGCGATTTGATCTTAATTTGTCTGCTATGGATACAATTTTCAGGCTTCATCCTAATTTAAAGATGTAAAAAAAAGTATTATACAAAGTGTAAAAAAAAAGTATTATACAGAGTGTAAAAAAAAGTATTATACAGGTTGTAAAAAAAAAGTATTATACAGGTTGTAAAAAAAAGTATTATACAGGATGTAAAAAAAAAGTATTATACAGGATGTAAAAAAAGTATTATACAGAATGTAAAAAAAGAATATTATACAGGGTGTAAAAAAACTATTATACAGGGTGTAAAAAAAGGATGGTGATCCGTTCAAAGGCATAATTGGTATCGTATTCTAATTATTAAAAACTAAAAAAAAAACCACGCAAAAGAGTAATTTGGTTTTGTATCGACGACGTGTCCCATACAAAAATTCTTCTACTTTTTCTTAGTCGCAATACGATACCAATTATGCCCTTAAACATATGATGTAGGCAGACATACATATTTACGAAAAACAGAACCCTCCTCCGGCAGTTGGGTAAAAAATGAGGGGTAAAATAAGGGATAAAATTAGGGGTAAAATGAGGGGTAAAATGAGGGATAAAGTGGGGGTAAAATGAGGGGTAAAATTCGTATAGTGCATGCTCACCGTTCATTAGCCTAGTAGCCAGCGCAGCTAGGTGTAGCACCTCGACGTTTTTCGGCACCTTCTTGTGCACGGCTATCCTCAGGTTCTCCATCACCTCCTCTAGTGGCTTCGTTCGAGACGACGCTATCAAAATACATTGTCATCGTAATATCACTAAATAATAAATATGCAACAACCTCACACAAATCGACCTAGTCCTACAGTAAGCTCAATAAGGCTTGTATTGTGGTACAGTCATCAAATATATCGGAGCGGCCATGGTACTCAAAAATGTCTGAACACGCACTTTATCCCCTAGACAATAGAGACGTTGTTCAGATATTTGTGACCAACTCGGCCGCTCCGATATATTTGATGGCGACTGTACTAGACGACGATTGCTCCCTTTCGAGCGCCAATATCGGCAAGATTAATAATTAATAGATATATTTAGAATTAAGGTAGGTATGGCTCATGATTTCATTTCTTTTTGTTTCTTGTTATATGTATAAACATAAAATATATATTGTAAAAACAAATATCTACTTAAGCAGTATGTTAACTTTTATGTACATTTATGAACCTCCAGGTCTGTTATAATTATTTTATTATGTTAAGTACATACATTGTACTTCTAATCTATTTGTGTATGTGACTGTTTGTGTTCTAAATAAATTTAAAAAGAAAAGATGCCACCGACGTCAATAGCCGTCCGTTCAACAACTATGAACTTCTAGAACCTTTATTAAGGGTTCTAGGATTGTTCACTATAAACCCCAAAAAAATCCCTGAGTTTCCATGACCTTTTCTTGAAATTTCCCTGACCAACATTTCCATAAATAGCCGGACAACTTTCTGTTTGACCCTCGCCATGTTTCGGAAACAGACATCAATCATTTTAAACAAAAAAGAAGCGCCTTCACTTAACATCCACCTTTCCAAACGCAAATGCTCGAGCTGCTGTAAAAAATACTCAAATCACTATAGGTGTGGAAAATTCTTTGGAAAATTATTTTTTTGTTTGAAAGCGTATACTTCACAGTTGGTCCCATTGTAACCATGTCAAGATCTGATGATGGGATCCTGGAGAAATCAAGGGAACTCTTCAACTAACTATTATAGGCACACCTATGGTGATTTGAGTATTTTTTACAGCAGATCGAGCATTTGGTGTTGGAAAGGTGGATGCTTAGTGAAGTCGGTTCTTTTTTGTTTAATATTTTTTTTTAGTCTATACATCATGACATTCATGACAGTTCACACGCTCTTATTCCCTCGCCAATAAAGCAGTGCCAATCTTCCAACATTCCGTGCACCAAAGTCCACAAGTATCTCAACTATAGCTTGACTAGGGACTGTTTTGCTTCAAGCATAGATAGAGAAAATCACATTGTCTCTTTCAAACGCTAGTACCCTCGCTCCTAAAAAAGGGATAAGTATATTAAGTACTAGCTTTTGCCCGCGGCTTCGCTCGCGTTAAATTCGGGGTAACACGATTCCCCTTTCCTGATTGCCCCCCGGAATGCTCCATACAAACTTTCACCCCCCATTTTAGGGAAATGGGGGGTCAGAAAGAGACAAAAAGAAGCCTATGTCACTCTCCATCCCTTCAACTACATATCTCCACTTAAAAAATCACGTCAATTCGACGCCCCGTTTTGCCGTGACAGACGGACAAACAAACAAACACACACATACACTTTCCCATATATAATATTAGTATGGATATGGATAACTTATTAGTTCACGCCGACGTTGAACAGCACGGCGGTTATTGTGAACGTCGAGTGCGTGTCTACCTCTGGGGGCGTGGTCCTGCGCGCGCAGCCTGCAGTATCGGAGGTAGTACTTGTGCAGGCGCTCGTAGTTGTCGCGGTTGGAGTGGCGCTGCGGGGCGGTCTCGCCCAGCGCCTCCGCCAGCGTCGCCTTCCCGTTCACGCCGACGTTGAACAGCACGGCGGTTATTGTGAACGTTGAGTGCGTGTCTACCTCTGGGGGCGTGGTCCTGCGCGCGCAGCCTGCAGTATCGGAGGTAGTACTTGTGCAGGCGCTCGTAGTTGTCGCGGTTGGAGTGGCGCTGCGGGGCGGTCTCGCCCAGCGCCTCCGCCAGCGTCGCCTTCCCGTTCACGCCGACGTTGAACAGCACGGCGGTTATTGTGAACGTTGAGTGCGTGTCTACCTCTGGGGGCGTGATCCTGCGCGCGCAGCCTGCAGTATCGGAGGTAGTACTTGTGCAGGCGCTCGTAGTTGTCGCGGTTGGAGTGGCGCTGCGGGGCGGTCTCGCCCAGCGCCTCCGCCAGCGTCGCCTTCCCGTTCACGCCGACGTTGAACAGCACGGCGGTTATTGTGAACGTTGAGTGCGTGTCTACCTCTGGGGGCGTGGTCCTGCGCGCGCAGCCTGCAGTATCGGAGGTAGTACTTGTGCAGGCGCTCGTAGTTGTCGCGGTTGGAGTGGCGCTGCGGGGCGGTCTCGCCCAGCGCCTCCGCCAGCGTCGCCTTCCCGTTCACGCCGACGTTGAACAGCACGGCGGTTATTGTGAACGTTGAGTGCGTGTCTACCTCTGGGGGCGTGGTCCTGCGCGCGCAGCCTGCAGTATCGGAGGTAGTACTTGTGCAGGCGCTCGTAGTTGTCGCGGTTGGAGTGGCGCTGCGGGGCGGTCTCGCCCAGCGCCTCCGCCAGCGTCGCCTTCCCGTTCACGCCGACGTTGAACAGCACGGCGGTTATTGTGAACGTTGAGTGCGTGTCTACCTCTGGGGGCGTGGTCCTGCGCGCGCAGCCTGCAGTATCGGAGGTAGTACTTGTGCAGGCGCTCGTAGTTGTCGCGGTTGGAGTGGCGCTGCGGGGCGGTCTCGCCCAGCGCCTCCGCCAGCGTCGCCTTCCCGTTCACGCCGACGTTGAACAGCACGGCGGTTATTGTGAACGTTGAGTGCGTGTCTACCTCTGGGGGCGTGGTCCTGCGCGCGCAGCCTGCAGTATCGGAGGTAGTACTTGTGCAGGCGCTCGTAGTTGTCGCGGTTGGAGTGGCGCTGCGGGGCGGTCTCGCCCAGCGCCTCCGCCAGCGTCGCCTTCCCGTTCACGCCGACGTTGAACAGCACGGCGGTTATTGTGAACGTCAAGTGCTGCCCAACAAATTGTTACTATTAATGGTAACTTTAACAAAATCGACGTACCGGAACCTACATTTTAAATGTTAAGCTCTATCGTGTGTTAGAAAAACAGCAGGAGTAAAATGGGTGAAATACTCAGAGACTTGATCCCTCTTCTTGTAATTGTATAGAAATTTGTAAAGTTAACTGTACCAAATATCTTGGTGTAATGTTGGACCAACGCATGTCATGGCACACACATATTGAATATGTCAATACCAGAATACGTAAATTGATTTGGATTTTTAAAAAACTCAGACATATTACCACAAAAAAACTACTAAATCAACTTTACGTTACATTAGCTCAGTCCATCATGAGTTATTGTATATCAGCATGGGGTGGTTCAACAAAAACTAAGTTCTTGGAGGTGGAGAGAGGGCAGCGCTGTTTGTTAAAAGTAATGTACTCTAAGCCCTTCAGATTTCCAACGAATGAACTCTATCAACTAACTAACCTTTTATCAATGAGAAAGCTGTACATGATCTCAGTAACGCTAAACCTACATAAAACTATAGAATACTCGTATAACCCTCAAAGTGTTACTCAAGAGCGTAGACGAAAGCCCAGCGTTGCCCCACTCCCTACAGCCAAGTCTGCATTTGCAAAGAGGCAATTTGCAGCGCAATTAGCATATCTTTATAATAAGCTAAATGAACAATTAGATATACACCAATTACAAACGTATAAATGTAAAGAATCTATATTAGAGTGGCTAATGACGCTAAGTTATGAAGAAACTGAAGCATTGTTATATACATCATTAAATAATAAATCTTCGCCCGCCCGCGCGTGCGTGCGTGCCGGCATTAAAGTCGTGACGTTTACGGCACGTCATTGCGATTCCGTACCGTCGGCGTTTTTTGAGCAGCGGTGTGGAGGGCATGCGATAAAAACGGTACGGATACGATGCGTCGCTGCGATTCCGTAACGTTGCCGTATTTTAAGCAGCGGTGTGGTCGCACCTTAAGTGTTGTGGGATAGGATAGGGCCCAGTATGGCGGAACGTTGGGTTGGATGTTACCTCCTTGTTGGTGAATTTCGCGTACAACGAGTCCGAGACGGGAACGCTCACGACGAGGGCGCCCCGCGACCCCGTCACGTGGGGCACGGCGTTGCTGCAACGAACAATTAACGACTCCACTCAATTACAAGTTATTTCATTCATATTTATTGACTTTATGTGCTATTAATAATACTGTAGGTAGGTAAGTAACAGAGACCCAATTAAAGGTTGATCTAATATGACATATTACGTATTACGTATGCTTAAGTATCACCTATATTTTAACTCAATGTTAAGTATACCATCTAGATTTTATATTGTTACTTTTGCTAGGTTATGATGTTAAAAAAAATGTAATTGTGAAATATTCAAAACTTAAACTTAGTAAAAGTGTCTTAAACCTCATAATACCTACATATTTCTTAGTTAAATGAAAATTTCGTTATAATAAAAAATTAACACTGAATACATTGTTTAATGTTTACTCGTTAATACGTTTCGTTGTCTACCTCCTAACTGCCACAACTACAAGTTCACAGAATACATTGTTTAATGTTTACTCATACGTTTCGTTGTTTACCTCCTAACTGCCACAACTACAAGCTCACAGAATACATTGTTTAATGTTTACTCATACGTTTCGTTGTTTACCTCCTAACTGCCACAACTACAAGTTCACAGAATACATTGTTTAATGTTTACTCATACGTTTCGTTGTTTACCTCCTAACTGCCACAACTACAAGCTCACAGAATACATTGTTTAATGTTTACTCATACGTTTCGTTGTTTACCTCCTAACTGCCACAACTACAAGTTCACAGAATACATTGTTTAATGTTTACTCATACGTTTCGTTGTCTACCTCCTAACTGCCACAACTACAAGTTCACAGAATACATTGTTTAATGTTTACTCATACGTTTCGTTGTTTACCTCCTAACTGCCACAACTACAAGTTCACAGAATACATTGTTTAATGTTTACTCATACGTTTCGTTGTTTACCTCCTAACTGCCACAACTACAAGCTCACAGAATACATTGTTTAATGTTTACTCATACGTTTCGTTGTTTACCTCCTAACTGCCACAACTACAAGCTCACAGAATACATTGTTTAATGTTTACTCATACGTTTCGTTGTTTACCTCCTAACTGCCACAACTACAAGCTCACAGAATACATTGTTTAATGTTTACTCATACGTTTCGTTGTTTACCTCCTAACTGCCACAACTACAAGCTCACAGAATACATTGTTTAATGTTTACTCATACGTTTCGTTGTTTACCTCCTAACTGCCACAACTACAAGCTCACAGAATACATTGTTTAATGTTTACTCATACGTTTCGTTGTTTACCTCCTAACTGCCACAACTACAAGTTCACAGAATACATTGTTTAATGTTTACTCATACGTTTCGTTGTCTACCTCCTAACTGCCACAACTACAAGTTCACAGAATACATTGTTTAATGTTTACTCATACGTTTCGTTGTTTACCTC
Organism: Pammene aurita; assembly: GCA_947086415.1. NCBI lineage: Eukaryota > Metazoa > Arthropoda > Insecta > Lepidoptera > Tortricidae > Pammene > Pammene aurita. Next base: position 71,927,166 of record OX352289.1, on the reverse strand, counting down.
CTAACTGCCACAACTACAAGTTCACAGAATACATTGTTTAATGTTTACTCATACGTTTCGTTGTTTACCTCCTAACTGCCACAACTACAAGCTCACAGAATACATTGTTTAATGTTTACTCATACGTTTCGTTGTTTACCTCCTAACTGCCACAACTACAAGTTCACAGAATACATTGTTTAATGTTTACTCATACGTTTCGTTGTTTACCTCCTAACTGCCACAACTACAAGTTCACAGAATACATTGTTTAATGTTTACTCATACGTTTCGTTGTTTACCTCCTAACTGCCACAACTACAAGTTCGCGCTGTTGAATTTCCACGAGTTTTTAAAGTTTGAAAGAAAGTCGTTCGATACGAATGGTACGAGACGAAAAGCTGAAAACGTCAAATATGACACAATAATGAGAGAATTGTAAAAAAAATACTGGTAATTCGTTTGAGGACACAACTGCTATCGTATTCAAATTATGACAAACTAAGAAAAAAAAATTGGTTTTGTATGGTTGGCCGGGTCGGACCACACAAAATTATTTTATTCAAAAATGTCCGGCAAGGTTGACTTTTACGGTTAAAAATTAGGCGGCGAAGTGCCTAGTTTATGGTCAAATAAAAATTAAAAAGTTACGGAAATTGCAGGCTCGATTTCGCGACATAAATGTTGCATACAAATTCCATTTTTGTCGAGGTACAAACTTTTTAAAAAGTTCAACAGCCATACAAAAATAAAGGCAAAGGTCCTAAACAGCCAAAACACAACATCGGTATTTGTTATTTATAATGTTGGTACCGCGACTTTTTAGTTATCTCAAATAGCTTACGGTAAATTCAGAAGAAAAATACACTTCAAACTTTTTAATAAAAATATATAAAGGCGGCAAAGCTGAGCGTGTACCGCGAACATAGAAAATTGTAGTTTCGAATAAATCTGTCTCTCTCACTCAAAATGAGAAGCGATGGAGATGGAGATAATTCGAATCGAAATTCGATGCTCGCGGTAGTGGCCATTCTTTTAACCTAGAAGTTATCCTGAATATATTATTTATGTCAATATTGTTTGTTGTTCATCAACGTTGGCTGTTTTGCATTATTTTTGAATAAACCACTATATTGCACTCGGCGTGAAGGGCCATTGCTGGCTTCGTATTAAATTAAACGGACTCCTAAAGTCGTCCGTTTAAACGTAATACTCAGCCATCAATGTGCTACTTCACCTCCTCGACACGTACTACTTTTTCGCGTCCAAAACATTTTTCTTACATTCTTTCTTAGTCTTAACACGGTACCAATTATGCCGTTCAACGGATTACCAGTATTTTGGTTACCGCTAGAGCGCGCGTGAACGCTGACGCAAGAGGTGCTGTGGACGTCGGACTTAGCCCGACTTCATACAGTGACGGCGCCCAATGACCAAGCGCGCGAAGCTACTATACGCTACTATAGATTCAAAGACCACTTGACGCTATACAACAACATTTTAAGTGACAATGTCAGAGAAAAGTGTGATAATGTCTTTGAGAAGTGTTTGTTTACTTGATGACGTCTTCTATCCAAGATTTACAAGAAACAGAACTAATTTATTATACTTACCGAGATCTAGGCTTCATTATCACAAATGCAACTCGTATTCTATGGCTATCCAAATTCAAAACCAGCTGCCTAAATCTATTAAAGAATGTTCTACGAATCGGCTTAAGAGGACACTTACAGAATGGCTCCTCGACAAATGTTTCTACTCAGTTGAAGAATATTTAGAAAATATACCAAATGTGTAAAAATTGTAATGTACCTAGAATTGATATTAATCTTAGACCATAGTATACATTGACATTCATTAGGCACTTTATTAATAATTGTAATCGTTTTGACATGGTATATATATAATGCTTTTTTTTTATTGTATTTTGTGTTGTACGTTGTGCCCTGTAAATAGTAATTTGTATTGTAATTTTTGTACATAGACATTGTAAATTGTTTTACGTCACACCTGGCCATAATGTGAGTTTTACCGCTCGCTACGCTTACGGTAAAACTCGCATTATGGCCAGGTGGGGACGTAAAATTGTGTACTCACCACGGGCAGTAAAAAAGAAAGCCCTCTATCGCATATTTACAACCCTCGCCTGCGGCTCGGGTCCCAAATACCTGCGATTTCGGGCTTTCTTTTTTTTACAGCCCTAGGTAAGTAATGTACTATTGCATGCCTTTTCTGGTAGAACATAAGCACCGCTATCTTTATCCTTGACATCTTATGTAAATATGTTCTTGCAATAAATCATTTGACTTTGACTTTGATGGGACAAATTAAACATAATAATGATGAATATTGAACATGGTTTAGCTTTGAACTAATATGAGTGCACTATGGATGAGTGTGTACACGACACGGGGCGACTGCAACTGACCTGTGGTCGCTCTTAGTCAAGGTGAACCGGACGGTGTGCAGGTCCTCGACGGCGACGGCCATGTCGCCCCACATGGCGCGCTCGGCCGCGTACAGACTGAGCAGCCCCTCGAACCCGCACAGCGGGCCCACACCCTCCGCCAGCAGCGGCGCGGCGTGCGCGGGCGCTCCGCACAGCCACGCCACCAGGCCCGCCGTCACCGTCGTCAGCTGGAACACCACATTCATACACTGTCGGCCCGAACCAGAAACTACTACAAAATCATCTAACATTTAGAGGACACAGTTCAGATAGGAAAAAAAAAAAAGAAAGATAAAAGCAATCAAACGTTTTGTGAAGCAATCAGATTTGGATTTTATTATTATTATTTTATTTTAATTAAGCAATACGTACATTGTATGTCTCTCAAGCTGTTTTGATATGTCTTCTTATAGAACTACGCATTATTATGTATCTTTAAGATATAATATTACTGTATTACTGTTTTGAAAAAATAAGTCCCGCCGAGTTTCTTGCCGGTCATAAATAATACTTCTCGGGTCAGAGGTGTAGGGTTAGAACCGGTGGTAGTTTTTCTTTTTCCCTCTGACGTTCATAAGTGCATTGTAATGTGCCTAAATTGAAGAATAAATATCTTTTATCGGGCCGGGACTAGGAAGATGACACATTGTATGGTATTGTAATATGGGCAGGTTTCCGCAACTCGACGCCTATCGCCTATTTTACGTAAAGGAAGGACGGTTAGTCCAACCAGCCCAGCTCCTCGAGGAATCCTATCAAACCTTTGGTGTTGAGTAGGACCTCGGGGAGATCACCCGGGGATCCGAGGTGTTTTGCCCTGTACGGGGCCACTCCGTTGCACTTCAGCACCACGTGAGAGGCTGTTTCTTCTGTCTCCATGCACCCACGGCACAGGGGACTGTCTATAACACCTAATAGACGGAGACTGGCCACGTCAGATATGACACAATAATGAGAGCGACGAAATCCCTCTCGTTAGTTTGCTATACTATGCTTATTTCTAGATCCGGACATCTGGCAGCTGTAAAGTGGTTGAGGTCAAAGAATGCAAATAACTTAAAGAATACAAATCCTAGAGTTCTGGTTTTAATGCAGTATTATGAAAAATTATATAAATAAGTAGATCATATCATTGCCAAAAGTTTATGGTGGGGGAAAGTAGTCCAAACCACCGTATAATGTAATTCAGAGTTTGTCGCCTCCTGTTTCTGTTTCCGAAATATTACGCAATGTTTTTTGTTGTAATGTTAAAATATAGGCCCCGTCCTAGAGGACTTATTTATAGATAAATAAGATAACTTCGGCCGTTTTTACCTATTTTGGTATTACTTTTTTCCAATTCAAAAACTTTGCTAGTTTGTCACTCTGACATCCATCCATTAAAAGCTGCCAGATGCCCGAATCTAGCAATAAGGAAAGTATTGCAATCTTACAAGATGGGTTTCATTGCTCTCATTATTGTGTCATATCTGACGTGGCCAGCTTTTAGACCATACTATAACGTACTGTACTGACCGCCTGGCTGAAGCACTTGTCCCGCCTGGCCTGCAGCTGCGCGTGCTCGCGCGTCCAGTGCGCGGGCTCGCAGCGCAGCCGCAGCGCCGCGTGCGCCACCTGCGCGCGCAGCACAGCCTGTACTGTAACGTACTGACCGCCTGACTGAAGCACTTGTCCCGCCTGGCCTGCAGCTGCGCGTGCTCGCGCGTCCAGTGCGCGGGCTCGCAGCGCAGCCGCAGCACCGCGTGCGCCACCTGCGCGCGCAGCACAGCCTGTACTGTAACGTACTGACCGCCTGACTGAAGCACTTGTCCCGCCTGGCCTGCAGCTGCGCGTGCTCGCGCGTCCAGTGCGCGGGCTCGCAGCGCAGCCGCAGCACCGCGTGCGCCACCTGCGCGCGCAGCACAGCCTGTACTGTAACGTACTGACCGCCTGACTGAAGCACTTGTCCCGCCTGGCCTGCAGCTGCGCGTGCTCGCGCGTCCAGTGCGCGGGCTCGCAGCGCAGCCGCAGCGCCGCGTGCGCCACCTGCGCGCGCAGCACAGCCTGTACTGTAACGTACTGACCGCCTGACTGAAGCACTTGTCCCGCCTGGCCTGCAGCTGCGCGTGCTCGCGCGTCCAGTGCGCGGGCTCGCAGCGCAGCCGCAGCACCGCGTGCGCCACCTGCGCGCGCAGCACAGCCTGTACTGTAACGTACTGACCGCCTGACTGAAGCACTTGTCCCGCCTGGCCTGCAGCTGCGCGTGCTCGCGCGTCCAGTGCGCGGGCTCGCAGCGCAGCCGCAGCGCCGCGTGCGCCACCTGCGCGCGCAGCACAGCCTGTACTGTAACGTACTGACCGCCTGACTGAAGCACTTGTCCCGCCTGGCCTGCAGCTGCGCGTGCTCGCGCGTCCAGTGCGCGGGCTCGCAGCGCAGCCGCAGCGCCGCGTGCGCCACCTGCGCGCGCAGCACAGCCTGTACTGTAACGTACTGACCGCCTGACTGAAGCACTTGTCCCGCCTGGCCTGCAGCTGCGCGTGCTCGCGCGTCCAGTGCGCGGGCTCGCAGCGCAGCCGCAGCACCGCGTGCGCCACCTGCGCGCGCAGCACAGCCTGTACTGTAACGTACTGACCGCCTGACTGAAGCACTTGTCCCGCCTGGCCTGCAGCTGCGCGTGCTCGCGCGTCCAGTGCGCGGGCTCGCAGCGCAGCCGCAGCGCCGCGTGCGCCACCTGCGCGCGCAGCACAGCCTGTACTGTAACGTACTGACCGCCTGACTGAAGCACTTGTCCCGCCTGGCCTGCAGCTGCGCGTGCTCGCGCGTCCAGTGCGCGGGCTCGCAGCGCAGCCGCAGCACCGCGTGCGCCACCTGCGCGCGCAGCACAGCCTGTACTGTAACGTACTGACCGCCTGACTGAAGCACTTGTCCCGCCTGGCCTGCAGCTGCGCGTGCTCGCGCGTCCAGTGCGCGGGCTCGCAGCGCAGCCGCAGCACCGCGTGCGCCACCTGCGCGCGCAGCACAGCCTGTACTGTAACGTACTGACCGCCTGACTGAAGCACTTGTCCCGCCTGGCCTGCAGCTGCGCGTGCTCGCGCGTCCAGTGCGCGGGCTCGCAGCGCAGCCGCAGCACCGCGTGCGCCACCTGCGCGCGCAGCACAGCCTGTACTGTAACGTACTGACCGCCTGACTGAAGCACTTGTCCCGCCTGGCCTGCAGCTGCGCGTGCTCGCGCGTCCAGTGCGCGGGCTCGCAGCGCAGCCGCAGCACCGCGTGCGCCACCTGCGCGCGCAGCACAGCCTGTACTGTAACGTACTGACCGCCTGACTGAAGCACTTGTCCCGCCTGGCCTGCAGCTGCGCGTGCTCGCGCGTCCAGTGCGCGGGCTCGCAGCGCAGCCGCAGCACCGCGTGCGCCACCTGCGCGCGCAGCACAGCCTGTACTGTAACGTACTGACCGCCTGACTGAAGCACTTGTCCCGCCTGGCCTGCAGCTGCGCGTGCTCGCGCGTCCAGTGCGCGGGCTCGCAGCGCAGCCGCAGCACCGCGTGCGCCACCTGCGCGCGCAGCACAGCCTGTACTGTAACGTACTGACCGCCTGACTGAAGCACTTGTCCCGCCTGGCCTGCAGCTGCGCGTGCTCGCGCGTCCAGTGCGCGGGCTCGCAGCGCAGCCGCAGCACCGCGTGCGCCACCTGCGCGCGCAGCACAGCCTGTACTGTAACGTACTGACCGCCTGACTGAAGCACTTGTCCCGCCTGGCCTGCAGCTGCGCGTGCTCGCGCGTCCAGTGCGCGGGCTCGCAGCGCAGCCGCAGCACCGCGTGCGCCACCTGCGCGCGCAGCACAGCCTGTACTGTAACGTACTGACCGCCTGACTGAAGCACTTGTCCCGCCTGGCCTGCAGCTGCGCGTGCTCGCGCGTCCAGTGCGCGGGCTCGCAGCGCAGCCGCAGCACCGCGTGCGCCACCTGCGCGCGCAGCACAGCCTGTACTGTAACGTACTGACCGCCTGACTGAAGCACTTGTCCCGCCTGGCCTGCAGCTGCGCGTGCTCGCGCGTCCAGTGCGCGGGCTCGCAGCGCAGCCGCAGCACCGCGTGCGCCACCTGCGCGCGCAGCACAGCCTGTACTGTAACGTACTGACCGCCTGACTGAAGCACTTGTCCCGCCTGGCCTGCAGCTGCGCGTGCTCGCGCGTCCAGTGCGCGGGCTCGCAGCGCAGCCGCAGCACCGCGTGCGCCACCTGCGCGCGCAGCACAGCCTGTACTGTAACGTACTGACCGCCTGACTGAAGCACTTGTCCCGCCTGGCCTGCAGCTGCGCGTGCTCGCGCGTCCAGTGCGCGGGCTCGCAGCGCAGCCGCAGCACCGCGTGCGCCACCTGCGCGCGCAGCACAGCCTGTACTGTAACGTACTGACCGCCTGACTGAAGCACTTGTCCCGCCTGGCCTGCAGCTGCGCGTGCTCGCGCGTCCAGTGCGCGGGCTCGCAGCGCAGCCGCAGCACCGCGTGCGCCACCTGCGCGCGCAGCACAGCCTGTACTGTAACGTACTGACCGCCTGACTGAAGCACTTGTCCCGCCTGGCCTGCAGCTGCGCGTGCTCGCGCGTCCAGTGCGCGGGCTCGCAGCGCAGCCGCAGCGCCGCGTGCGCCACCTGCGCGCGCAGCACAGCCTGTACTGTAACGTACTGACCGCCTGACTGAAGCACTTGTCCCGCCTGGCCTGCAGCTGCGCGTGCTCGCGCGTCCAGTGCGCGGGCTCGCAGCGCAGCCGCAGCGCCGCGTGCGCCACCTGCGCGCGCAGCACAGCCTGTACTGTAACGTACTGACCGCCTGACTGAAGCACTTGTCCCGCCTGGCCTGCAGCTGCGCGTGCTCGCGCGTCCAGTGCGCGGGCTCGCAGCGCAGCCGCAGCGCCGCGTGCGCCACCTGCGCGCGCAGCACAGCCTGTACTGTAACGTACTGACCGCCTGACTGAAGCACTTGTCCCGCCTGGCCTGCAGCTGCGCGTGCTCGCGCGTCCAGTGCGCGGGCTCGCAGCGCAGCCGCAGCGCCGCGTGCGCCACCTGCGCGCGCCAGCACAGCGCACGCGCACTCGCCACTAGGCGCCCGGCGTGCGCGTCCAGCGAGGGCGAAGCTGGACGAAGTTTCAATCGGGTTAAAGATTTTTTTTCGAACATGCAATGATATATTGATGGTATGTTCCTTAGCATAGGCAGCGAAGTGTCACGTATCGGGTGCGGCTAGACGGACTAGATCGGAGGCCTAGGCCGGCAAGTGCCTCTTTTTTAATTTCCGTTCCACATATGTTTGTGGCACAGGATCATGAGGTTCAGCCATTTAAAACTATAAGCGATATTAGCTTTTTGGTTCGTTAGACATTCTGCCGCTACGAATATTAAAAAAACCAACAAACGATGTTTGATATATTTTTCAGTTTGATTTATATAAAAATAACATAATTAACAAATTCTTATAATTTTCGAACGAGCGGCGCGTAAGCGAAGCAAGTTCTTAAAAACAACTTCTGGCTACTGGGACGTCCCGGCATTTTGATTTTGAGAGCTTGTTCCGCGATAACTTTAGTAACGCTTTTCCTATCTACATGAAATTTGTTGGGGTTGCAGCAGAGATGCATATAATTTGAGGGTTCGTATATGAGCAGGATCGACCAAAGGGTCATGGAGCTGACAGGCGCGAGAAAATGATCACAAGGGTCTCGTTATACTGGTCGGTCGTTTGCCTCGTTGTCAGTCCGAGGCGGCCTGCTGCGTATAGTGAACGTGCGAGTCACCTCGGCAGTCCCGCGCGGCGCGGCAGTAGCGGTCGGCGGCGGCGCGCAGGTCGCCCGCCAGCCGGCGCAGCGCCGCCGCGGCGCCCTCCCTGGCTCGCTCGGCGGGCTCCTCCGCGCCGCTCCGGCCGCTCTGCAACCGCAACAACTATATACAGGCTGATTTTTCAATAACTATTGTAAGGTTTATAAGCCTCTTCGTCGATATTTATACATATTAAGTATCATTACTGTTCATGAATACGCACATCATACTTTAACAATTCCCGACGCGCGATGACTCACACGGGTATAATCTCAGGCGACCGGACGAACTGCGCACACCCATCGGCGGCACACGACTAGCCAAATCCATAGTCTAATTATAAAGGTCATTTAAATTTTTGACAGCTCGTCCGAAAAGACCTCACCTACGTCACATAATGATGCCATTCGTTGACATCTTCAATTCAGTCAGGGAGTTTAATTAATACACTATTCATGTTCAAAAATGTTAGCGTGCCGTTACTAAGTTTATTTTGTTTTTTAATTATTTTATACCTAAAATAAGCTTCATATAATTTTAGGTAATTTAATATAATACTTTTAATTGGCAATTCATTTACGGCATGTAATTTAATGAGGATTTTTTTTTAACATTGTGGCAATACAACTATTTGGCGAGTATTACACTGACAGACGGCCATATTGTATTATCTCTGTTTCTTTTAAACTTATCACGCCGTTTCATTTTTGTCTGAGATTCCCAAATATTTGATAGATACATAATGTATATAATAAATATAATAATAGTTGCTCGTAATAAATATCGGTGTAGTGTAACTGCGTGTAAAACTTACATACCAACGCACTGAATGTGGAATCACGCTAAAATATTTTATAAGTTACGTTGTAATTGTAATGGAATTACATTGTAATCTTTAGTAACATATTTATGAGTTTAATTTCTTTTTCAATGGACTAATCCGTTTAGTAGAAATCAATACGCAATTTTAACAGTATACCGGCATGTCGTTAACTTTGTATAACGGGGGACTATAAGTAATAGGAATAAATCAAACGTTGGTAATACTTACATAGACTAATGATATATTTTTTTTTGGATTGACCCATTAATGAAAAATATCCCATAGGCGCACCGCACCACACATTAGAGCGGAATTTAACTATTCATAGACAAAAGCGGAAATTTGTCTATGGTAGGCTGAATTTTTGTATGGAGGCCATAGACAAATTTCCGCTACCATAGCCCAATTTCCGCTTTTGTTTACGAATAGCTAAATTCCGCTCTAATGTGTGGTGCCCCTTAAAAAATATAACAGTTTATGGCCGGCCATGAATTCCGTCATAGGGACACCATATTCATATTCATATTCAATTATTTCGTAAATGCACAGATACAATACACACTACGGACGGATACACTAATAATACGGATAGCATAAGTAGATAATATTCAATACTGTGCGGAAAATTGTCTATGGTTTGTGGAAATTGTGGTTTGTGGAAACCGCGGATCTTCCGCATCATTTTCAAAATCCGCATCCGCCTCCACATCAAATCGATGCGGAGCTTATGCGGATGCAGATGTGGAACAAGTCGGTACAGGAACGTCTCTGCGACGGCGCACGTGCTAGGTAAAGTAACGTAGGTAATTTCACCATTACCCAATCAGAATATTGTTACATTTTCGTGATTCGTCGATCGAGCTCTGTCTTTGACGGATAGCAACAAGAAATGACGAGTTTGTTTTGTTTTGATTTTAGTGTTGAAATGCTATTGTAGGGCGAAGGGCTTTGTATGATGTGAGTAGTGCAAAACTTTAATATTTGTGTTTTTTTGTGTACTTATCTTACATCCGCATCCGTATTCCAGGGATATGGCCTTTTAATATCCGCATCCGCGGATGTCAAAAATTCAGTATCCGTAATATCCCTGATACAGAGCTCCTTCTTTGACGTTACGAATCATGTTGTCCCTTCTTAACGCATGACAAGTTCTCTTTCTCACTTAGGGAAACGTATCGGATACTAAATGTCAAACTAAATTTTTTTGACAGAGATGCACACTTGCACACCCTTGGTATGGTGTCGTTTAGATATACCCAATGATTTGTTTTTTTAATGGCACGGCATTTAATTTGCATTCTTATTATAATGTCTAGTATAATTACTAATAATAGAGGTAATCCTCTATTAAATAATTTTCCCTATTTTAAAAGTTTGAGAACCGCATCGTTCCCTGATGACGTCAGTGTGGTCACTGACGTCACGAGGTGTCAAAAATTTAACTGACCTGTATAATTAGGCTATGGCCAAATCAAAAAAATGTCTTCACACGGCAGGTCCTAAGATTTACAAAAACCTACCATCAGAGATAAAGAGTGTGGCAAGTATAGCTTGTTTTGTAAAAAAACTCAGAGACAAACTTGCGTCCGATGCGTACTACTCTGTTGATGAATTTTTAACGTGCACAGACAATAAAACGTAAACAGGTTCGCTACCTACCTTAACTTGAATTGTATACCTACTTTCTTTGACATACATAAGTATTAAATCTGCTATTAACAACAATTGTAATGATGTATTGTAATATGTAAACCTATGATTAGATTTACCTAGATGAATTTCGTTACCCATTGACATTGTATATACTATTATATTGACATGTAAAACTATGTTTTATAAAGGAATAAATGAAATGAAATACATTTATTGGTTGGCAGAATGACTTCACGATAATTGCCTTGTACGAGAGCGCGTTTAAGAAAAAGCATGCGTTTGACAGATATAACGGCGGGCGCCGGCACCGGCTATTGAAGTTTTGTTTGGATTAAGAAAAATAGAAATTCAGTGGTAATATCGTGTAATATTGGACACCGTTGTGTAATTAATGAACTTCAATGAGAATCTAAATCAAAGGAGAGAGGTGACAATGTTGGTTTAGTTCCAACTGGGCTGTCCCAATACTATATACTCATATTGTGCGAGGCATATACAAGATGTCTCTATACTCCGCTTAGCGCGTTGTTTCTTTGAAACCTAAAGCTGCCAAAAATAAGGGGTGCGGGAACACGCAGGAACGCGCCATTGTTCCGTGGGGCGTAAGAGAGAGTCAGACATTAATGGTTGCCATGGAGGCGTACTAAGTTTACTGTCACTTACAATAAATTAGTGTCTCAGCGGGGGTAGCGGCTATGCGGGGTCTTGGGTTATTAGTCTATGGTGCGAGGTTATTAGGTTAAGTAGCACAGAACAACTTTTACTATGGGACCAACTCCGAATACATTTCGGCTGATTAGACGTCGACGTTTTTTTTAAGCCAATTTTTTTGGGATTTCGGTATTAGTCCCATACAAAAAGTTGTTCAGTATGACTTCCCTAGTCATCTTTCACGATGTAAAATAAAATAAAAGCAACGTTGTTCGGTTAAGGCGTTCCTGATTGTGAGACCCCGGATAACCCTTTGTTCAACTAAAGAGAGGTTACGCGCGTTTTGAGACTAATTTTTCATTAGCTGCACACTTGTTCGTTAGGTCACCGCACAATAAGCTATCAATATTACACACTGAGCTACGTAAATGAGCAAAAAACTAAAAACTATTCTAAACACGCTGTCGCCATCTTGAGCACAAACGGGTATCCGCCAATCATGTTTATGCATATTTTTTTGATCGGTGCAATTTGACAGCTGCCGTCAAACAGGCCTCTCGTCACAGTGCCGCCACCTGGAGTTCCAGAAACCCCCAACAAGCAAAATCGTCGGTCAGCAGTCGGCCATTATCAGCTTTTTACCTGCCATTTCTATTACCCTTCATTAATATACAAACTAACTATATGACGATTTTTTTTTTTTTTTTTTTATACCACGACGGTGGCAAACAAGCATACGGACTGCCTGATGGTAAGCAGCTACCGTAACCTATGGACGCCTGCATCTCCAAAGGAGTCACATGCGCGTTGCCGACCCTTTACAAAAAGGAGGATTCACTGTGTTAACGGCTAAAGGAACAAGAAGGTCCCTCATCGTCAACACACTGGGTCCTCTTTGAGCTCTTTGGCAACCTTACTCACCAGCAGGAACACAACACTATGAGTAGGGTCTAGTGCTATTTGGCTGTGGTTTTCTGTAAGGTGGAGGTACTTCCCCAGTCGGGCTCTGCTCCAGATTTGAGCGATGACATTCGCTGAACGTGCCCTACCACACTTAGCGAGATGCCATTCGCAGTGCCCATACCTCTCTTTTTGGCGTAGTTTAAGGACATACCCAAGTCCGGACGTAGTTTAAGGACATACCCCGGGTCCGATGGTTGATGATTGATGATTCATCATATTTATCACCTTCCTAGCGTTTCACCCGGATTTCTTCACTGCTCAATGAAACCTGGGGTCCGCACAGTAACCTAATCGCTTTAAAGTAGCCATTATTTTTACGAAGCCATCTGACCTTCCAACCCAGAAGGGAAACCTTGTTGGGATTGGATCCGGTTTCATCACGGTATTTTCCTTCACCGAAAAGCGAATGGTAAATATTAAACTCATTGACGTCAGCCGAGGTTCAAACCCGCAATGTTGCGCAACTCTTCGGATGGAAAGCGGCACGCCTTACCGCTAGGCTACCGGCGCTTTTTGCCGCGTTAAAAATAATGCGCCAGTCTTTAAGATCGCTATGGCGTTTGTTTTTTTACTACCATGAAAAATTCCATTCTTAATACAGTTGCGCAGAAACTGGGTTTTGTAATTGTACGATCCGTACAAAGGTAGACATTCCGCGCGTCAGCACTTTCCGTCACGTAGCATAATTTTTATTACTTTAAGTTAGTACATATCCAACCGCCGCGGAGTGTATTCGAATTAAGCCTAATAAGTGTATCATTTTCTTGCTTTATCAATAAATCATTACTTCATTGGAACTGCAGTGTTTATCATTATCCAAACAAGTGAATATCATTATCAAATATCATATCAGTCAAGATGTGCGACAACTAGCCCGTATATCTTTATGGTCCTTCGAAAGCTCGGTCGGTAGACAGTGACCTGTGGACTTTGTGTGATAGCGAATCGGTTAGGCGGCTTCCCACAAGCGGGTCTCACCGTCTAATTGAGAGGTCGCATATATCCATGAAGGACACTGGAGCACGAAACTGTAACTATCATCGTTCGAAGTTTTTATCAGCAGCATCGGGTGCCTAGTAATCATATCAAATTATTGGCAAGATGTCGAAAATTGAAGACTTACTGAATAATCAAGGTCAACTTGCCAGTGTTATTGAAAAGTTCCTTATCAATTTCAAAAAGGATCCTGACCGTAAAACTGCGCAACATATCAAACGGCGATCAGAAAATCTGGAACAATATTGGAGAGAGTTTCAAACTAATCATATTGCACTATGCGAGTTTGAAAATCGAGATTTCATCTACTTTGCGGAGAATCACTATGATCGAGTATCAAGCATTTATCATGAAGCTAGTAAATGTCAAAAAAAATGTTTATTGTTTATTTAAGTTTACAAAGCATTACAGTCTTATCACTAATACACTGCGAAACTACATAGATATCTACTATTAGTTAGTCAAAATTATCATACTAACACACTTGACTGCCTATTATCCATCAGCTCGCAAAATCTCTAACACTCATGACACACATTCGCCCATCGCCACGCCACCAGGTCACACTCTGGTGCTGATACCAGGAGCGCATTCAGTAGGTCCAGGGCACGAAGTATCGGAGAGTTCTTATGTGCAACCGTACGTGCCATTGGCACTGCCAACAGGGGGAGCACACGCGGCCTGAGGGTAATATTTTTGTTAATATCAGGCACAAAAAGTCTTACAAAACTCCCTACCAGTTCAAGACAATCAGAATCCCCTCTAAGAACCCGACACGCAAAAAGTAGTAGGCTCAAGCTGCGCCTCACTTCTAAGGAATTGAATCCCAGGGTTCCTAAAATAAATTTAGTTGGATACAGGAACGGATAGTATCCGTACATCGTTTTATAATACATTCTTAAGAACGTCTTTTGGACCTTTTCCAACAGTAGGATATAAGTTGACTCGTAAGGGCTCCAGACTAACGCTGATGCCTCCAGCTTGCTTCTAACCAAAGCATTGTACAGTACTTTTTAACCAACTTCAAGATTTGAAAAGAGGAGGTTCTCAATTCGGCGTGTGTTTTTTTTTTTTTTTTTTTTGTTTTTTTTTTTTATGTTTGTTACTCCATAACTCCGTCATGTCTGAACCGATTTTGAAAATTCTTTTTTTGATTGTAAGTATATATATACAGATTGGTCCCGTTTTTGTCAAAACGCAGTTCTGATGATGGGATCCATGAGGAATCGAGGGAACTCCTCAAATCTTAAACGCATACATATAGTGATTTTTATATTTTTATCAACAAAACCATCATTTTCATTCAAAACAGTGACATTGGATGAAGTAGAACTGCTGATGATGATCAGAACGGAACTCTTCAACGACGCATAGTTCACGTTTGGCGATTCGTCCTCTTCGCTGTGTTTGTTTAGCAAGTTTAATTGTCAGAACAAATGTTCGTCCAGCTCAAGTTCTGATGATGGGATCCATGAAGAATCGAGGGAACTCCTCAAATCTTAAGGGCTTACACATAGTGATTTTTGTATTTTTATCAATCAAGCATTTTCATTCAAAAGAGTGACATTTGATGAAGTGGAACTGCTGATGATGAACAGAACGGAACTCTTCAACGACGCATAGTTCATGTTTGGCGATTCTTTCTCTTCGCTATGTTTATTAAGCAAGTTAGATTGTCAGGACCAATTTTCGTCAAGCTCAAGTTCTGATGATGAGTTCCACGAGGAATCGAGGGAATTCCTCAAATCTTAAAGGCATACATAAAGTGACTTTTGTATTTTTATCAACAAATCAAGCATTTTCATTCAAAAGAGTGACATTTGATGAAGTGGAACTGCTGATGATAATCAGAACGGAACTCTTCAACGACGCATAGTTCACGTTTGGCGATTGGTCCTCTCCGCTGCGTTTTTTAAGCAAGTTATTTCATTGTATGGAATCTAAGTGCACCATCTATCTACAATAATCCTTCACCGGCTACCCCCATTGAAGTCGGTTTTTTTTTCTTAAAAATTATATGGTACAATGGTCATGGAAATCTCTGACGTTACGAGTAACGAAACCTAATCTACGGAAGCTACTAGTGGCAAGTTCTTTGATGTGGTCATGAAATGTTAGCCGTGTGTCGAATAAAATTCCAAGATCCTTCACTGAGACAACTCTTGCAATGGTCTCAGGTCCAAGAAAGTATTGAGCGTGGATAGGAACGAAAGCACGACTAAAACTACACACTTGACATTTAGCCGTATTGAAACTCAATTTGTTGTCAAGACTCCATCGAAACAGAGATGTAACATCCTCCTGCAGCGACTGACAATCCGCCGCCATCTCCACCCCATAGATCAACTTAAGATCGTCGGCGTAGAGGAGACAACGAGCGTTACGAACAGCCGAGGGCAAGTCATTGACCATAATTCCAAATAGGAAGGGCCCCAGTATTGAACCTTGGCTGACACCAGACCGGGTGTGGTATGGATCCGATACGAAGTGGCCATGCTTGACGTATTGCAGTCGATCGCGTAGATAACTGGCAAAGAAGGTAAGCAAATGTGGACTGAACCCAATAGCGTCTAGCTTGCGCAGCAAAACATCACACGATCGAAGGCTTTCCGAAAATCAAAATACAAGACGTCCACCTGAATGCCCATATCGAGGTGTTCTGAGATGTAACCAAGGTCAAGAGGTTAGTGTCCACAGACCGCTTCGCTCTAAAACCGTGTTGAGAGTCACTCAGGAATGGTTTTACTTGCTTCGACAACGTGCTATGGAGTATGGACTCAAACAGCTTCGCTAGGGATGAAAGAATAGCAATAGGCCTATAATTTTCCGCATTACATGTCTCACTCGATTTTGGAATCGGTCTTACACGTGAGATCTTCCATTGGTCAGGATAAGTGCTCGTAGAGAGTGCCAGATTAAACATGAAGTGAATTGGGGATTTTAACTGCTCAAAACACCCCTTTAAAATATAAGCTGGTAAGCAGTCCGGACCAACAACACTATTCGATTTGAGCTTCTTGATAGCGGCTTCTACTTCCCGCATAGATATATTATTAAGGTGGATATAGTTGGCTGAAGAATTCCGATCGGTTCCCTGTTCGAAATTACAGTCGAGACGAGGAATATCAGGCAAGAATACACTTGAGAAGTAGGTAGCAAAAGCCTGAGCACACCTGAGCTACGAACCCGCCCTTGGACCTGAGATCATTGACGTGCTGCCAAAATGCGCGAGGGTTGCATTTTAATTGAGTCTGTATGCGTAGAATATAGTCATCATACGTGGAAGAAATACGTTTTTAGGGTTCCGTACCTCGAAAGGAAAAAACGGAACCCTTATAGGATCACTTTGTTGTCCGTCTGTCTGTCTGTCTGTCTGTCTGTCTGTCTGTCTGTCTGTCAAGACCATTTTTCTCAGGAACGCGTGGAGGTATCAAGCTGAAATTTATATCAAATACTCAGATCTATTGTCCCTTGGAGCTGTGAAAAAATCAAACTTAAAAGCCAACGCAATCAAAAGATACAGTCGTTTATGCTGCAAATTTTAGAGTTTTTCGGCACTCGCAAAACCTACGGGGTACTTCCCGTGAACTCAGAAACTTTAAATTTGGCACGAAGCAACGTCATATAGCATAGACAATGGAAAAATTACAAAAAGTAGACATTTTTAGTAAAATCATACAAAAAAATATTTTTTTTAATTTTAAAGTTACTACCTTTTTCCTCGTAAACGCGTGGAGGTATTAAATTGAAATTCATGTCAAATACTCAGGGCTATAGGACCTTTCAGATGTAGTAAAACCAAACTTTTATGTCAACGCAATCAAAAGAAATAGCAATTTAAGTCGCATATTTTGAAACTGAGTACTCGCAAGGAACTCAAAACCTAAAGGGTACTTCCCGTAACCTCAGAAACTTGAAACTTGGCACGAAGAAACTTCATATAGCACAGACAAAGGAAAAATTACGAAAAGTAGACATTTTTAGTAAAATCATACAAAAAATATTTTTTTAATTTTTAAACTTACTACCTTTTTCCTCGTAAACGCGTAGAGGTATTAAATTGAAATTCATATCAAATACTCAGGTCTATAATACCTTTCAGCTGTAACAAAATCAACCTTCTATGTCAACGCAATGATTGAACTTTTACTTATATACCTACAGGTTTGTACGGAACCCTCGGTGTGCGAGTCCGACTCGCACTTGGCCGGTTTTTTTATTTTGGCCCTAAGTTTAATCTTTTGTATCAATGTTTACCTGAAGAAGCAAAGCCTAATATCAGACCTGCAACACCACAGTTTCAACTAAACGTGGACTGGACGCCGCCACTAGAAGAACAAACGGAAGGCGGTCCATCGTTCAGTATCGGAAGAAATTTATCAACCCCTCAACCACCGCCAGGACCCCAATCTAACGTACAAAAGGTTGAACGAGGTAATTAAAGCAAGTTGGAGGAAATGTACCGGAAACAAAAAAGTAACTTCAAGGCCTTTCAACGCGCTATCAATAACATTACAGAACACTCACTCAGAGTCACTTACCGAACGGTGGGAATTCGAAGATGCTTTAAAAACCGTGCAAGCTCGGTGGACGGCAATCGACACCTCACATTGGGAGATCGACAGTGAACAGATCAATGAAAAACCAGAGTATGAAGAAACGTATAACCAGTGCGAGCAAAAATACAACGATATCAAAAAACGTACAACGTGGCAACTCGTACAAAAAATCTTTTCGGACATATGGAAGAGGTGGAAATCAGATTATTTGTGTCAATTATCAAAAAGAAGCAAATGGCTAAAAGCAAAGGAAAACCTGAAGGTCGGGGACATAGTTATCATCCATGATGCTAACTTGCCCGCTGGAAAATGGGCACTTGGCAGAGTTGTAACCGTACATCCAGGCCAAGATGGATATGTCCGTGTAGTATCAATCAAAACGAAGAATGGACTACTCAAGAGACCCATTACAAAGTTATCAAAACTACCAGTTAATGAAGAATCAAACGAAGTTCCGAAGTCTGAACCAGAACCGAAGAAATCAGAGAGCGAAGTTAAAAATCGACGTATGAAGAAATCTGGAAACTTAATGACACTTGCGCTCATGTTATTCTTCACATTAATATCACCCGCCCAGTGTGAACACAGCCTTACGAACATAAACAAACATCAAGGAGTTTACTTCGACAAGATATCAAATATGCATTTTATTCGTGACGAATGGAAGCTTGTCGTCTACTATGACATGGGACCCTATTGGCAAGGTCAAAAATTATGTAAAGCATATCTCCATGCTTTAGAAAGTATGTGTATCAAGGCAGATAAACAATAAAAATGCGACGTTATTCTAATACAACTGAGGCACGGCTTCGCGGAACTGGAATACTACAACAACATAATGCTCGCTCAACACTTCACACGCTCGGCTCGCCGCCGACGTGGTCTTATCAACGGAGTCGGATATATCGCCAATAGTTTGTTTGGAACGCTGGACGATCGTTTCGCTCAAAAATACGAAACGGATATTAACCTTATCAGGAAAAACGAGAAACACCTAGCATTGTTATGGAAAAATCAAACTTCAGTGGTCGAGGCTGAATATAATTTACTTAAAAGAGTAGAAGAGGCCATAGACAAGCAGCACAAAATACTGAACCGCAACTTTCTCAATCTGGAGAAGGCGACTAATGCATTGGCAAAGGAAGTTGTTGCTGTTGAGAATACAAGCGAGTTTATGTTATCATCGATTATTACTAACTCCCTGTTAGTTAATTTAAAAAGCATTCAAGAAACATTATTAGAAACTATCACCAACATTCATCATGGCCAGTTTAATTTTCACCTATTGACCCCAGCTCAGCTAAAAGACGAGTTAAGCATCATTTCCGGACAGCTATCAAAAGATTTAACTATTCCAATAGAAAACATACAAACGGATCTTCCTCACATTTATCAATTACTCAAGGTCAGGACGAAGATGACGACCAAGTATCTTATTTTTGAAATGAGCATTCCGCTAGCCAGCCGTGACAACTTTGAAATGTACAGACTGATACCTATACCTCAGCAGCTAAAGAAAGATATGATCAGCATAACACCCATTTCGGAGTATGCTGCCATTAACATACAAAAGGACTCATTCATACCACTATCAGAGAAAGAGGCTGTTGAATGCAAGCAACATGATATATCAAATCACTTATGTCCTTTGCAACGACCAATATATCATATGTATGGAGACGACAACTTATGTATCAAGGATAAAAATGAGACAAATTGCAAAAGTATAAAGCAACCTTGCATGGACAAATGGGACAGGTTGAATAAAGAAAATAATTATTTATTCTTTTGCTGCGGGCATCGAACTATAAGAATCATATGCGAGGCTCAAGTTACCGCCGAACAAATAAGCGGAGCAGGCATTATATCACTAGGAGATGGCTGTATTATCAAGAGTGAATCACTGACAATATTTGCCCATAAACATCATACGAACCACATCAACATCCAGCCGAATATAGTGAAGATTGAAATGCCACCTATCAATAATATTATAAATTTATCATTACCAATACAGGAAGACATTGTAATAACATCTAACAGCATGGATTTGAAGAAACAGTTTTTGGATATTGACCGACTAATCGAACACATGAAAGCTAGTGAGACGAGAGGTATTCTAGCTGACCGAATATCGTCCCACGACGTTCACCAGTACGTCCTTGTATACCTACTACTAGGAGCTGCGATAGTAGTTTTCAGCGTGTATTTATGGACACGCTTGCGCCTTCGCCGCTCGGCGCAGATACCCCCTGCGCCTGCGCCCCCCAGCGACGCATCTGCGAATATGCGAGTGCAGTATGTAACTAGAGATGACATCCAAGGAGAAGCAACTCCACAACCCACGGCTAAGATCAACGTGCAAGCGATAAACAACTCAAGGATTCACTTTTCAAGAGCACGGGGACTCGACAAGGCTACGTCACCCATCGTAGGAGGACGCTTCGCTA
The DNA here is from genome assembly GCA_947086415.1 of Pammene aurita. Taxonomy (NCBI): domain Eukaryota; kingdom Metazoa; phylum Arthropoda; class Insecta; order Lepidoptera; family Tortricidae; genus Pammene; species Pammene aurita. The sequence continues at coordinate 71,906,854 of OX352289.1, read as the reverse complement.
CGAGTGAATGATTTAATGTCATGTTTATTTTATAAGTTCTTTTATTATATCGTTTATATTTTTAAGTTAAATATTTTAACGTGTTTTCTAAGCTTCATCATCCTTTTATCTCGCGCTCGGGAGCATGTACGATCCGTACAAAGTGTAGTGTGAGCGCTTCGCCACACTCACACTCTCACATATTGGCCCTATATATAAGCACCTAGCACGTAACCATTATCCATTATACGCATATACTACAACAAAGTTGTTTCACTCTAACGTCCCACACTACAAAAGGTAGACATTCCGCGCGTCAGCACTTTCCGTCACGTAGCATAATTTTTATTACTTTAAGTTAGTACATATCCAACCGCCGCGGAGTGTATTCGAATTAAGCCTAATAAGTGTATCATTTTCTTGCTTTATCAATAAATCATTACTTCATCGGAACTGCAGTGTTTATCATTATCAAATCAAGTGAATATCATTATCAAATATCATATCAGTCAAGATGTGCGAGAACTAGCCCGTACAGTAATAGTGGTTTAATTACTGAAAGTTAGATTTTTCGGACTAGTGCTTTTTACTTTTTCTGGGTTGAAATTGCAATTAATTGAGGATATTTTTTTTAAATATTACATGAGATGTACCGATTTATGTTCAATTTAATTAAGGTCACCGAGTAACCTCAAAGTGACCAATATTTGTCTTTTAGATATTTTTTCGCAACTGTATGAAAAAACGTCGTTCGATGCTCGCACGGAAGCGTCATGCTGACACGTTTTCCGCCTTTACATAAAAAATATTCCTAATTATTACTTCCATGCCGAAACGAAACACGTGTCTTCACTGACTGACTAAGACGTTTGTATAATAATAAATAGCAAAGCAATATTCTTATAATAAAAAATCAAATAAAATATCGTTGCCTTTCATATAGATTTATGCAAGGGAACGCGTGCAGCAATAATTTCACAATAGCAAGGGCAAAAAAACATAAATGAGTAACAATAACGATGCTCTGATGATAAAACGTTGGTGTGCCTACTGGTTCTCAGGGTTGTTCAGACATGTCTAATGCCTCATTTAGGCTTATTCCACTCATCTTGATGAGCATTTACAGCCAGTATCGGACATTTGCTCTCGGATAGGTGAAGTAAGGGGTTGCAGGCGTCCATAGGCTACGGTAACTGCTTACCATCAGGCGGGCCGTATGCTTGTTTGCCACCGTCGTGGTATATAAAAAAAGTAGGTCTTGGCATGGTAGAAATTATAAACGGAACTCCGTGACAAAACATTGTATCCTAGCAGTGATTGGGCTCATTGGAATTGTCATAAGATGATCTAAGCCCTGCAAATAATTGAATTGCATTATAATAAACTTTCATGAATCACGGATTCGAGCTCGGACCCAGACAACGCTGGGGCGAGACATTTCGATTCCACGCATATTTTTACAAAAATCATAGTCAAAAATACACCATTTTGTACTATTGAGGTGTACTGTTCAAATTGTAGAATTTTACTAATAAACTTGAATCAATGTGTGGTGACCTCGTGCTCCTTATAAAAGCTTCATGACGCAGTGTCTGTGTAGTCTATGCTATGCATGCAACCAACCAACAGCATGGCGCAGCGGTTTAGAACATAATTTTTAAGAAAAAAAAACCGACTTCAATGGGGGTAGCCGGTGAAGGATTATTGTAGATGGTGCACTTAGATTTCATACAATGAAATAACTTGCTTAAAAAACGCAGCGGAGAGGACAAATCGCCAAACGTGAACTATGCGTCGTTGAAGAGTTCCGTTCTGATTATCATCAGCAGTTCCACTTCATCAAATGTCACTCTTTTGAATGAAAATGCTTGATTTGTTGATAAAAATACAAAAGTCACTTTATGTATGCCTTTAAGATTTGAGGAATTCCCTCGATTCCTCGTGGAACTCATCATCAGAACTTGAGCTTGACGAAAATTGGTCCTGACAATCTAACTTGCTTAACAAACATAGCGAAGAGGAAGAATCGCCAAACATGAACTATGCGTCGTTGAAGAGTTCCGTTCTGTTCATCATCAGCAGTTCCACTTCATCAAATGTCACTCTTTTGAATGAAAATGCTTGATTTGTTGATAAAAATACAAAAATCACTATGTGTAAGCCCTTAAGATTTGAGGAGTTCCCTCGATTCTTCATGGATCCCATCATCAGAACTTGAACTTGACGAACATTTGTTCTGACAATTAAACTTGCTAAACAAACACAGCGAAGAGGACGAATCGCCAAACGTGAACTATGCGTCGTTGAAGAGTTCCGTTCTGATCATCATCAGCAGTTCTACTTCATCAAATGTCACTGTTTTGAATGAAAATGATGGTTTTGTTGATAAAAATACAAAAATCACTATATGTATGCCTTTAAGATTTGAGGAGTTCCCTCGATTCCTCATGGATCCCATCATCAGAACTGCGTTTTGAAAAAAACGGGACCAATCTGTATATATATACTTACAATCAAAAAAAGAATTTTCAAAATCGGTTCAGACATGACGAAGTTATGGAGTAACAAACATAAAAAAAAAAAAAAAAAAAAAAAAAACATACACGCCGAATTGAGAACCTCCTCTTTTCAAATCTTGAAATCGGTTAAAAATACATTGTTATCGCTAAGCTTACTTCAAACAGTGTCTTAAAAATTCGCTACGCAAGATTGTATACAAGAGAATCAACAGATATATGTCAACATTTCGCACAGCTATCGCCATAATCACAATATATCCATAATCACAGTATCGGCCGTCTTCAGTTAGTATTTAAGATTATTGTTATTGTATAACGCAACTCTTATGTTAACGTTATACGTGTTACGTATAACAATAATATTGTATGCATACCACAGTGCCGTAGTATCTACAGTAATACTGTGTAATATGTTTGGAAATAAATAAAATAAAAATAAAATAAAATAACATGTGTGAATTACTGTCTTGTTTCTATGATATATGTATCTAGGCACACGGCAGTGTGTGGCCCAAGTTCGCAGAGCAAAGAGGTAACACACCACCCTTGGGTATTCAGGCTGTTTTTTTCCAATAATTAGCCATATTGAGAGGTCATAATAAATTGGCCTCCCATGCAAAAAGGACCAAGTGAAGGAAAAAGTAGGAGCAGTGTCGTATCAAAAGGTCAAGGAACTCGCGCAGGATAGGAATAGTTGGAAAATACTCCACCGACAAGGGGATAACTCTTAAATTGATGATGATGACAAAAAGTCGCCGTCTGCTCGGCCGAAATGCATGAAACGGCCAAAAAATTGTTTTGTGAATTCGGAGTTGATCCCATAGTAAAAGTTGTTAGTATTACCAAATCACCACGCACAATGTGGCTAGTTATTGAAAAAACAGCCATGTATACACATATTTATTAATAAATAGTCTGACTAGACTGCTTCGTGAAGAGGCGAATAAAGTAAGATCGTTAAAGATATACGAAAACACTCACAATTTGAGCGTAGTTGAGATCCAGCTCGCAGTCGTAAGAGACGTGGAGGCTCTGCGTGTCCTTGCCGTCCGCCGAGCGCCGCGCGCCCTCGCCGGAGCCGGGCCGCGCCGGCGAGCGGAACGAGTGCCTCGGCACTCTCCGGTCACTCTCCGAGTACTCGTTGTGGAACTCTAGCTTCTTCTCGAGGTCGGGGACGCTGGAGGACAGCGGGGGGGGGTCGGAGCCGGGGGACGTGGGGGAGGACGCGGAGGAAGAGGAGGAGGGCGGCGGGGCGCTGTCCGCGTCCGCGTGGGAGTCGCTGCTCAACTGCTCGATTAGACGTTTTATGGTGCATGTTGTCTGAAAAAAATATTAATTACAAGCTTTTCAACCGACTTCAAGATTTCGAAGGAGGAGTTTGTCAATTCGTCGGGATCTTTGTTTTTGCTATTTTTTTTTATTTTTTTTTATGTATGTTCACCGATTATTCGAAGACGGCTGGACTGATTTGGAAAATTATTTTTTTGTTTGAAAGAGTATACTTCACAGTTGGTCCCATTGTAACCAAGTCAGGATCTGATAATGGGATCCTGGAGAAATCGAGGGAACTCTTCAACTATTATAGGCACACCTATAGTGATTTGAGTATTTTTTACAGCATCCCGAGCATTTGCTTTTGGAAAGGTGGATGCTAAGTGAAGTCGGTTCTTTTCAACCGACTTCAAGATTTCGAAGGAGGAGGTTATCAATTCGTCGGGATCTTTGTTTTTGCTATTTTTTTTTTTTTTTTTTTTTATGTATGTTCACCAATTATTCGAAGACGGCTGGACCGATTTGGAAAATTCTTTTTTTGTTTGTAAGAGTATACTTCACAGTTGGTCCCATTGTAACCAGGTCAGGATCTGATGATGGGATCCTGGAGAAATCGAGGGAACTCTTCAACTATTATAGGCACACCTATAGTGATTTGAGTATTTTTTACAGCATCCCGAGCATTTGCTTTTGGAAAGGTGGATGCTAAGTGAAGTCGGTTCTTTTCAACCGACTTCAAGATTTCGAAGGAGGAAGTTATCAATTCGTCGGGATCTTTGTTTTTGCTATTTTTTTTTTTTTTTTTTTTATGTATGTTCACCGATTATTCGAAGACGGCTGGACCGATTTGGAAAATTCTTTTTTTGTTTGTAAGAGTATACTTCACAGTTGGTCCCATTGTAACCAGGTCAGGATCTGATGATGGGATCCTGGAGAAATCGAGGGAACTCTTCAACTATTATAGGCACACCTATAGTGATTTGAGTATTTTTTACAGCATCCCGAGCATTTGCTTTTGGAAAGGTGGATGCTAAGTGAAGTCGGTTCTTTTCAACCGACTTCAAGATTTCGAAGGAGGAGGTTATCAATTCGTCGGGATCTTTGTTTTTGCTATTTTTATTTTTTTTTTATGTATGTTCACCGATTATTCGAAGACGGCTGGACCGATTTGGAAAATTCTTTTTTTGTTTGTAAGAGTATACTTCACAGTTGGTCCCATTGTAACCAGGTCAGGATCTGATGATGGGATCCTGGAGAAATCGAGGGAACTCTTCAACTATTATAGGCACACCTGTAGTGATTTGAGTATTTTTTACAGCAGCTCGAGCATTTGGTGTTGGAAAGATGGATGCTAAGTGAAGTCGGTTCTTTTTTGTTTAAAATTATTTGTTTAAAATTATTTATATGTTGGCTGTATCTAATCAAATCTTGCAAGTTAAATTTGACCCAATTCGCGGTTTCCGATTAAACTGAAAATTTGCACGTATATGTATATCGGATGACAATGCAATATTATGAGGAACAAACACAACTCAGGAACAAACATCCATGATAAGCACACATATAAATGCCCTGACCAGGAGTCGAACCCGGACGTCCTGCTTCACAGGCAGGGTCACTACCGACTAGGCTGTGCGGCCGTTACCTGCATCTCAGATTCACTGCTGCTGTTCTGCGGCCACCCGATGACCGACAGGGACTCCTCGACAGCATTGGGATCCCAGAGCGCGATCATCCTCTTCACTTTGCTTTGTATACCTGTAAAGATCTGGTCTTAGCGGGCATCGGCAATAATGTCTCCACGTGACGAAGGGCTCATAAATATTGTATTGCCATAATAGTAGATTTACCACTAAATAGTGATAATAAAAAAATAATATACCAAAAAAATGTCTCGTCGAAGTCAAGATAGGTGCGAGGACGAGCGAAGCGAGGAGTGTGTTAGGTGAACTGCGAACTAACAGTGGCGGTAGCAGCCGGCGAGCACCAGAACTGACTTCTAAACATGGTACAATTTTTTATTTTAATGATCAATATTTTCCTAGGGATTTTAAAATGTTTTTAAATTGATTGGAGATCCGAGTTGGTATCAGATATATTGTTTTGGTCTATACACCGTTGGCTTGACTAACCCGAAAAATCTAAACCACGCAGTTCTGAGACCAAAAGAAGGAAAACACATTATAATGACTTTAGGCCAATTTTGAACAAAAATATTTTTTTTTCTTTTTTCCTTTTTAGACATCAAAAGCAAATAAAATGACCACCTAAAACGAATAGGTAAATTTTTTTCGTAAAAGTTTAGTTTATGTAAAGTGTTCCTTGTCACTTTGATATCTGTCAATAAGGATGTGTAAACTATGCCCAATAGTGACAACAATGCCCGCATGGCGGACACGTTGTCGTACTCCGCCTGCACCTTGTTGTATACTCGTACGTACCGTCCACGCGCGCCGCCGCCGCGCCGCCGCCGGCCGCGTCGCGCGCGATGGCGTCGCGCAGCGCCCGCATGGCGGACACGTTGTCGTACTCCGCCTGCACCTTGTTGTATACTCGTACGTACCGTCCACGCGCGCCGCCGCCGCGCCGCCGCCGGCCGCGTCGCGCGCGATGGCGTCGCGCAGCGCCCGCATGGCGGACACGTTGTCGTACTCCGCCTGCACCTTGTTGTATACTCGTACGTACCGTCCACGCGCGCCGCCGCCGCGCCGCCGCCGGCCGCGTCGCGCGCGATGGCGTCGCGCAGCGCCCGCATGGCGGACACGTTGTCGTACTCCGCCTGCACCTTGTTGTATACTCGTACGTACCGTCCACGCGCGCCGCCGCCGCGCCGCCGCCGGCCGCGTCGCGCGCGATGGCGTCGCGCAGCGCCCGCATGGCGGACACGTTGTCGTACTCCGCCTGCACCTTGTTGTATACTCGTACGTACCGTCCACGCGCGCCGCCGCCGCGCCGCCGCCGGCCGCGTCGCGCGCGATGGCGTCGCGCAGCGCCCGCATGGCGGACACGTTGTCGTACTCCGCCTGCACCTTGTTGTATACTCGTACGTACCGTCCACGCGCGCCGCCGCCGCGCCGCCGCCGGCCGCGTCGCGCGCGATGGCGTCGCGCAGCGCCCGCATGGCGGACACGTTGTCGTACTCCGCCTGCACCTTGTTGTATACTCGTACGTACCGTCCACGCGCGCCGCCGCCGCGCCGCCGCCGGCCGCGTCGCGCGCGATGGCGTCGCGCAGCGCCCGCATGGCGGACACGTTGTCGTACTCCGCCTGCACCTTGTTGTATACTCGTACGTACCGTCCACGCGCGCCGCCGCCGCGCCGCCGCCGGCCGCGTCGCGCGCGATGGCGTCGCGCAGCGCCCGCATGGCGGACACGTTGTCGTCCTCCGCCTGCACCTTGTTGTATACTCGTACGTACCGTCCACGCGCGCCGCCGCCGCGCCGCCGCCGGCCGCGTCGCGCGCGATGGCGTCGCGCAGCGCCCGCATGGCGGACACGTTGTCGTCCTCCGCCTGCACCTTGTTGTATACTCGTACGTACCGTCCACGCGCGCCGCCGCCGCGCCGCCGCCGGCCGCGTCGCGCGCGATGGCGTCGCGCAGCTCCCGCATGGCGGACACGTTGTCGTACTCCGCCTGCACCTTGTTGTATACTCGTACGTACCGTCCACGCGCGCCGCCGCCGCGCCGCCGCCGGCCGCGTCGCGCGCGATGGCGTCGCGCAGCGCCCGCATGGCGGACACGTTGTCGTACTCCGCCTGCACCTTGTTGTATACTCGTACGTACCGTCCACGCGCGCCGCCGCCGCGCCGCCGCCGGCCGCGTCGCGCGCGATGGCGTCGCGCAGCGCCCGCATGGCGGACACGTTGTCGTACTCCGCCTGCACCTTGTTGTATACTCGTACGTACCGTCCACGCGCGCCGCCGCCGCGCCGCCGCCGGCCGCGTCGCGCGCGATGGCGTCGCGCAGCGCCCGCATGGCGGACACGTTGTCGTACTCCGCCTGCACCTTGTTGTATACTCGTACGTACCGTCCACGCGCGCCGCCGCCGCGCCGCCGCCGGCCGCGTCGCGCGCGATGGCGTCGCGCAGCGCCCGCATGGCGGACACGTTGTCGTACTCCGCCTGCACCTTGTTGTATACTCGTACGTACCGTCCACGCGCGCCGCCGCCGCGCCGCCGCCGGCCGCGTCGCGCGCGATGGCGTCGCGCAGCGCCCGCATGGCGGACACGTTGTCGTACTCCGCCTGCACCTTGTTGTATACTCGTACGTACCGTCCACGCGCGCCGCCGCCGCGCCGCCGCCGGCCGCGTCGCGCGCGATGGCGTCGCGCAGCGCCCGCATGGCGGACACGTTGTCGTACTCCGCCTGCACCTTGTTGTATACTCGTACGTACCGTCCACGCGCGCCGCCGCCGCGCCGCCGCCGGCCGCGTCGCGCGCGATGGCGTCGCGCAGCGCCCGCATGGCGGACACGTTGTCGTACTCCGCCTGCACCTTGTTGTATACTCGTACGTACCGTCCACGCGCGCCGCCGCCGCGCCGCCGCCGGCCGCGTCGCGCGCGATGGCGTCGCGCAGCGCCCGCATGGCGGACACGTTGTCGTACTCCGCCTGCACCTTGTTGTATACTCGTACGTACCGTCCACGCGCGCCGCCGCCGCGCCGCCGCCGGCCGCGTCGCGCGCGATGGCGTCGCGCAGCGCCCGCATGGCGGACACGTTGTCGTACTCCGCCTGCACCTTGTTGTATACTCGTACGTACCGTCCACGCGCGCCGCCGCCGCGCCGCCGCCGGCCGCGTCGCGCGCGATGGCGTCGCGCAGCGCCCGCATGGCGGACACGTTGTCGTACTCCGCCTGCACCTTGTTGTATACTCGTACGTACCGTCCACGCGCGCCGCCGCCGCGCCGCCGCCGGCCGCGTCGCGCGCGATGGCGTCGCGCAGCGCCCGCATGGCGGACACGTTGTCGTACTCCGCCTGCACCTTGTTGTATACTCGTACGTACCGTCCACGCGCGCCGCCGCCGCGCCGCCGCCGGCCGCGTCGCGCGCGATGGCGTCGCGCAGCGCCCGCATGGCGGACACGTTGTCGTACTCCGCCTGCACCTTGTTGTATACTCGTACGTACCGTCCACGCGCGCCGCCGCCGCGCCGCCGCCGGCCGCGTCGCGCGCGATGGCGTCGCGCAGCGCCCGCATGGCGGACACGTTGTCGTACTCCGCCTGCACCTTGTTGTATACTCGTACGTACCGTCCACGCGCGCCGCCGCCGCGCCGCCGGCAGCCGCGTCGCGCGCGATGGCGTCGCGCAGCGCCCGCATGGCGGACACGTTGTCGTCCTCCGCCTGCACCTTGTTGTATACTCGTACGTACCGTCCACGCGCGCCGCCGCCGCGCCGCCGCCGGCCGCGTCGCGCGCGATGGCGTCGCGCAGCTCCCGCATGGCGGACACGTTGTCGTACTCCGCCTGCACCTTGTTGTATACTCGTACGTACCGTCCACGTGCGCCGCCGCCGCGCCGCCGCCGGCCGCGTCGCGCGCGATGGCGTCGCGCAGCGCCCGCATGGCGGACACGTTGTCGTCCTCCGCCTGCACCTTGTTGTATACTCGTACGTACCGTCCACGCGCGCCGCCGCCGCGCCGCCGCCGGCCGCGTCGCGCGCGATGGCGTCGCGCAGCGCCCGCATGGCGGACACGTTGTCGTCCTCCGCCTGCACCTTGTTGTATACTCGTACGTACCGTCCACGCGCGCCGCCGCCGCGCCGCCGCCGGCCGCGTCGCGCGCGATGGCGTCGCGCAGCTCCCGCATGGCGGACACGTTGTCGTACTCCGCCTGCACCTTGTTGTATACTCGTACGTACCGTCAACGCGCGCCGCCGCCGCGCCGCCGCCGGCCGCGTCGCGCGCGATGGCGTCGCGCAGCGCCCGCATGGCGGACACGTTGTCGTACTCCGCCTGCACCTTGTTGTATACTCGTACGTACCGTCCACGCGCGCCGCCGCCGCGCCGCCGCCGGCCGCGTCGCGCGCGATGGCGTCGCGCAGCGCCCGCATGGCGGACACGTTGTCGTACTCCGCCTGCACCTTGTTGTATACTCGTACGTACCGTCCACGCGCGCCGCCGCCGCGCCGCCGCCGGCCGCGTCGCGCGCGATGGCGTCGCGCAGCGCCCGCATGGCGGACACGTTGTCGTACTCCGCCTGCACCTTGTTGTATACTCGTACGTACCGTCCACGCGCGCCGCCGCCGCGCCGCCGCCGGCCGCGTCGCGCGCGATGGCGTCGCGCAGCGCCCGCATGGCGGACACGTTGTCGTACTCCGCCTGCACCTTGTTGTATACTCGTACGTACCGTCCACGCGCGCCGCCGCCGCGCCGCCGCCGGCCGCGTCGCGCGCGATGGCGTCGCGCAGCGCCCGCATGGCGGACACGTTGTCGTACTCCGCCTGCACCTTGTTGTATACTCGTACGTACCGTCCACGCGCGCCGCCGCCGCGCCGCCGCCGGCCGCGTCGCGCGCGATGGCGTCGCGCAGCGCCCGCATGGCGGACACGTTGTCGTACTCCGCCTGCACCTTGTTGTATACTCGTACGTACCGTCCACGCGCGCCGCCGCCGCGCCGCCGCCGGCCGCGTCGCGCGCGATGGCGTCGCGCAGCGCCCGCATGGCGGACACGTTGTCGTACTCGCCTGCACCTTGTTGTATACTCGTACGTACCGTCCACGCGCGCCGCCGCCGCGCCGCCGCCGGCCGCGTCGCGCGCGATGGCGTCGCGCAGCGCCCGCATGGCGGACACGTTGTCGTACTCCGCCTGCACCTTGTTGTATACTCGTACGTACCGTCCACGCGCGCCGCCGCCGCGCCGCCGCCGGCCGCGTCGCGCGCGATGGCGTCGCGCAGCGCCCGCATGGCGGACACGTTGTCGTACTCCGCCTGCACCTTGTTGTATACTCGTACGTACCGTCCACGCGCGCCGCCGCCGCGCCGCCGCCGGCCGCGTCGCGCGCGATGGCGTCGCGCAGCTCCCGCATGGCGGACACGTTGTCGTCCTCCGCCTGCACCTTGTTGTATACTCGTACGTACCGTCCACGCGCACCGCCGCCGCGCCGCCGCCGGCCGCGTCGCGCGCGATGGCGTCGCGCAGCGCCCGCATGGCGGACACGTTGTCGTACTCCGCCTGCACCTTGTTGTATACTCGTACGTACCGTCCACGCGCGCCGCCGCCGCGCCGCCGCCGGCCGCGTCGCGCGCGATGGCGTCGCGCAGCGCCCGCATGGCGGACACGTTGTCGTACTCCGCCTGCACCTTGTTGTATACTCGTACGTACCGTCCACGCGCGCCGCCGCCGCGCCGCCGCCGGCCGCGTCGCGCGCGATGGCGTCGCGCAGCGCCCGCATGGCGGACACGTTGTCGTACTCCGCCTGCACCTTGTTGTATACTCGTACGTACCGTCCACGCGCGCCGCCGCCGCGCCGCCGCCGGCCGCGTCGCGCGCGATGGCGTCGCGCAGCGCCCGCATGGCGGACACGTTGTCGTACTCCGCCTGCACCTTGTTGTATACTCGTACGTACCGTCCACGCGCGCCGCCGCCGCGCCGCCGCCGGCCGCGTCGCGCGCGATGGCGTCGCGCAGCGCCCGCATGGCGGACACGTTGTCGTACTCCGCCTGCACCTTGTTGTATACTCGTACGTACCGTCCACGCGCGCCGCCGCCGCGCCGCCGCCGGCCGCGTCGCGCGCGATGGCGTCGCGCAGCGCCCGCATGGCGGACACGTTGTCGTACTCCGCCTGCACCTTGTTGTATACTCGTACGTACCGTCCACGCGCGCCGCCGCCGCGCCGCCGCCGGCCGCGTCGCGCGCGATGGCGTCGCGCAGCGCCCGCATGGCGGACACGTTGTCGTACTCCGCCTGCACCTTGTTGTATACTCGTACGTACCGTCCACGCGCGCCGCCGCCGCGCCGCCGCCGGCCGCGTCGCGCGCGATGGCGTCGCGCAGCGCCCGCATGGCGGACACGTTGTCGTACTCCGCCTGCACCTTGTTGTATACTCGTACGTACCGTCCACGCGCGCCGCCGCCGCGCCGCCGCCGGCCGCGTCGCGCGCGATGGCGTCGCGCAGCGCCCGCATGGCGGACACGTTGTCGTACTCCGCCTGCACCTTGTTGTATACTCGTACGTACCGTCCACGCGCGCCGCCGCCGCGCCGCCGCCGGCCGCGTCGCGCGCGATGGCGTCGCGCAGCGCCCGCATGGCGGACACGTTGTCGTACTCCGCCTGCACCTTGTTGTATACTCGTACGTACCGTCCACGCGCGCCGCCGCCGCGCCGCCGCCGGCCGCGTCGCGCGCGATGGCGTCGCGCAGCGCCCGCATGGCGGACACGTTGTCGTACTCCGCCTGCACCTTGTTGTATACTCGTACGTACCGTCCACGCGCGCCGCCGCCGCGCCGCCGCCGGCCGCGTCGCGCGCGATGGCGTCGCGCAGCTCCCGCATGGCGGACACGTTGTCGTCCTCCGCCTGCACCTTGTTGTATACTCGTACGTACCGTCCACGCGCACCGCCGCCGCGCCGCCGCCGGCCGCGTCGCGCGCGATGGCGTCGCGCAGCGCCCGCATGGCGGACACGTTGTCGTACTCCGCCTGCACCTTGTTGTATACTCGTACGTACCGTCCACGCGCGCCGCCGCCGCGCCGCCGCCGGCCGCGTCGCGCGCGATGGCGTCGCGCAGCTCCCGCATGGCGGACACGTTGTCGTCCTCCGCCTGCACCTTGTTGTATACTCGTACGTACCGTCCACGCGCGCCGCCGCCGCGCCGCCGGCAGCCGCGTCGCGCGCGATGGCGTCGCGCAGCGCCCGCATGGCGGACACGTTGTCGTACTCCGCCTGCACCTTGTTGTATACTCGTACGTACCGTCCACGCGCGCCGCCGCCGCGCCGCCGCCGGCCGCGTCGCGCGCGATGGCGTCGCGCAGCTCCCGCATGGCGGACACGTTGTCGTACTCCGCCTGCACCTTGTTGTATACTCGTACGTACCGTCCACGCGCGCCGCCGCCGCGCCGCCGCCGGCCGCGTCGCGCGCGATGGCGTCGCGCAGCGCCCGCATGGCGGACACGTTGTCGTACTCCGCCTGCACCTTGTTGTATACTCGTACGTACCGTCCACCGCGCGCCGCCGCCGCGCCGCCGCCGGCCGCGTCGCGCGCGATGGCGTCGCGCGCG